>CM042143.1:100995976-101005976 GCA_023376005.1 Doryteuthis pealeii | reverse complement strand
TATATCTAAAAGTATGTGCGCACACGTGTGTATGTGCGAATATGTGTGAGTAAGCATATATTTACTGTTGAACTTATTCTCGTAGAGAGCACCTGCAAGAATCGAACTCACTGACAGTAAAGTTTAGAACCATCGCTTAACAGCAGGCGAAATGGGTAGTTACATATTCGATACAGTTATTAATCCGTGACTTTACGTAATGAACGAATGAAGAATCTGGCTTGACGGGGCCATCCCTGTGTATCAATGCTTTTACCCGCTCAGTCGAAAGGGTGTTATAACATCCTGATTACATTAGCCTTGACGATAAACATTTTTATACGCCAGCAGCTGAACAAACTTCGGCACGAAAAAAAAGCGTCTCCAAACAATTCAAACGAGCTATCATCTAAATAATAATAATAATAATAATAATAATAATAATAATAATAATAATAATAATAAGGGATTTTTTTGTTTTTCTTTCTTTCTTGGTGTGCTTCAGTTTTCTCTAAGCTTTTATCTTCTTGCAACATCCGACATGCATTATCCTGTTTTTGTTAACCATGCATTCTATTTATTGTGCCCTTTCTCTTCTTCCCTATCAATTGATTGTTTCTTTACCTCTAATTTTACGCTGCCACTTTTCTTTTGTTTTTTGTTTTTTTGTTATTTTGTTTGTTTGCTTGTTTTTTTTGGTTGTTTTTTTTTAAACTATCATTGTTTTACTTTTTTGTCGGTATTGGGGTGATGCGATATCAGCCGACGAGTTTATTGTGTAGCTATATTTGAATAGTTTCCCCTTCTCTCTCTCTCTCTCTCTCTCTCTCTCTCTCTCTCTCTCTCTCTCTCTCTCACACACACACACACACACACACACACACTCATTCTCTTTATCTCTCTCTCTCTCTCTCTCTCTCTCTCACACACACACACACACACACACGCACGCACACACGCGCGTGCGCACACATCCACGCACATACACAACACACACGCATACATACACGTCTTTTTTCGGTGTTTGTAAAGGGTGCGAACACGTGTGCCGGAAATATTCAGCTTGCCAACCAGCACACGTGTACACACACTTATACATGCACACATTCAAAGAACAAAAAGCATAAATTTAAATGCTCAAACTCATTCTGTACCATAATATCTCCATCACATGTGCATGTGCAAGCACATACACATATAAACACATGCACACATATAACTATACTCACCCCCTTCATTTCTCCCTCTCTCTTTCTTCTCCCTCCCTCTCTCTCTATCTCTCTCTCTCTCTCTTTCTCTCTCTCTCTCACACACACACACACACACAAACACACAGTTTCACATGCATTCTACCGTGGCTTTAGCTGTCATGTAATAATTTTAAAAGCCCTATCTTTAATAGTCATCTAAAGAAATGGACGATAGTATGATTCAGTTGCCAAGGAAACTGACCGAAGACTCTTCCTTCTCCTGTTTCTGCGGGGCATAATCTTGTTTCCTTTCCTTAAAGATAGAATACAACTTACTTTCCCCCATTATACCTCTAAAGCCATTCCGATTGATATGCCTTGTAGCAGAAACTTTTAAATAGTTCAAATTCAGAAAAGTTTCATTTATACGGAGACAAATAGAAATATATGTTAATGAATGAATCCAATTTGGGAGAACCAGTGAACAATCTTAGAACCCAACTAGCCCCCACCCAAAGGAAACTTTTAAAATGTTCAATGTAGTTTATCTCATTTTTTAATACTAACTGTTGTTGAATACAAATGAACCTAGAAAGATGGTCTAAGAGTTGCAATAAAAAGCAATTGAAATTAAAATTAAATAAATGCCAGCCAAAAAATGATCAATCATTTGATTAAAAGTTTAACAGGTTTCACAATTTTCTACACGGAAAAGAATTTATGATACGCAGTTCGGATGAAATATTTCTTCTCAACCATAAATGTAACGTGAATATATATTGCATATATACCTTGTTTAATTGCGTTGAACAGATACTGAGCTTTTTTTGCTCACTTCGTGTTCCTGTCTCATGTTTTGCCAATTATTGCTTTACTTCAAACTTTTTTTATTGTCTTATTGAAATTATGCCAATTATTTATTAAAACTGTGCAATAGCCGTTAAGTTTTCAAGTGAACGATATATATATATTTTATATACCTGAAAAACGAGCTATCATATATATATATATATATATATATATATATATATATATATATATATATATATATAAGTTAAGTAACGACGAGCCTGTTCAATACTTAGATGGGTGACCATTTAAGTAATAGCAGGTGCTGTATGCAACCTGATTTCAAAATGACTTGATTTGGCATTAAATGATACAAAAAGGGATGGTATGCCGTAAAATAAAATTATATAATTTATATATATATATATATATATATATATATATATATATATATATATATATATTAGGTATACCCAATTTGTCAAAAAATCCGTCTTTTTACAATACAAATTTAACCCTCGTCCCCTTTTGAAAAACATTTACCAAAAATCAGGAAATTATCCGATTTTAATGAAATTTTTAGTGTTGATTTACCAATCAATGAATTTTATAATGCATTAGTTATTTTATTTCAAAACTTTCTGATTTTTCAGGTCACTTAACTTAACCCCCTCTGTTTTGGGGGCGCAAAATATCGCTGGGGTTATATGTGACTGATACTTTTTTCTGCATAAATAAAAAGACAAAAGACCGAAGGTGTGAATAGAAGGAAAAAGAATTAAAGAATCCGCTCTGGTAGTAAATAAGTACTAAAAATCTTAGAATAAAATGAAAATAAAAACTTTAAAAAATAATTTTGGAGATTTTTTTACTCATTTCGATAATTATTTAATTGGCTATTATCTTATAAAAGAAAAAATATGCATCAATATTTGTTCCGTTTAAAAGGAGGGCGCTAAATTTCCAATACAGTTTTCGACAAAAAATTATTAGCGATTGATACTAAAGTAAAGTAGTTATTAAAAATGTTTTTAGAATCTAATAATATGACATTTTAAACTTAACATCATGCTGCTCATATTTCAAATGAATTTGATATATTAATTTATCATAGCAGAATTACCTAATTAAATCAGAAAGTTTTGAAATAAAATAACAGATGCATCATAAAATTCATTCATTGATAAATCAATACTTAAAATTTCATTAAAATCGGATAATACCCTGATTTTTGGTAATTTTATTTCAATCGAGAGTGTTAAATTTATTTTGTAAACACGGATTTTACGGCAACTCACGGTGGTCATCTTAAGATATATTTGATCAAAATTGACCAAAAAAATAGTTTTAAATGTATTAAAAATAAATTACATATATAATATCGTTTTGCTTCTTTTTTTTTTCTTTTTTTACTGATGCTCATTTTGTTACTACATTTTGACTTAGACTAAAATTTGACCTTAAATAATCGATTTAATTATTTAATTATCAATTTTAATTCGTTTTTTAAGATGAAAAGCAGGCGAAAAAATGGGTATCCCTAATATATATATATATATATATATATATATATATATATATATGTGTGTGTGTGTGTGTGTGTGTGTGTGTGTGTGTGTGTAAATGAAAATAATTATCAATACACTGCGTATAAAATCTATCCGTTATAAGGACAATTTCGTTATAACGACACATTTGTTACACACCACTCTTGAGTCTCCAAAATTGCTGTAGTGGGAGCCTATAATAAAAAATTTAAATTTTTCCTTTTTCTCAGTTGATTCAATGCCGTTCATTTTTTTTTTTTTTTTTTTTTTTTTTTTTTTATCTGGATACATTACTTTCAATCCTGCTTTGAGTTTTCTGTTTGGTCCCAAACTAAGATTAGGTTTGGATTATAATGTGTACGGGATTTATTTCAATAAAAACATTTTACGGAAGAGTGAAAACAAACAAACCTTGGGCGATTTGATCCTATGTTCCTCACAAAGATTAATTGTAAGCCGGAGGCAATGCGCCCAGAGTTTTTTAAAACTATGGCAGCATCGACTGTGACCCTTAAATCAATTTAGACACGAAGCCTGAAATCAATAAAGCAATCATTTCAAATAAAAAATAAGAATTGCAATAGAAATAAGAGAATAAAAAGAGCAGGGGTTATTTGGAAGTACAAAGACAAGTTGGCCCTCGACAAATCGAGTTGTGGAAGCCAGAGCTTTGATGTCTTTTCTTTCAAGCGAGTGCCCCTTGTTAGCATTGGTACTGGATTGATGGGGTTGTTGGTGCTTCTTTTGTTGCTTTTTCTTATCTGCTGTAAGCTTCTATTTCTTTTCTTGTCCTTCACTCTTAGATTTATTATTTTTTTGTTATATTATTTTTTTGTTCCTTTTAAATTCATACACCTTTCTAACTTCCTTTCTTTCTTTCTTTTTTCTTTCTTTCTTCCGTAAATTGTGTTTCTTTCTTGTGTATTATTTCTTCTACAAATATTCGGGGTTTTTTTTCTTGTTTTATCAAAAGCTTTTCTTTTTTTTGCATTTTACCCATCAAATTTTCTTTCTTTTTTATATTCTTTCTTCTGTAAATCATTTTTCTTTCTTTCTTTTATTCTTCGACATTTACTGTCTTTCTTTCTTTCTGTCTTTCTTTTATTTCTACCTATCTATCTTCCTCTCCACATCTCTTTCTTTTACATTGCCTATCTTTATCACTTTGTTTCTCTTTGCCACTCTTAAACCCTCTTTTTCTCACCATTCCTATTTAAGGGATATTTCATATTCTTGGTGCATGCTACTCGTTCAAGAATGACTAATACGAAATTCAGTTAATATATGCATGTACTCACGTTTCATTATGCCGAACAAATATCTGGGGACATCAAAATGAATCAATGAACAGAAAACACCATCATGTATTGACTATCAGTGAATGTAATCCCCCAGTCTAAACCTTGGATATTATATGTCGATGTTTATCGATACAATAATAATATAAACTGTAGATTTGGCTCATCATTCAAGCGTAAAGAGACCAAATTCTGTAAGCAAGTTCAATTGTAGAGCAGCATTTGATAATAAACTAATTAACAATATGATGATTTCAGGATAATAGGTTTACATTCAAACATATACATCCAATCTCTATCCCAGAAGTTTTATTCTCAGTTAACAGTAAAACCCAGGTTTTCCTCTCGGTCTGTAAAATATGGGAAATACTATGCCACGCTAGCCCGTTAATCTGTACGTTGAATTCGGAGGTGCGTTTCTACTATTTAATCCATAAACTGGCATTAATGCGAAATGAAATCAAACAGCAGCAGCTGAAATTTTATTTTGGCTTGCCGATTCCATTTTGTGTACCAATAACCTTCGCTCGCATATCCATTTATATATGTCATCTCTCTCTCTCTCTCTCTCTCTCTCTCTCTCTCTCTCTCTCTCTCTCTCTCTCTCTCTCTCTCTCTCTCTCTCACACACACACACACACACATACACACACACACACACACACACACACACACACACGCACACATATCCGACATTATAGAGATACTGACCCCAGCAACATTGAACAGATTTAAAACACAATCGATATAAACTATTGAATGAAACCTTAATTTAGGATATTCGTAAGGCTAACTCTGAGGTTTTAGTGTGCTAAAGATTTTAACTTTATATATATATGAATTTATAATTTTTCAAAATAAAGACATCCTATTCTTTGCAATCTATTTTTTTTTCTTATTGGGTTTTCTATTTTCTGAATTTATATTGGAATAGTTCTTGTTTAGATTTATTTTTCTGTAGCGTAATTTAACAAATAACTTACGAGGAAGAAACTCCTCACGTGGAGCATTTGTTAGCAAGTTTGTCTCACAAGCAATTACTACAGTAATGAATTTGATTTTCACTGGCTTTTCTACAGTCATAGCCTAGTGTCATACAAGCCAAAAAATAATTATCAATAACGTGGGAACTAGCATATTCAATAATCCTAATATAGATCAAGCATTAATACACAGACACACATACAAATATATATATACAAATATATATATATGTATATATATATATATATGTGTGTGTGTGTGTGTGTGTGTGTGTGTGTGTTATATGTTTGTGAGTGTATATATCTATATTTATATGTGTATAGGTCTCTTTGTTTGATTATGAACATATATGATTTATATACACGCACAAACACTATGCATATTTGTATGTGCGTATGTGCTTTTTATGTATTGCAAATTCCCCGAAATATTGAATAAATCTTTAATAAAACATTATATATTTGTTGGTTCCCAATTCGACCATGAAGAAAATGATCTCGAGACATAAAATATTCATCCTTCAATTCAACACATTCGGCTAATCGTTTTAAAAATTTAGAAAAGATTCAATGAATGTTGTATTTTATCGAATAATTCCTTCTTTGTTGGGCGAGAGAACTTTTCAGCACGTATAATATGTTATATTATCAAAATTACTCTTTAAATCTGTGAACATAGAGTATTCTTACAAAATTGTAAAAGTACTTCAACAATTTATTTTTTCTTTAACGCTTGGATCTTATAGATGTAACTTTGAATGACAGTAAATGTATATTGAATTGAAACCCGAAATGTAAACGTATCAATGAATTTTTTTTTTTTTTTGCATATGATGGAACATTGACATTTTTATGAACCATTAACAATCACAAATATTTTAATAGAGATTTTTAATACCAGGTATCAATTAATGAACTACAACTGAACAAGGATAGCTTCGAAATGATGTTGCCTTATTTAACTCAAAATCAGTATTCAAAATCCAGTTATTTACCTGGGCTCGAACAATGACCTCAAGAACATTTGGAGAAAACAACCATTTCAATCAAAGAAAGCTACAAACATGCTCTTGTATGATTACATACTAAGAATTAAGTATATATAGGAAGTATATATATATACACACATATGCCTATATATATATATATATATATATATATATATATATATATATATATATATATATATATATATGTAACTGAATATGTGATGGTTGCGGAGTTATATGCAAAGCATGCTTCGTTGTTCTGGCTTTATTCGGCCGAAAGGGGCGACCACGCCCTCAATAAAGACACTCGTCAACATGAAGAACCAGTATCATGCTACAACCACCAACCAGTTTTTGTTGACTGCCATTATTTACTACACCCCGTACACAAATGGGACAATGTGACATGTCATCACATGTCATAACCGCCTTCTTTTATAACTAACGATGTGTCACGCCTACCGAATGTACGAATGCATATATATATATATATATATATATATATATATATATATATATATATATATATATATATATATATACAGAATTATACATTTGGATATATGTAAAAGTACATATACATATAGATCTATAAAAGAAAATACTGATACCATCAGTGACACGTGTCACTCTAACATCTTGATCTCCTTATCTAAGATCTGAAATAATGAGACAATAAAATGTATATACAGTCTCTCTCTCTCTCTCTCTCTCTCTCTCTCTCTCTCTCTCTCTCTCTCTCTCTCTCTCTCTCTCTCTCTCTCTCTCTCTCTCTCTCTTCACTCTTACAATTTATGTTTGATGTATTATATATGATATTTATACATTCATCCATGATGTTAAGGCTTGGATGGCTCGAAATGAAATCTTCAGTTTTTGAATATCTATCCATAATGTCGAGGCATTGTATTTGGATATGTGCCAATTTATCATTTGTATCTGGATATTCACCAATAATATCTAGACATTTATCAGTTACGATTGAAATTAACACTGTAAAGTTTGGCCATTCATTATGACTGGATATTATCATATAGCAATGTTTCAATTTGAAGTTTTTCACGTGCAAGAATAAATATAGTAAAAATATTCAGTAAGAAATTGAAAGGTATTTGTAAATAATGACAAAGATATTCATTACATTTTTCTCGAGGTTTTTTTTCCAAATAACATTCAATCCATCAGATGATAATTTTGAATTGCATAAAAAATACTGTGCCCTATCGAATTGGAAATCAATTATTGAAATATCAATTCATTTCAAATGATTCTTGCCAAATATATATATATTATATATATATATATATATATAAACATTAGCTGATGTTTGTACATTTATTCAAAGCTCCTAATGAAGACACTTTCTATAGAAGGAAGGTTAGCAAGCTAATAACTCAACCCAATACTAACTTACTAAGTACTGTTTATATCAGCTTCTTATGCCATGCTAAGCTCAGTAAATCTTTAATTAGTATTGAGCGTATATTGCTTGTTGTATTCCTTAAGGAAAAGAGATAATACGTTCAATCAGCTCTGTTAGAATAAGTATTTAGCTTAGCCAGATTGAAGAAAACATGGAGCGAGATTTTGCGCTAATATTCCATAGGGATAATGTTCAATGAGGAGAATCTGGTTGCATAGAAAATCATTATTAGAAATTTTAAAAGTCTGAAACACCGACCACTACCCCCGGGAGAAGTATATTTCATCCATAAAACAGGCCTTGGATATTTATCTTAGTACTACACAAGGACATATTTGTAGAGCATACATGAAAATCAAATTGATCACACTAACGAAATTGTTTGCGTGACAAATTTGCTAAACAATGTGCTAAGATACTTTTAAAGTTCAACTGAGTCCGATTCAATGAGAATCGAATGATAATCGAATTCGCTACACTAACGAACTGTTCTATGAAATAAGTTTGCTAACCATCATATCATTGCAGGCATTCAATCTTTTCAAAGGTTTGGTTTGAATAAATTTTGAATTGTTCAGATACTTATAACTTATTCATTATATGCGAATATTAATAAAATTCATATATTACTAAAATGTTCATAACGTAATCATAATAAAAACGGCACATCCTAACGATATATTTAATAGACCATTACACTTAAAATGCTTTAAATTATAGAATAAAGCAATTTCTATTTTAATTTGCAACAGAATGATAATTTTGTGTCCGTGACATATCTAAATTACCCAATTGCTTGTAATATAGAAGATAACTATGAAATGTTAAGTATAATCATTCATTCATTCAATAAAAGCATCAATATCCTTACAACTGGAATTCAAAGGGTTCATTGACCATCTATAAGTTATTAATAAGAGCGCAAATACTTCTGTGACAAACACACATATTAATACGTAATGATCGTTTTATTGCAGGTATCCTTATTAGTACGTATGCAAATTTATATTGCAGGTACCATTATTGTACGTATTCATAATTACTGAGTATATCTTTACTCTAGTACATGTAACAATAGTGTTATATGAAATTAGTTAAACATTAAACAACGACAGCCAGTATTATAAGGATCCACTTTTTGTGCACTTTTGTATATAACAAAAACGAAACTACATTTTTGGCTAACTCAATAGTGTTAATCTGGTCAAAGAGAATAAAGCGATTTCCAGTCTAATTTACACCTTAATAATAATGTAGTGTCTGAATTTGTATAATTCGATAATGATTAGACTTCTTTATGTTTGAATATCTGAATAAGAGAAATAACACCTGAGGTATTTAAAAAAAATTTCAATTTCAGACAACAGGAGTTCTAAATGTTAGACAAAAATAAAGTGTTCAAAAAGTTTTATAAGCTTGCGGTCTTATAGCTTAAAGGCTTGGTGGTAAGTGTATGATACGCTAAGTAATGTACATAAATAATCGAGTAAGAAAGAAAAAAAGAAAAGAAAAAATACTAATTACTTTATAAAACTATAACTAATGATATCATTATTTCAAAGGTACAATTATTTTACTTCTATTTTCTTTTTGCAACATGATTTTTTAAGCAGGAAAATGAAATGACAAAACAAAATGTTAAAATACAAAATATCATACACTTACCTCCAAGGTAAAATTCAAAATTAAATAAGTAAAAATTCTGAAGATAAAATCTTCAAGTGTTCTGTTATCTTGAGTCGATGGTTTTAGAAAAACATTTAAAAGTATATATATATATATATATATATATATATATATAT
>CM042143.1:100978476-100993476 GCA_023376005.1 Doryteuthis pealeii | reverse complement strand
GACATGCAGATGGTGTTTTGTCCTAGCCTTGTATAGTACGGAAAATTGCTGATCACTATAGTTGATTCTGCAGCTATTTAAACTGCACAGGTGATCACTAATGCCCGGGTCCTGCGCCTGTGAGAGCCCGGGTGTTGTTTGAAGAATACTTCTCATTCCCTTAGGTTGTAGAACTTTTGAAAAACTTTCGCCCTTTTTTAAATTAAAATAATTCGTTTAATTAGCTGATCACCAAATAAAAGTATGATAGTGTTTAAACATATATATATATATATATATATATATATATATATATAGAGAGAGAGAGAGAGAGAGAGAGAGAGAGGGGGGAGGGTATGAGACAGATCAAAATGGGGAATATTTTTATGTTCATGACCTTGAAATTAAAAAGAATAGTAAATTTGTGCACCTCTTGTGTGCGTGTGCGTGTGTGTGTGTGTGAGATGTGTGTGTGTGTGTGTGTGTGTGTGGTGTGTGTGTTGTGTGTGTTTATAACTTTAGATACGAGGGATAATAATTAACTGCAAAGGAAAATAAAACGGAAGATAAAATCGACTGAAAGAAAAGGGAAGACAAATAGATCGGAAAACTAAAAAAAGTTTTATCTGCACATTGTGTCTCCGGAAAAAATGTTCGCAGAATCTTTGTGTGCCCACGCTGGTGTGAGCGCCTTTCTGTTGATATGTCTGTGTCCGTGTTAAGCAGACAGTCTACTTACTGCAAAGATAAACTTTGAATGTGACGAACAATAGGTGAAATATCAAGCCTTTTCATACAGCTTGCTGGTTGTTTTGTCCCAAAACTGAAACAGTGCAGCACACGAAGAAGTCTATGATGATTAATCGACACAGGAAGATTGCAAGGAAGGTTAATGTCCTAACAGACGCTGAACTGCTTACATATAATTGGGTGGTCATGTTTTACCTATTCCAACTGTCGGATGAGAGAGACAGAGACAGAAAGAGAGAGGGGGGAGAGAAAAAAACATTACTTTTCTAGTATTTTTGACATTCGCTTTTCATTGAATAAATAATTATCGCTGGAAATCAGACACTTTCTAAAAGGATTTATTTAACTGGTGTTTCCCAACTTTAAAAATGTCCGAGATCTTGGTGGCAAAAACCGTTTCTCTAGATCTTATAGACTATCCTGTCTTCTTTTTTCTGTTATTTTTTGTTATTTTATGCAATGTACTTCAATATTTTAAATAATACAGTTATTATTATCATTTGTTTGAGTTTTCACATTAGTGTTAGCTGATGGTCTTTCACTGGAGTCTGAGTGACAGCAAGTCTCCCCAGGTCTCCAGGACTCTTCTGAGTATTCTGGCAGATTGCAGCAGTGCAGTGTTCTGAATGGTTTCAATCCTTCCTCTGATATCCAAACTTTCCAAACCCTTTTCTAACCCTTTTGGGACTGTTCCAAGTGCACCAACTACAATTGGTATAACTTTCACTTTCATATTCCATAACTTTTTCAGTTCTCTGGCAAGGTCCAGATATTTGTCAATTTTTTCATTTTCCTTTAGCTTCACCCTGTGATCCGCTGGCACTGCAAAATCCACCAGTTGACAAGTTCTTTCTTTTTTGTTAATTAATACTAGGTCTGGTCTTCTTGCTGGGATAAGGTGATCCGTTTTAATTTCAAAGTCCCAGAGAATTTTGTGCGTTTCGTTCTCAAGAACAGATTCTGGTTTATGCATATACCATTTTGTTGTGTGGTCAAAATTTAATTTTTTGCATAATTCCCAGTGGATCACCTTCCCAACCCAGTCGTGTCTAGTTTTGTATTCTCGTTGTGCTAGTTTGCTACATTCGCAGAGTATATGGTTAACAGTCTCATCTCTATTACCGCAAAGTCTACATTTACTATTTTGTTGGGTCTTATCAATTTTCGCTTTGATGTAGTTTGTCCTTATGGCATTATTTTGTGCAGCAATTATAAGTGATTCTGTTTCTCTTTTGAGGTTTCCCTTTCTTAACCATGTCCAAGTCTTTCCATGTGCAACCTCATCTATTTGTCGTTTGAAGCGTCCATATAATTGTTTTTCTTCCCATTTTTGTTTTCTAGTCTTTGTCGTTTTTCTGTTTGTCCATCTGCCGTTTCTACTATTGTTGGTCGCCATAAGTAATTTGTCTTTGCTCTTCCTTGTGTAATCTTCAAGTTGTTGGATTGTGGTTTCTACGCATTCCTCTATGTTGGCAAGACCTCTTCCCCCTTCCTTTCTTGACACATACAATCTATCTCTATCATCTCTAGGGTGGAGAGCCTTGTGCATGGTCATTAATTTTCTCGTCCTTTGGTCTATCTGTCTGAGTTCTTCTTTTGTCCATTTTAAGAATGGTCCTGAGTATCTTATAATGGGGACAGCCCAGGTATTAATTCCTTTGATCAGATTTCTGCTGTTAAGTTTTCCTTTGATCAGATTTCTGCTGTTAAGTTTCAGTTATTATTATTATTATTATTATTATTATTATTATTATTATTATTATTATTTCGTTCCTTGCGAGCTTTTAACACCAACGTAAGCTGATAGTCTTTCACTGGAGTTTGAGTGACAAGGACTCAGGTCTCCAGGACTCTTCTGAATATTCTAGCCGATCGCAACAATGCTAGTCCCAGGATGGTCTCAGTTCTTTCTCTGATTTCCAGTTCCTCTAGTCTGCTTTCTATAGTCTCCCTTATAATTCAATGTTTTCTTTGTTTTCTTTTTCTTTTTTTTTTTTTTTTCAGTTCTCTAGCCAGGTCCTGGTATTTGTCTATTTTACGTTGTCTTTCATCTTCACGCTGCTGGGACTGCAAAACATACCAGTTAAGAGGTTTTCTTTTTCTTGTTAATCAAAACTAGATGCGGCCTTCTAGATGGGACAAGGAGATTCGTCTTTGTCCCAAATAATTTTATGTGTTTCATTCTCAAGAACAGATTTTGATTTATGCGATTATCATTTTGTTGTATAGTAGCAAATTTAGTTTCTTGCACAATTACCAGTGAATCACCTTTCTAACCACAATTGGTATCACCTTTACACTCAAGTTCCATGGATTTTTTTTTTCGGTTATCTGGCAAGGTCCGAGTATTTATATATATTTTCATTTTCTTTCAATTTCATTCTGTGGTCAATCGGAACGGCAAAATCTCGAGATGACAAGTTCTTTTTTCTTGTTGATTAACACTTGGTCTTGGTTTCTGGTCGTGTTTTGCTTTCATTTCAAAATCCCAGGGTATTATATGTCTTATTCTCTAAGACGGATTCTGGTACGTGTATATAGCATTTGGTAGTATGGCTAAAATTTAATTTAATTTGTTAAACAGTTCTCAGTAGATCACTTTTCCCATCCAGTTGGGCTCAGTCTTTTACCACTTTTGTGTTAGTTTGCTGTTTTCACTTATTTTGTGGTTAACAGTTTCATCTGTTGTAGAGGATTGCGTAGATATTCTATTCGAAATATACATTAAAAATTTCAATTTTTGTCGCGTTTCTGTTTTTCCATATGTTGTAGTTGCTGTTATTAGCCGCTGTAATTAGTCTTTCTTTGCTCTTTTTAATGTATTGTTCGAGTCCTCGAATTGTAGCATCTATGCAATCCTCTGTGCTGGTGAATCCTCTTCCTCCTTTTCTCAATAGGAAGAAGGGAAAATACGTATCTTAAAGGATAGAATGAATTGTATGCCGTAATATTATTCATGTGATTACTCACTTCTAAGAGACAACAGTATTTAGTAAATGGAATGGTTTCAGTACTATAAGGTAGTTTAAATAGTTTAAAGTTGTCAAAGACGCGGTTGAACTTTCAAACCTTCCTTTATAATAACTTGTTTATTGCATTCAAAGTGTAAGTCAGCAGCAACAACAACAAAACTAGGAACACTTTCTATTCTGAGGTATAATGTAGAATAGAAATACAAGTTAATAAATCCTTTACCAGTAACATTTTAATGAGGTTCAATATTTTACAGCAGCGAACATCAGACTACTGTATATTTAACACTACCAAAATATGTAAATCCATTGTATGTAAATTGATTGATTTCTTAATTTAACAAATCAATAAACGCGTTGTCACTTTTTTTACATCATTAATACTGTTTATGTATCCATAATTTTCTATAATGTTGTTTCACTTATATGTACAATTTTATGCTAATTAGAAATTTCTTGATACAAGTGTACTGTATTAGATTTATAACACCTGTCTACATAAAAAATAAAGAAATAAAAAAATAACCCGCTTTTTAAAAGCAACCTTACATCTCTCTTCTGACCCGAAAACCAGATCCCTTTCAAGGGTATCACGAGATAACCCATTCGTTCCCACTGGCTCTTTTTCGTTGTTGCAGGTGTCAGATCTTATGTTCCTAGTTTTCGTGGCTTAATTTTACAAAGACCAAATCTTTGCAAATTTTTTTTTTATCTTTATCTTTATTTCTATTTATTTATTTTTTTAGTGAATGTTGCCAGCAGACATTTATATTAATCGGGTGAGGCTCTAGACTAACACAACAAAACTACTGTAATAATAACAACAACAAATATAAGAAAGAAAGAAAGAAAGAAAGAAAGAAAGAAATAAAAGAAAAGCAATATTGTCTGAAGTGATAGATGACAGGTTATGAAGATGTCTAAAAACAGATGTCAATATTGGCCGTTATCTGATTTCGTATGATCATATATGTATTAATACCGTTATAACTATCTACCTACATTTTTCCTCGTGATTTGGCGTGTGTCATGCCACAAAGAATGGATAGATAGACTAAGCTAAGATGAATATAATTCACCATACCCATATACGTAAGTTTTTACTCCATGTGTGCAGGTTGATTTTGATTCTTCGCACACCAGCTTACCTTGTGATGACTTCGGTGCTACCTGAAATAATATAATATTATTGGAAGTGTGACTTTGGTCTAGTTTATTAACACGACAATTTGAATTAAGATAGAAAACAAAATGAAAAAATAAGACTTTCTCACCAGAATAGTTGCATTCATTGTTTGTTTTCTGGGGGGTTTCTTTTAGTTTTTGAAGTTGTTGCTGCTTTTTTAAAAGGTTTCATTTAAAAAATAATGAATCATGGACGACACAGGAGAGAACTAAAGTCATATTTTAACAAGAAATATTTAATAGCATGCCGCCGTAAAAAGTTGTTTTTTTAAGAATCTTAATTAGCTCAAAACAATAGCAGATTGTTATCAATATTCTCAAATGTAAAAGTAACAGGATACATAGTTTGTTAGAGGAATGAAATATAAAGTGTCCTCTATCAAAATAGACATAAATACGTTGTCATAGCTCAATGCTCAACTACCCATCCACACTTCAAAACATTAAAACTATCATTAAAACACAGAGGTTCTCAACTAGAACACAACATCCAAAGTTACAATAGAAAAAGGTTTTGGATCATTGCAGTGTTGGTAAAAAATAATTCACACAAAGTATTCAAAAAATATGTGATACCACACGAAAAAGTAATAAAATGCTGCGAGGATTTTATATGATTTTTTTCCTGCATCAATAACCTTCACAAATGGTTAAGTTATGCAACAGTGGGCACAGAAAATATCCTTCTAAAACGTTCTAACAAGGGCAGATAATCTAGTAAGCCTTATCTATTTTAAAAGATTCAAAGATACTAATAATAACCTTTTTATATGAAGGATGAAATTATGTTCAGAAACAGTGTCGTAAGTTACCCATATTTGATTTGCAAACACTGATTAATTTTGTTAATAGTCCAATATTTATTGACATGATCATCAGAATATAATATGTAAATGTTACCTGTCTACAAGCATGTTCTTCAGAGTTATGTTTATATTTTTAAAGTGACGTATAAACATCTTAAGTGTAATGAATATTATGGCGATTATAAGCCTTCAAGGGAAGGCAGTTTGAAATAATCTGTCATTAGAATACATGAACAGAAGTGTCCTTTAGTACACGATCTATCACTTTACTATTTTATCTATTCTAGCAAATATATGCACCCTTCGTGTGCAAGCATTTAAGATTTAATGCAATAAAATATTACATTAAATTAGAAAGGCTAATGAAACTAAATAAGAATGCAGATAAAAGGATTTGAAACAGAGGGGAGTATAATCGAAAAATAGAACAACTAGAACTTACTCTTCCATCACTACCGTCTTTCATTGCTAACTTTTCCTAATTTAACTATTTAGTTAAAATAGGAAGTAAAAAATAAAATTACAGTTATTTCTTCTGGTTAATCGATTTCTTTTAAGAGTTATCCCCGAAATTTTTGCTCATATTCATTAAGATAAAACCAAACATTTAGAAACCAATAAACTAAGTACATATTTATTAAAATCAGATTTTTAATATCAATATGTAAATTAGCCTTCCCGTTCACACTGTAAACCGTTATTCCGTTATTGCCAGTGTTATGTGAATAACAAAAACATCATTGGTCGATTATGAAGATTTAATAAGTAAGTTAGGAAACAAACATCCGCCAGCATTTGAAATTTTTTTAGAAGACATGTGATCATCGAAAAAAAAAAGGTCAAAAACATTCATGATTGTATATTGTTATTTTATAGTTCAATGGTTCCTAACCTTGTTTTCCTCATGTTCCCTTTTCATTATATGCCAGAATATCATCTATAACCTTTCAAGATTGTCTGACCGAAAAGGCGCTTTCCAAATATTATGTGTTTAATGTTAGAAATCTCTTATTTGTTTAATATCAGTACATAAAAAACTTACTTGGATTATTTTTATTGTGGAGTTTTACAAATTTAATAGGAATAGAAAATATTGTTGAATATTTTTTTTTAATATTCATAACTAACAGACTAAAGTTAACTGAACCATATTTCCGTAGATATCGTATCTTATTTTCTAATACTCATGACGGGCTCTATATTGAGAAAGTAAAAAAGTCAAAGATAGCTATAAATGAAATATTTACACAGATAAAATGTATAATACAGTATTTTCTTCATTTTTAACTGAATCTTAAACGGATTAAGAAGTAAAAACTGCCGGTGACGCATACAAAAATTTATATAAACTGCACAGACAGGAATAATATTCACATCACAAAGATTAGAGAAGCACAACCATCAATTTGATTTCTAGAATCCAACTAACCACTCTCTAAAACTTTGAAAAGCACAGGAGGAGCACAGTGAAATCCTAGCGTGTCTTCTCAGAAGCGAGAGTTGCTAAAGAATGCCCGAACGGGGAGCGCATATGTTCGGAAACATTATCAATAAATCAGCGATTTTTAACCTTACGGTTAAAGAGATTTGTAGACACAGTCCGATATCTTCCTGGTTGAAACCTCTCCTCCGTTACAGCTATTTTATATATTATGTATCATCAAGAGAGAAGACGCCTGAAATAAAATATATTATACATAAGCTGTTTTAGTTTATAAAAAAATCATGCATGATTTAAACATTCGTCAAGTCATAAGTTATCATTACACATATTCCAAATTGATTAAGTTGTTTAATTCACCTGGAATCCAATATAAGACTTGTGCTAAACGAGCTTAAAATAAGAAATTTGCCAGCATATTTCACAGAAATTTAAAAGATAACACACATTTGTATTATTTAGATTTTTCAGACTGTTGTCCTCATCTTTGTTGTTATATACACAACGTTTCGGTCGATGTGCTCTACAGACTTCTATGGGTGTTTATTGTCGGACTCGGGAACATTCTTAAATTTTAAAAAGCGAGTAAAAATAGGATAAAAATATAATCGGAATGAAAGCAAAAATAACGAAATGTAACAAAAAAGATTCATAAACAGAAAGAAACTATAAATGTTTGCAATATTGTATATGGAACACTATTTTTATTTCATTCTTTCAATATTGGAAAGTGATGAAGTTTTTGTTGGGTAATTTATATAGTGTGTATATCATAGAAGATATACTTTTATGGATTTTACGTATATTAAATACTCATTATTATTTTTTTAGATTAAAAATATGTAATATTAAATTTAAAACACATATTACATGAATTTTCATAGGGCCGGTTTAGGTTAGTCGGTAGAACTTCTGCTTTGGAACCACAAGGTGTCTGGTTCGATACCGGCCCTCCCTAACTCAGCGTATGAGTAGCACAGGAATCTGTGCGGTAAAGTGAGGAGCTAATGGTAGGAGTTGCGCTCCACCTCAGACAAAAACAATCTCCTTGGTTTAGCGCTAGTGAAAAGGACATAGACTCCCTCACTGTCTGGCTGATACCGGCATTAGGTCACCCCGACGACTTTTTTTTTATAGTGAAGCAATGTCTCGATAGTACATAAACTTTTTAATAGTACATCCCTCAACCAACTACAAAGGAAAAAGAAAATATGAGGATGAGGAAGAATAGAAACAGGAGGCGATGATGGTGGTGATAATGGTGGCAGTTGTAGTGAAAGATAATAGGTATTTTTTCTGTTTCTTTTATTATATATCTATTTATTGTGTGGGTGCTGACAGTAGCATTGCAGATGGTGGTGGCTGAGACAGTTGCGGAGCGTACACAGGGGTGGAAGAAGAGTCATAAAAGTTATTGCTTTCCAACAAGGCGCGAAAGACTACCCTATAACTTTCTCTCTCTCACACACACACACACACACACACACACACATATATATATATATATATATATATATATATATATACATTAATATTAATATAAAGATTTGTGCATGTGTGTGTATATTTTTGTGTGTACATGTAGATAGAATCTTATATAAATATGTCATATATATATATATATATATATATATATATATATATATATATTACGATTTTATATATACAATCCCTGTTACATATTAATATGTAGTACATGTGCCTTTATATATATATATATATATATATATATATATATATATAGTCATCCACAGACACGTGTTTCGACTTATCAAGTCTCTTCAGTGTGGCTAGACATTTGTAAGCTACCTACAGCCGGGATTGAAATCCGATCGGTTCAGCATCAGTTAGACACCTTAACCGCTAGGCTATAGTCACCTACAGAATACGAAGGGGATTTTAACTGTTTTTAATACACACATCCCTATGTATGTAAAGGTCACCATATAGTGCTCTATCCCATATATCGGAGAGTGTAGCGTTTACGCTTTAATTGGCGGTCGTTAGCAAAATCCCCCCTATATATATTGTTATAGTTTGTCATTTCTTTAAAGTTTAAAGTTTTATCTGGGCCAATTAAAATATACACGCACGTGTGTGCGCACATATACAAGCGCTACATACACACGAAAATACACATACACACAAATTATATATATATATATATATATATATATATATATATATATATATATATTGCTCAATTTTTGGTGTTTTGTCTTTTCCTTTAAGGGTTAATTTTTCTCTAGATCCATTGAAATAGCACCACCATCAGTTCCATGCAATCTTGTCTGAAAGTAAAGCAGGTGCGATAGCTACGCAGGCCCCATATACTGTCCTTCCGAAGTTACCTCTCATCTGAAGGATACACTTATGGATGAGGGTACTACTGTCACAGTCAGTCACACACGCCCACAAACAAAAAAGCTAAGCAGATAATACAATTAACACTTATACCTTAGCAGCTTTTATCTTGAATGATCCCAAAACTCTCCATTTCATCTTTATGAAAAGATCAATTAATATACAAGACAGTAAACGAAATAACTTGAAAGATCGGAAACGTTGTGATTAAACAGCAATAACGAAGATTAGTTCTACGTAACCTATATGCAAAGATATTTCTTATCTATAATTCTGTTTTCTCAGACTTGTTTTTAAAATAAATATTTTGTGTATAAACGCTTACAAATACAGTTTCTTATATATATTTTAAAAGCATATGGAGTTAAATGTATAATTTGAGATTTAATAAATTTGACTCGGGAATAAATAAATTGATACTACTGTAATAATTGAGAAAACAAAGAGGCACCAGGATACAGAGATGGATTTTGATTTATAAAGCAAATCTGACTGCAATACAACCTCTTGTTTATAGAAACCATAACCGGAGAAAACATCCCTGGCAGCTGGTACTTTAGAATACACCGAATGCACCTCTGAAGAGGGATAAGATACCCACAATTGGGTCACCTGTTAGCCGTGAGTGGCGACCTGTGATGCTTACGGACGGAATACTGGTAGCTGAGCAGTCAATGACATACAACACTCCACTTTGGTTCTTACTTAGGCTAGGCGGGTGGTCCGATCAATGGCTGGTCACGTTAAGCCCTGGCACCTATATGATTGTCCCAACCCTATTGCTCTTATGGCAACTCCCAACCCTTTTTACCATATATGTGTTAAACGGCAGATAGTGGCCGAGTATGACGTTAAACCCTATCTGATGGTGAAGTTCAAATTCTGGAGCACAGGGGAATGTGGAGTACTCCTTCATCACCATTACACCCAGATTCCCTCTGGCTCGGGGTGGTAGTACCTGTTAGGGTCTCATCTATGGGTTAAATAGAAAAACATGAGTTTAAAAAATGTGTTGAGTACCCAACAAGAATGAAGAAAAAATATCCGGCATAGAATGACCGAATGGGTTGACATGCCGTAAAACCCAACCAACCAGCTAGCCGGAGAAAATCTTTAAAATTATAATTGCAAGCGCAACTCGAGTTGACGCAAGTGAGAGAGAGAGAACTGTTCTAAATTGTAGATGGATATATCTATCGTACCTTTGAGAAAAAAATAGTTCTGTCGGTGGTTCGATTTACAATAAGGGAAACGTTATGGTCAAGGTTGATAACACAATCACAACTGAGAATAATCTTAAAAGCTATCAATAAAACAATCGCTTATTTAATTAAAAGAATATTAAAAGAAAAGAGAACAGGTTATCAGAAAAATAAGATGAAAATAAATCATATAGTTATTTATTGTCATATAGTTATTGTCAATCTTTTTTCTAGTAACTGGCTTTTTAATAAGCAATTTCTAAATAAAACTTATAGAAATTAGCTATCTTTAAGTTTAAGTTTTATATAGCAAACTACTCAAACACTTTTCTGAAGTGAGAAATGACGATTGTTTAGGTGATATCATTTATTTAGAACCCGGAAAAACTACCAAACAAATAGACACAGCAGCTACGTGGATAGACAGATCTTACCTTAATCTGATACTAGACCACATAAAGATCGAATTCACAGGAACTGACCAAAAATGCTATCTTAATGATCCCTTGATAATTAGCAGAAGTGATTGTATTCACAAATTGCTGCTTTTTATGTTTTGATTAGATATTCGCTTAAAAGACATCTTCAGCGGCTATTAAACTCGATAACAATTCACAACCTGTTTATAGAATTTACATTATAATTAATTGCAAATGAATAAGGAGAGGTATTGTCAAAAATATCAGAAAAGGTGACAGAAAGATTCATGAAACTCGATGGACAGAGCATTCGACACCAGGAGAAATAGGATCCAAATTAAGTTGTGGCAACCAACAGATCACCAATATAGACTAGATCAGAGAAGACATTAGACTTAATTCAGTTGATAAAATAATAGCGATGCTACATAGTGAAATCCGGAGACGATCAGTCAACTCTGTTCGACTTCTTTATATATTTCTGCACCAACTTGCCTTTATTCATTAGACTATTATTATGTAGGACACCCAGGCAATGGATTTTAGTGCCTTAAATCTAATGTCTGTTCTTTTCTAATTTGACATTTTGATATGTTATTCATATCAATGCTAGAACAGTTAACTGGATTATTTTAGAGGAGCATTGTGAATAATAGTAAAAACACGATGCCGCTGAAATACATTTCACTGAGACTAATCATGAATATTCATAAAGAAGTCATCATTTTTTCATTAGTATTAATAATACGCTTGTTCCTTAATCTTCTGATCGTTATTATCTTGCAACACCTCTGGTTAAAAATGAGACCGTCAAAATTGTACAAGATGCAAGGAAAAAACTTAAATCCTGAATATATAGTGTTGCTTATCCGCCGAATTCTTATTTCTTATGGGTGTCGTCACCTCAGCTAAATAATGGACCATTCCGTTTTTATTAAAAAGAAAGGGAAGAAAAGGGACATTCTACGCAGAAAAAATATAATAAGAAAGAAAGAAAGAAAGAAAGAAAGGAGATGAAATATATAGAGAGGAGTAAGCGCGCCGAAACGATAACGTTAATCTGTTTCAATCGAACATAATGAAAATATAAAAAGAAGTAATAAAGAAAAAAAGAGTGAGAGAGTGTTAAATCAATGTTATAATACGTCTTACATATTAAACTATTTGCTATAGCTCTTAAGTAAATATATTAAATGTTGTAATAATTGAATTATCATACTGGTCCTGCTAGTTAGTATTTATTTCATTTCAATTTTAGTTGCTTTTCGTCATAACTATTTAGACCGCCAATGTACAACCATCAATAAACAGCGCAGATCGGAAATAAAGAATAAGCTGCAAACGAGAATCAAACTCTCAGGCCTCGTTGACTGTATTAACTACCGACTCAATTACAAGAAATAAATAATATACTATCATTATTTTTTAGATAAAGCATTGTCAACCTATTTTTTATTAGCATTTCTTTCATCGGGATTTTAGTTTGCTTTTATTGCAACTATTAAAAGCGTATTTAGTCTTGGTGATTAAACTATTTTTACATTACAGGTATTTTCATTGGAGAAGCGTGGGTTGCGTAAAAGAGTTGTCGTTGTAGAAAAGGAATTCAGTGAGCCAAGTTCATATTTTAGACGAGGCTATTTAACTTAGAGAAAGGCATGAATCAATTCCACTCCCCTTAGTTATGAGCAAAGAATAGGACAGTATGAAAATATTTAACTTCAATAGGGCAACTGGTCTTGAATGAAACGCTGTTTACTTCCTGCCATCATGTCAGCCTGACAGGGTATCATGTGCGGCACAGTGATTTGAGAAAATAGTAGGAAATACTAAGCTCTCTAGTCTTGCTGGGTAATCAGTCTAAGAGAAAGACAACTCTGTATTCAAAACCAACTGCGACTAGTTTAATGCGCAGGTAGTGCATAAAATTCTTATGAAAACAAAAGATGAAAAGGCAGTTTGCCAACTTCACCTACCCGTGACACATTTCCGGTGGAAGTGGTAAAGTAGAAATTTTGATTTAATTTGATATTTTTTATTACAGAGATACATTAGAATCAGTTGGTATACTCTTCGGTATTTATTAATATCTACCCTATCCGTGAGAAGTCATTGATCCAGCTTTCAAATTAACACGTTTTCTTTTTTGTTTATTTGTTTGTTTTATAAAACAGAAGCCTATCATATTATTTTTAGTTTTAACCCCTTCCGGACTTAGCGACTAGATCTGACTAAACAAACACCGGAATCTGTTTTCAACCAAATCTAATAATACTAATTGGCCATGGAATGGTAAAAGGAGTAATTCCCCGTCAAATCACCCAGAAAAAAGTAAAATTGTCCCCACCTGCTTCAATTTTTCTTAAATTTTGTCCATGTGGGGACTATGTTAAAGCTAGACACTCCTCAAAAGTTGAGTTTCCAATTCCAAAAATTGGCGGAGATATGTCGATTTTTAGCTCTCCAAATGTGGTGGGGTTCGCGAAAAATGGCGACATTTTCTAATCTATTTTTGTCTGTAAAATGAGTTATAGAGCTCCCTTATTGCATTGATTTATAAAAGCGTTGTTGTCCAAAGAATCATTAAAGTCTTAACCATAACCAATTTTAAGTTATTGATGATTTCTAATTTTTTCATAGCAAGATAAATATTAATGGAAGATCATAGACAGAAGAATAGGTATAAAGAAGTTTATAAGTTTATAGCCTATTGTTATTGTTATTTTATGACCGTTAATGCTATTGAAAATTAGTAAACATTTTTGAATCATTGTTTTCTTTTTCTCTTTCTTTTTTACATTTTATCGGAACAAAAGTTTTCCTTAACTAAGTCTTTCGCTTCATGGTTCCATTTTTTCATGTTGTATATTTTTCCTACCTAAACATGTATATAAGAAATAACAGTTGCTAAAAAAACGTTTAATTGAGCATATAACCATGGTATTCGGTAACCTCAGGAAAATTTATCACATTTGACATAGAGATAGAGTTAGAAAAAGAAAACAGTTGATACTTATATATGTTTTGCTGTGTGCCTAATCAACATAGTTTATGTAACAAAACAATTTTGTCCAATAGAATATTTTGAAATTCAATATTTGTTTCCCTAAGCTATCTAGGTAGCACACTAGTTACCAATTACACTAATTACCAATTTACATATAAATATGTTTCTTCATATCTATGTATCTATCAATATATCTTAATTTTATTCCTGTATTTTACACCCACACATACACATTATTCAAGTGACAGTATAGTTTATCGCATTCCGCAAACAACTTTTCGTGAGTTCTTTTCTCCGTGTATTGTCCATCAATTGGTCTTATTACTAAGATAACGCAGCAAAATGATATCCATTATATGTATTTCCCCAACACTTCCACGCGAACAAGATGCAACACGAGGTCATTTTGTGAGCGGAGTTTGATAGGTTTGAATTCAGAGTTTTCTTCTCTTAGACCAGTTTCCATACCGAAGTTAAAAATCCCAGTCTGACCTATTATTTACCCATAAGCGGATTCATACCTTTCCCAAAGGTATTAATGCTATGTGAAATGCAAACAACCTTGTCCAGGATTTGAACTCGAGTTGCTGTGTCCATTTCCTACAACGATAACCATTACAAAACAATCGCATCCCCTATATACATTTATATAGTATTTATAACACCCACTTCTATTGCATCTAGTGTATTGCAAAGCTAAGCAAGCTAATCCCATAATCCAGTGACAATGTTCGGCGTACATATCTATTTTACATTGTTTCTATCAATCTAAAATCGTTTATGTATGGCTCTTATAAACATAAGCATTGATTAATTTACATTTTCAAAGACTTGGTCATTGCGTATTCTAAAATTAATTAAGTTGGCTTCTGAAG
>CM042143.1:100968476-100975976 GCA_023376005.1 Doryteuthis pealeii | reverse complement strand
GACGTTGTTGATGATGGCGACAAAGATAATGATGCCTTAGTAACTGATGTTGTTTTTTATGGCTGTGGTTATAATATTTCTGTTAATAATGATGAGGATGATGAGGAGGAGAGGGGGAGGAGGATGATAATGATGATTATGATGGGTGGGGTTAATGATAATGACATTGACTGTGATGATGCTAAGGAGGAAAACACTGATAATCATGATGGCTGTAGTGATGGTGATGTCGTATAACTGAAGATAGCGGTGGCGGTAGTTTAGGTTGACAGATCAGCAGCAGTAGGGGTTGGAGCTGCCACCATCACCACTAACACCATCACCAGGATCCGGCAGCAGCAGCAGCAGTCAGAATTGTAGATGTCTTGCCATACGGGCACAGGCTCCCCGCCCGTTCTCCGCGCACACCTGTGATTGGCAGGTGACAGTCTCCGCCTGTTTTTTAAATCTATTGTTAGTCGGGGGGCAAAAAAGAGGAAACTGTAGGCTTTTTCAACTAATGATCAGTTAGTTATTTGGTTTGTCATTGGTAGACTACATGTTGAAACGTCATAACAGGCGCCAGTAGTTGGGAGAAAATAAGGTTAAATTGACTCTAAGCTGAACTACGACTGCTTAATTTTCATTGTTAAAGGGACATACTGTGATTTCCCGCGTTTTTTCACCATTAGACTTTTCGACGGCACTCTCTCTTCGCGGCCTGCTGAACTGTCTTACTAAAGTGGATGTAGCCGATCATGGGAGACAGAGGAACTTTATTACCAGCACTGTTTACCATGCTACTAGCACTGGTGGTGGGCACGAAGGAAAATAGACCGAACAAGACCGTCCAACTAAGCGTACTGACCAGTGACACACGTACTCGTAACGAGTACAGTGCTAAAGTGGCCGACCTACCTGAGGTGGCCACCACGTTAGATCCAAGACACTTACATCTACCGAGTTTTATGCAGGCTGGTGACCAAGTGTCTAGCATGCAAAGTTATTACAACACCAGTCAAGACCATAGCACGACCATGAGGAGTTCACCTTACGGAGGTAAGTCGAAGACATCACCGAACATTACACTTTCAGTTGACACGAGTAGAAAGGTTACTACTACTAACAAGCCCTCCCTCCTCCTTTTACTACATGTGGGTAGACCTAAACCCTTTCATACAGTGAGGGCCGCTCCCTTCCGATCCGGGCTAGATCATGTGGGTAGATATTTACCATTCTACACATTCAAGGCTACTAAGGCTGTTCCCTGACATATGTAAGCAGAAGGTACTATGCAGAATTATCGAATATTGGGAATTCTTCCTTTTATTTTTATTTTGTGCTGTTATTATTTCTTTGATACATTTTTATATTAATGAGAATATTTTATCGCCGTCATCGGCAATATTATATACCTTGTTATTAACAAAAATCCAACGGGACTTAGAAGTATAATTTGCCTATAGTCAAAATAACTCCTCACGTTTTATTTGTTATCATACATTTGTATATCATATTTAGGGTTTTATATTTTCTTCATTGATAACTGACGCATGATTTAAGTTAAAAACATTTTATCTGCAACTTGCTCATACTGTTTTGGGAGATGGGATATTGAAACACTTTTCTGGGTTGTTATAGCCTCTTTTTGAAATGAAAATGCTTTGATTTTCGTATTTGCTTGTCATCTCTCGATGTCATGACATGAATAAGAAACGGGACATATTACTCGCCCCCACTTACCCGCTAGTTATCTTGTCACGTGTGTGAATATATGAGAGAATCAGCCATGCCGTAGCTCCTGAAGAAGAGTGGAGAATTTTGATAGAAACCTTATGATTTCATGTAATTCGTTTAAAACGTCAATTGTGAAAGTAATTATCATCAAAAAGCAAATATGAAATAAAATCTAAAGTTACCCAACTACATCAATCAACGTTGGTAAAAATTTCATCGTTAAAACCTCACTAAAAATAAACGACATGCACATTTCAAAAGGATAGATACATCTTTTAAAAATGTTTGTAATCAATAAAAATTTAATTTATATATCGGATTAAGTAAAAAAGATAACTGTTTATTTAATGGAATCTTTAAATGTTGAATTTTCGTTATTCAATTTCCCGTAGGGGGGTATACAGAAAAAGGGATTACACGAGACGAAAATAATCATCCTATATAGAAACAGGAAAAGACAGGTATTCCCTTCGTGGGAATAAAAAAAATACAATTAAAAAACAATTGATTATGTTTTTACGAACTGGTACAGAAAGGTTCTCATCCCAACCAAATAAGGATTACCTTTTTGTTGTTTTATTAAATATTCTCATTTTTTTTTTTTTTTATTTAAACAAAAAATTTTGAGAAAGAAGTTTTTTTTTTAACTTGAGAGCTGAACTGTGGAGTGGCTATGGGAAATGGCATGTACACTTCATGGCTCTAAGTCATTCCTACTTGGGTGAACCAAAAACTTTTCAGCATCAACTTGTATAAAATCTTTATATCCCATTTTTGCGATGCAAACGAAGTGTAAGTGAATTGTCTCATTCCAGACTACGTACTCACTAGTCTCAAATTTAAACGCGTGATATTTCCCAGCTTCAAATTAGCCTTAACAGTGCATGGTATACAAGGAAAAATAGAGAGAATTGTAGTACAGACGAAGAAAATATACAAACATAAAAGTATCTATGTATTAGAATGAAACAGCTTAAAAAAAGAAATCAAATTATCCAACGGTCAGAATTATTACTAATTGTTGTCATAAAAATGTGCATAACTATGAAAGCGTTTATATATAGATGAACACATATATTGACTGAAAATCTGCGAGAACAAATATACATACAAGAAAATGTATTTGCATTTATATACACATGCGTACGTGAATACTGACACGCGAATCGGTGTGTTCGTATCTTGACGCACGTGTAGGCACATATACAACCATATATGCATATGTATGAGTACAAAGACAGAATGCGTTTTATACATACTCGTACACCTGTCAGGCACATGCAAGTTAGTACGCTACACACACATATACACATATACATATTAAATCTAACATACTCAGTCATTTAAGAATAAAGACACACACGCACAAACAAGCAAAGGTGCACGATTATTGAAAGATATAGACGTATACGCAGATCAACTCAAACATTTCTATAACCGTACACAAACATATTTGTCAAGACAGAACACGTATCATTAAATTTGATATCGACATAGTCATTAAACTTAGTCATTAAACATGAAATGCACAAATATTTGTTTGTGTATATATATGCACTTTGCACACACAAGTACTGATTAATATTGATTATTCTTCTATTCTTGTCTTCAAGCAATTACACACGCAAATATCGCCTAAGGCAAATAAAATATCCTTGTCAAATACACGTGCTTCAAGTCGTACACACTGGACAAAAATAAAGCTAAACAAAATTCACTGCAGCGATATATATTGTCTAATACTCTTATTGACGTAAGGATGTAATTCAAATTGCACGAACGTATATTTTCTGAGCATAGCGTAGTTCAGCACAATCATGTTGCACCCTAGTTGTTCAGTGGGGTAAGTCTTAAAAACCAGTTCTCAAAATCCTGGCTTTTACCTTGAATCAACCACAACAGGTCTTTATAAATATGTATATATAAACCACAACAGAACTATTACCACAAATGGACAAGTAAAACAAAAGTTAAATTACATATCAACTATCAAATAATTATAAAATGTTAAAAATTCATTATGTAAATATTCATTACGTTTTATACAGACCTTCCTACTTAACGACACATTCGGTAAAATATGAAATTGTTTATAAACACATTTAGCATCGAACGATACAGTAATTAAGTTTAAGTCTCATTTAACACACACACACACACACACACATATATATATATATATATATATATATATATATATATATATATAAAGGATTGATATATAAAAGATTGATAAAAATGTATTTTTACCGACGTTAAATGAGTCTATTCTATATATATATATATATATATATATATATATATATATATATATATATATATATATATATAGGCATAGGTTATAATTTTGTGCATATGTATAAGCACATGCATATTCATGTATGTTATAAATTTTAATGTGAAAATGATTATTTACTTGTTTGTAATTCGTAGCCACTTAACGTTTCACAAGTATCCATATACTTGTGAAACGTTAAGTGGCTACGAATTACAAACAAGTAAATAATCATTTACTTATATATATATATATATATATATATATATATATATATATATATATATATATGAATGATAAATGAATGAATGTGTGTGCATATGTGTATTAGTATACATGTATTTTTCTCATATACAATTGTATATAATTGTCTTTATATTTTCCAAAACATAGATATTCACCTGTATATTTTAACACACACACACACACACACTCTCTCTCTCTCTCTCTCTCTCTCTCTCTCTCTCTCTCTCTCTCTCTCTCTCTCTCTCTCTCTCTCTCTCTCTCTCTCTCTCGCACACATACATACACATACACACTCTCTCTCTCTCTCTCACACACACACACACATACATATACACACACACACACATATATATATATATATATATATATATATATACATATAATATAGACACGTGTATATATCAACATGCTTGATATAATATGTATCTTCGTCTCTGCTCTGTATCCCATTGACAGATGTATTGACTAAATTTCACGCATATCACAATGCTTGACTGAGAAGAGAGGGTATGAGAGAGCACTTAAATCACTTTTCTATTGATATCGTCCTGGTACTATTTTTTTTAAAGTTCCTACTGTCAACCTTGACAGGTGGTCAGCATTATATACAAACATACTTGGATTCATTCACAAAATTGAAAAAATAAAATGAACACGGAGTAACTGGCATAGAACTGTATACATTCATATACGTACTATGCACATTCAAGTGACAGCTGTGTAATATTAATATTAATATATATGTTATTTCAGGTAGAATACTGCATGTATATCAGTGATATAAATGTGCACGCGCACACACACACACACACACACACACATATATATATATATATATAGAGAGAGAGAGGGAGAGAGAGAGAGGAGGGAGAGAGAGAGAAAAATCGCGTGGCTTTATAGATTTATATTTACTTGATATTTTGCAATTGCACATTTAATATAATAAACACATAGTTACCAATACAATAGTAGAGTAATACAGGAGACGATGACTCTCACAAACTGCATTATATTTTATCATTTTCATATAAGAAAGTTTGGATACATCATATATGCATACATTTATATGTATTTATGTACATTATATGTATGTATGTACTAATCCATTTAGTTGCAATTACATATGTGTTAAACTATACAGGCATGTTTAGTTATCTATCTTTCTATCGATCGATCTCTCTTTGAACACATATATAAATATATCACACGTACATATAGATATATGTGTGTGTGCGTCTGTATGTATGTATTCATACGCATATATATACACATATAGTTTATACCATTATATGTTAAGTGAGGTGTAGAGTTGACCTAACGGTTAACAGCGCTGAAATTGAAATCAGCAAGCTGTGTTAAAATTCTGATTTACTTCGCTCTTTAATCCACTTCTTTCGAGTGGCTTTCTCCCCATGTGTCTCTGTACGACCTGTACATTACATGGAGAAGGAATGATCACCGTCAGTTAAGCATAAAACAGCCAGCCGACGATCTATTAGGTTATAATTTTATTTTATCACACAAACACACAAACACACACACACACACACAAACACACACATATATATATATATTCATTCAATAAAACCGTTAATTTGTTAGCTATATGTCACGCATTATCCCGCTCAGACTATAACATGATTTCACACGTGTTCACATACAATAACTCAAATGTCTTGAGGCAGGCACACATACAAGTATAATAGTATGGTTAAAACCAGCTCGCGCGTACGCACACAATCACGCACGCACACATGCATACACATAGATAGATATGGAGATTCACTTGCTTAGACGTACGAATATTACGAATATAGATATTTAAAAAAAAAAAGTACAATCACTCTCAAACGTATGAGTGTATGTACAAATAACATTGACCTCAACATTCTTCCAAAACATAGTGAATTCATAGAATTTAAAAAATGTTTTTCTCATATTCATTTATTACCTATATTTCTATCTTCAACACGAGCAAAGAGCACTACTTTTCACGTGGTTAAGGCCTATATTACCATCACACAACCTCACCGTTAACATTGCCCATTCTCCTCCAGCCCCCGACAGCTTTTATTACATTTTCTTTCATTCTTTTTTTTTTCTGCACGCGTGTGTTTGCAATGGGGGAGAGTCTGGTTTCATAGGTTGCTTTTTTTGAAGATTATAAATGAACGTGTTTATGCGTATGCGTGTGTGTGCGTACGAGCGTACCATAAGAAATTCATCAATCTTTAAGAAACTTAAAAATAGGAATCTTGTATTATTATTATTATTATTATTATTATTATTATTATTATTATTTCTGTTATAGCTATCATTATTATTATCTAAAACTTCAGTGCAACCCATGCTTTTCATATTTTTACCAATATTCCTGTTTTCTTTCCTATATGTCTTCTGAGTATTTTTCACATTTTTTTTCAGTTACTACTATTATCATACTGTCAACTTGTTATTATTATTATTATTATTATTATTATTATTATTATTGAGTTTTTCACACCTGCTGTGGTTGGTGGTTCACTGGAGGCTGAGTGACAGCAAGTCTCCTCAGGTTTTCGGGACTCTTCTGAGTATTCTAGCCGATCCCAATAGTGCTGTAGTTTGGATGGTCTCGATTCTTCTTCTGATTTCAAATTTACTCAAATTCTTTTCCAGAGCTTTGGGGATCGTTATTATTTTCACTCCTTTTGAGTTTTTCACATCAGCGTTAGTTGATGGTATTTCACTGGAGTCTGAGTGACAACAAGTCTCCTCAGGTTTTCAGGACTCTTCTGATTATTCTAGCCGATTGCAACAGAGCAGTAGTCTGGATGGTCTCAATTCTTCCTCTGATATCTAGATCCTCCAGTCTTTTTTCCAAGTTTATTGGGATTATTATTATTATTATTTATTATTATTATTATTATTATTCGAAATCTAATTTTTTCATATTGAATCTTAGGAAAAATGAAACTATTCAGAAAACATTACTAAAATCAGCAAGTATACTGAGAGTGCAGGGACATTGTTGAGACTGTCATTTAATCCCGAGATCTCCTGAAACTATAGCAGTTAAATATTTTATAAATATGTATTTTTACTAACTCAGCGAGCCATGTGATAATAAAAATAAGAAATAGATTTAGATTAGAGCACTGGCGAAAATATAGAAGGGACTGTTAGAAATATGAGATTTAGAGAAACTTGATGTCAGAAATATGTAATGTGTTAATCAATATGCTCTGCAGTATTTAGCAAGCTTGTTTCTCAGATCTTTAAGT
>CM042143.1:100940976-100965976 GCA_023376005.1 Doryteuthis pealeii | reverse complement strand
TTGGAAGACACAAACTCAAATGATTATTGCATGCATTTTTTTCCTAGCTAAAGTATGCACCCCATGGGCGCAAGTATTTAAGTTTTGACATAATAAAATATTATATTAAATTAGAAAGACCAACGAAACTAAATAAGAACGAATATAAAATACTACACTTATTTTAATGTTATTTCTATATAAAATCATATATAGGAGTGATTTTAATACCTTTGAGAATAATATGATAGTATTGGAAATCAGTAACAGCAAATAATTGTTTTTAAACCAAGTTTTGTTAAAATCATTATGCAAATTATTCCCACCATATACTATATAAATCTTTATCTCTTAGAGATATATGATATATATTTCAGGATTTTAGATGCATTGATAATATGGGTAGTTATGCGGCAAATCTAAATCAGCTAGACTTTAATAGAGACATCGTTAATAAATAAGATGCTAATTAAGATTAAATAATGTTTACTTCATAATCGTTGAAAATATAATAAAATAACTAAGGAAATCGAGATGTCAATGGTGACGTATTTTCGGTTACAGAGAGACAGTTACATAATTTCCATTGTAATAAGATTTATTACATTTTTAGATTTATATGTCCACTTAGAAGGTAACGAAAAAACCTTTTCAGCATTCTTTTTTACAGATGGCTAAAAAAGCTTTATCAGCATTCTTTTTATAGAGTTTCACTCGTATGAATTCATAGTCTAATTTATTCGGTAAATAAAGTATCTTCTTACTTTTGTATTACCTTACATAATCTTTCAGACAAATATTGTATTTCATAATAAAGAAAGATTCATGTTTTGATTCGTTGACGCTGATCACATCCGGCTTTTAGTATGGAACGAAACAAATAATAGTTTGAAAACGCAGGTCTGGTAATCTGATATACGTAGAAGAACTTCTTATCCCAATTTCATGTTTCTTTGGTGTATTGCATTTGCAACACAAAAACCGGCGTTCTTATGCTGTTAAATTACTGGCTAACTCGTTAATTCAGAAAAGACCTTCTGTTTCAATATGTTATTCAAGCAAGGCAACAGTTCCCTGTAGCGATTTATAGTAAACCTTTCCAAGTTCTACAACTGCACAGATAATTCTCTTTAAATCTCACCAAAAACAGGGATTATTTCTTTACCTAATAGATTCCCTTTAGGCTAAAATGTCAAATACTGGCTTGTATTCAAATACGATTTTCTTAGTTTGGGATCTTTGTAATAAATCCATTTTCATTGCCAGTGTCACTCTTGTCCAAAACTGTTTTTTTTTTTCTGTGTCAAATAAGAAGAGAATGGCAGGTGTTTTAATGTTAATCGGTGTTTTTCTTTTTCTTAAGTTGATGTGAAACACGTTTTTGTAACTTGATCATTTCGAAAAGTTTTGAATGGTGAACACCAGTCAATGTAGAGTACAAATAATGTTTTAAAAGTTTTTCCCTCACACTAGAGCAAAGATGGCGCTGTAACATTTGGTATGAATCAATATATTTACAGATAGAAAAATAGATCTTAATTTACAGTAAGATTCATATCATTTACTAAGTTTTGCTTACTTTGAAACAGGCCTGTTTAATTTGTCAGCTGTCCCTGTGTGGTCAGCAACATACGCTCATCGCTGCTTAATTTCGATGATCCAGAGAGAACCGGAATTTTAAGCGGTATTTGATCGTAAGTCATAGGGAGTAAGATCCATGCACATTTTAAAAAGTAACTGCAGAAAGAAAACAAACAAGGAAGATACAAGGCTTGTCAATTTTAGATCCTCGAATTCATACAATATATGACTGTCAGTGTATAAATTAGAATTTAAAATCTTCGGATAAAACTACCGTGTAGCAAGTAATAGGAGCCATTTGTTGAATATATATGGTGGTATGAATGTTTGTGCTTATATATATTTATATATATACTATATATGTACAAACAATTCGAAAGGAAAATTGTTTTTCATGTGTTTATAGTTTTCAAAAAAGACTACTGGGTCTTTTGCACATCCTTACACACACACACACACACACACACACACACACACACACATACACACACACACATTTCGGTCGTACCAGACGTTCTGTTGTCAGTTGGGGTGTCTATAATTATAGTTTCTTGGACGTAAGCCTCTACTCCAACCATTTATCAGTAACGTGTTCATTTTACAGGATGAAGTGTCACTATATTGGCACAGAAAAAATCAGTTACCTCAATGTAAATATTCTGTATCGCTGTATTGGCTATGCAACAGCCTTGAACAGGTCATTTATGCTTTGTTCCCCATTAACTCCAAATCTAACAGGCTGCAACTTTTTCTTACGGAATATGTCAAACACAAAATATTTGTCACTTACCTTATTAATTTAGATTATCTGATATAACGTATCTATTTCTGCTGGAGGTGACAATACATTAACACGTGTTTGGCAGGAAATTAACTGGCGCTTGATATATGCCGAATGACTATAAGTTCACACATAGAGCAAATTTAAATCGATGTAATAAACTCAAAAAAATTTTCTCTATAAAACCGGGAATCACGAGTTTTATATATATTGATAAATTTTTAAAACTATTTATTTTCTGAAAGTCCTCGTGTATGCCATATATATATATATATATATATATATATATATATATATATATGTGTGTGTGTGTGTGTGTGTGTGTGTGTGTGTGTGTGTGTGTGTGTGTTTGAGCAGCATTCTTTCATTTATACATGTGGAATTAAACAAAAGGCAGGTCTCCTATTTAACGATTTTATTGGTGATCTTTTCAAGCTTTCTGGCCAACCTTTTTTATATTTGGATGGAATTCGTGGATTAGTCAACCGAAGTTCATATCCCGAGTACTTTCCGCACTTCGAAGTGCCATCATCAGGTGTGATGTGTTCCAGTTTTGTTTTTGTTTTTTCAAACTATATTAATGGATGTGGAGGCTAGAAGGTGGATAATTGATAGGAAAGGTGTTATATACATTTTAAAATGTGAGTACTGCATTGAAAATTAATTTTTATTTCATAACATCTAAAATTACATGCATGTCCCCACTCTAATTACCGAAATATCCTAACGGAAAATACGCACATTCTGCACAAAGAAACAATACACAAAACTCCAAATACTAGAAGCTTTATACATCAAACAATACAAACCATCCTTAAATAAACTTAATTTTCCATGCAGTACTCTCATTTTAAAGTGCCTATAACACGTTTCCTATCAATTCTTCTCCTTCCAGCCTCCACATCCATTAGAATTGTTTGAAAAACTGGAACGGATCACCCCTGATGATGGCACTTTGAAGTGCCGAAAGTACTCGGGATATGAACTTCGGTAGACTAATCCACGAATTCCATCCAAATATAAAAAAGGTTGGCCAGAAACCTTGAAAAGATCACCAATAAAATCGTTAAACAGGAGATCTGCCTTTTGTTTAATTCCACACACACACACACACACACACATATATATATATATATATATATATATATATATATATATATATATATATGGCATACACGAGGACTTTCAGCTGGTGCTGTCAACATAATAAGCTTCAAATTACAATCACGTATTTTAATTACTTATTCACAGAACTTCTGGAGATCAAATCTAGTCATTTGTCTCCATTCATAATCTCTTCCAGTTTATTAAAACAATTGCTAACAAACTTTACAGTTTCTACACATCTATTCTTTCACGAATCAACGCAGAACTATACAAATTAGGTCATCTTAGCTCATTGAATATTTGAAATGATACAAATTGTTTTGTCGATCGATAAAGAAATGTATCAATTCAATGTTGTGGCTAGAAGTTTAACATATAAGCAGTACATTAAGTTTTCTGTGAATGAACGGTTAGAATTAGGAACAGAGACATGGTCATTTGTAGACGATATTATTTGAAAAACATTGCATTTTGACCGTTTATGGGAAATTCTTGTATTTTTAGTTTTGTATAAGTACCATCATCATCATTATGTCACTCCAGCAGCACGGATATCCATGACAATCTCTTGCCAAACGTTCTTATCACTCACCGCCACTGGGGTGTCCTCCGTGCAACATCCAGTATCCATGCAGAGCTGTTCAATGTACGTCTTTGTTGGACAGCGTGTCCACGTGCTGGCTTCCATCCGAGAACGTCACTTATGAGTTCATCCTTGCTTCTCCCGCAGTTTACAGCGAATCTTGTTCGTTTTATTCGGATGGTTTGTGGGATATGGAACAAGTGGTCGTACAGCTGTTTTCTCGTGGGATGTTGTTTCCACGCTTTGTTTAGGATTGCTCGAACCATTCTTGTGCAGCCCCTAACTTTTTTTCAAGGTGCTCCATTAGGGTCCAAGTGGTACAGCCGTACAGTAGCACTGATACGACTACAGCTTGCAATTGTCGCTTTAACATGTCTGTGAGATCTGATTTCCATATGACTGATAATCTGTTTATTAGAGACCATGCTTTTCATATGTGTGCATTAACATCGTGGATGAGATATTTCTACCTAAGTAAGTGAATTGTTCCACCGAGTTTAGTAGTTTACCATCGAGTGTGGAGATATCTCCTTCATTTTTAAAACACATGAACTCAGTTTTATTGTAGTTCACATATAGGCCGATGGTTCGGACTGCTTTTTCTAGGCTGTGTAACAAGGATTCGGCTTGTGCAGGTGTATTTGCAAGAAGTGCCAGATAATCTGCGTTGTCCGCATCCGTAATGATCTGTGCGGGATATCACCTAATTCTTGCCTTTTTTAGTGTGAGGCCTTTTTCTTTCATCGGATCTAATGATGTTTGAAGTACGTAATCTAGGCATAGTATAAATATATATAGCGCTAATGTATCTCGTTGTAGAACTCCAGCGATAATGTCAAAGGAATCAGTGTCGCCATCAGGCTGGTGCCATTGCTTTAGTGTTTTGGTTGGCGGTAACTGTTTTCGGGGGAGACTGTATGAGCATGGATGCAAATGCCTTAGTGAAATCCACAAATAGTAGGGTTGCCTCAAGATTTTTTGCTCGAACCCCTTTTATGATTCGACGAACAGTCAGAGTATGAGAAGTTGAGGATCAATTTCTGTTTTTTTCCGAAGGATTTTCTCTATTTCAGGTCTTATGCGATTAAGAAGGGCATTATATATCTTAGCAGTTATAGCAGTAATAGTTATTCCTCAGTAATTCTTAGCAATTCCTAGATCTCCTTTTGGCGGGGGAATGAATGAGAGGGGGCAACCTTTCGTCGATTTTCTATCACATTTTGTTTGTATATTTCATTGCATAGTCTAAGCAGTATGTTATCGAATTTCTTTATTTTCCTAACCTCTGGGCATATATCAGCGAGGCTCGCAACCTTTCTATTTTTTTAGTTTTCTTAGTACTTCATTAAGTTCTTCCATTGTAAATTCTCCTAGTTTAATGTCTAGTTGGTTATTTCTTTTTTTTTTTTTTTGTGTGTGTGTGTATTATTTTCTATGATTTTTTGGTGGTGGGGGCGATCCTAACAGTTTCTGGAAGTGGCCTTTCCATTTCTGGAGTATATTTTTGGCTGGTTGCCTTTAACTTTGATCTAGAGGTACTTTTCCTACTACTAATTTTATTTACAGTTTGCCATGCTAATCGTGACTGTCTGTCTTCTACTACATGTCTGATTTTATTTATTTGCTCTTGGATGTATTCTATCTGTTCTTTTTAGTATGTTTCATTTAGTTCTACCTGGGCTTTCTTGAGGTTTTCTATGTTGAAGTTAGTTGGGTTTGTTTTATTGTGTTGGAGTGTTTTGTGGGACAGTGTATCTGGCTTTTAGTTTGGTCGGTATCCATTCTGCTCCAGCTTCTAGTTGGGCACTGGCAACGTTTTAGTTTTCCTCATTTGGAGTGTACCTTGCTGATGTCTCCTGGTGGATGTCTAACTTATTCGTTACTGTTACCGAGTAGGGATCGCATATATCAGTTGGCAATGGAGGATTGGTCGTATTGTACAGATTTACTGGTTTGCCCTTTGTTTCTACGTAGGCTTAGGTATAGCTTGAATGCTTATTAATCATGCATGCCAAACTTGTTAGCACCACCTTGTAGCTACAGGGGTTGCAATATATATATATATATATATATATATATATATATATATATATATATATATATATATATATATATTGAAAATATACTTGTAAAACCTGTAGAGATACTGTGTAATAATTGCCTACAGCGTAGACATCAAAGTTACGGGTGGGTTATAAGCAACTATATCAACTGCAGCCAATTCAGTGTATAGGAACAAAACTGTGATATGAATATACAATGTTTCATTGGTATTAAGAGCCTATTTAGCTAACGTTTGAATTGAAATGGAAGAATGTTGAATAACCGAACTCTTCTAAAGAAACACTACTTTGATGTCGTTTTGGTCATTATTCAAACCAAACTAATACTTTCTATATCTTGTATACCACGTTAAATAATTGCAAATTATCTTTGTAGACTATTACTACTATAGTATATTCGATTCTAACTCTTTCCTCTTCACTTGTACTATTTAGCTTATGAAGAATATACTTTATTGTATGGATAACCATGTAGTTTCAAAGACTATTATTGCGGTACTGGGTTTGATCTTCATTGGATGCTATGCATTTGTGGTGTATTGCTACAGATTAAACCTAAGCTTAGTAAATACCAATGTTTTACATCTCTCCAATTAGAAGCATGTGGTAGATAAGAATTACATTTTTTTATAAAACCTTGCTTAATCTTTAAGCTAGTGTGATTTGGGAACATCTTTCCGTCACATTCACAGAATGGAAATACAAACACACACACGCACACACACACACACACACACATACATACATATAAACACATACATATGTTCACACACACACAGATCGAAACAAACGAATAAATCGCAGAATGTCAATATCACATATTCATATACGCGTGAAATATGTGCAGTTTCATGCGACTGAAGGAAAATTTAACATCCAATTCAAAATAGGCGGCGAACGTAACAAAATAATGAGTTTTTAGATATAATGTCTTTATACTGAACATTTTCAAATTTGTACTATTTACCAAACATTAAATAAGTATTTACCTAACCACTTTGTACGAGCAGGATAGGACACAAGGTCAATTTTTAAGCGGTTTTAATTGAGAGTTTTCCTTATATTAGACAAGTTGCCATACCATGGTTAAAGAGTCCAGTCTGCTCTACTATTTACCTATAGTTGAAGGATGCATAGTTGGATTCATGCATTTTCCAAGTGTATTAGCACGATGTGAAATAAAAACAGTCTCGTCCAAGATTTGAACACGGGTCAACGTTTCCATTTTTTACGACAATAAACATTACACGACAAGCACTTCCTTTAGCTATGTAAGACAATCCATCTTGGATGTTTGATAATAGGTAAGGTCAGGGATCGTTCCTTACTGCTGATATTATATGACCCAATACAACCTGTTGCGTGTTACTTGAAGAGATCGTGAGAATCACCAAGTAACCCTCATTGCCCAGTTACATATACTGAAAATGGATTACTCACCATTAAACCCCAACGAGCTAAGCAGAGGGTTAATCCAAATTTATGTAAGGAAGTTATATATTTTCCAGGCCTCTCGCCAGACCAGATTAACATCTTTTTTCAAAGTCTTTTTTAACGCGTAAAGCCAAGCACAAATCTTGGCCAGTCCAAAAAATTCATGGTCCCGTCAGCATTCCCCTCGAGTGGTACCTTTACCTCTTTTAATCGAGAGGACAGGTGCTGCCTGAAAAATTACCCCTGGAACCACGCGATATATTTTACGTCATTAACACAATAGGAGCCGAAGCCCTTAAACTAAGAGTAATATATTCAAACTTTCCATCCATCCACATATTTTGAATTATTTCACAACTTCTTTGAGATGTATTTATTTTAATAGTTTATAAAGTTATATGTTAACATCATTTATCTGCACTGGATAGATACCTAGATTCATTAAAAGCAAGACTGTGTTACGAATGCTGACCAGCAAGTGATCAAACTCACAACTTTTCTTAATGTTGTTAAAAATAATACCAATCGAATGCAAATTCAGAGGCGTATGTCTTCTATTCATTACAGATTTGCATATATGCCATCCCTTAATAAATTTCAATTCATATATTTTAGCTAAATAGCAAAAGGATGTAATGTTGCATAGAAGAGTAGTATTATGTTGGGTTAAACTCTGGATATCGAGAGACGTGTTGTGTTAAAGGAAAACCTTTGTCCCATATTTTTATGTTCCCATATTCAACATCACTAGTTTTGATCCCTTTAAGTCTGTCTGCCACACTCTCTCTCTTCTCTCTCTCTCTCTCTCTCTCTCTCTCTCTCTCTCTCTCTCTCTCTCTCTCTCTCTCTCTCTCGTTTTCAATAAATTGTCTTTTCAAAATTCTAGTTGCTGGCCGTATGACATCATAACAGCATAGCAGTAGTGATTTTGAAATTAATATAAACTTCATTAATGCCCTCATTTTTTAACATACTATCGAAAATTGTTTCATTTTAATAATGATTTTTTTAAAAACGCTGGAAACATTCTCACAAATCCAACTTTTAGAGTTTACATATTAACAGATTTTAATTCTAAAGGAAATCCCTTGTCTCCTTTTTTATCTTGTAACCCTTCCTTTTGAATATAGTTTTTTTAATAAGCGTCGCTTTTTGGAGGCACAAAACCGTGAGTGCGGGATTTAGTGAAACGGAAATTTGAATAGATTTCTCAACGGAACTGAAAACGGCATTATTTTCTTTTTGATGTTGCTTTTACCTGATATTTACTCAGCTTTTTATAATACAAGACTATACGTGTGAGGATCCTCACTACGTGTCTCAAACTTCTGGCCTTGTACTGAAGTAAGCTAAAAATTAAGTACATTAACAAAAAAGTCATGTAAAGTACATTTTTATGACAATGATTAAATACTTTAGTTATGTAAACTCTATTTATCTTGAGGTCTGTTTAAATCCTTCGTCAGCAAATTTATTTACATAAAATTATTTTCTATTTAATATTCTGTTGATATTTTCTAGCATTGGTTTAATCCAGGCTACAAACATTAAAATAGTTTACACATAAATTAAAATAAAATCATTTCCATGAAAGTAAAATATATAATGTATGATTAGGATGGAAAATGTAATGCTCTTTCGGTGCATAGGCAGTCATGGCTTTTCACAAACTCTTTTATCAGGAAAATTCCCATGACAACTCTTGTAATGGCTTTCCGTTGCTTTTTCCGCGGTTTGAAATCAGAGTTTTTCTTCTAGGCTGGTTGCACACCACCATAAGAACCATATCAGCCCTACTATTTCACCTCTAAAAGTGGATTCATGCCTCTCCCAAAAGCATTAGTAAGAAGTGAATTCAAACAGTCTCGGTCGAAATTTGAACACAACTCGACGATTCCATTTTTTGCGCCGAAAAGCGTTATGCCATCGCACCTCCATAGTATGTATAACTGAGGATTTTTCGCATTAAACTAAAAAAGAATTTCCATAAAAAGAAATTTAGAAAAATAATAAATATACATCTAATTTTATGCTAAAATAAACAGTTATCGAAAACATAGTTATTTGATTCGGTTTCTAACCGCTGTTAGATTTTTGCACATCCTGTTAAATGAGTTTGTTTATAAAAAAAAGTAAATTGCTTTTCCTCTTCAGTTTAAAACCAAATCAAAAAACCCAATTGGTACATTCATAAACTAATGAAGATAGATTCAAAAACTACCGGAGCAGAGGAGCTGTCGATTCACAGACCGGCCGATCAGAGAGGGACAACTGTAGTTCGATTAATTCATAGAATGACACAAAGCTTTATCTGAAGAAGTCCCTTTTATCTTGGTAGTATATGATAAGTACACAATTCCCCGACTGAAGTGACAAGAAATACAAAAATGTTTACTTAATATCTTATTCTACGTTATTTCGTATTCTATGGTGCAAATATTGTCTAAATTTGGTTTAATCTAAAATAGTACTGAGTTATTCAATGATAATGCACTATGCTCGTCATGGTTAGATTAGCTTACTTGCTGATCATCGCTCTAAGGCAAGTGTTCTGTGTTTTTAATAACGGGTTTAAGTGATTATCAATGAAAAAAAAAAAAGAAACTACACAAATTTGACAAGAGACATTTTAAATGAAAAACGGTTCCTAAGAGATTCGTCTCAACAGTGGGTGCCAGAGAAAGTAAGGGTTCGATGGCTGAAAAACAGTTATAATTAATGAGCAAAAACATTACAGTGGCAAAGAATGAAAATGAAAAGTGGAATAAGAAATAAAAGGAAAACAGGACGAAAAAGTGCGTCCTTGAGCCTCTGGGAGTTCGGTACTGATAAAGAGAAAAAAAAAGTCAAACAAGGCAAAAGAAAAATAGACAGAGGTTAATGTCTATTAGATAAAGGAAGTAGGTTCCAAAGATGTTACCTAAAATGTTGCAGTGATAAGAAACATAACTGACGATAATAGCGACATAACTAATGCTGTTGATGTGTATCTTGTTCATTGTAACAATGGTTGTGCACATGATGACGTTGGAGATAATAATCGGTAGCTACTTTGGCGATGAAAAATTATGATAATAGGACCAGTGACGACAATAACAGTAATGCCGACGAAAACGGCATTAATATCGTTGCCAATAAGAGATGACATTGTTTTTTTGTTTTTTGTTGTTTTTGTTTGTTTGTTTTTTTTTTTGGGGGGTCTTTCATTTTAAGTTTATTGGGTTCTGCTCCCCACCTGGTTCCCTATTTCGTATTTCAATGAAACTTTACTGCGATAAAAGTCGTAGTTCAAGTTTACTGTAATAAAAAAGAAATTTAAAATTAATTGGAGATTCGGCGTTGCTTCTCGACTATAGTAGTTGATATTTTATATTTTGTTTCACTTACACGGCTGATTTATATTGTATTCAAAACCAAATCTGTATAGCGAAGGCATAAATGTTTACTGTATTTTGTTCTTATAAACAAAATACAATTTCATTAGAACAAATACGTTTAGTATTTATTTGATGAATGAAAAAGTCCATTCGCTTTAAGCCGAATTCCTACAATTTTAGTCGTTAACTTTATTGAATATATTTACCATTTTCTTCCAGAATCCTCTTCTATTTTTTAATCAATCAAATAATTTCGCACTCTCTTTTCATCTTTTTGAATTAAGAATTGCTCTCGATATTTTCACCTTCTTACAGAAAAATTAACTTTTCTTCTTTAAGATGATTCTATAATGAAAAATAATTGGTAATATTATAAACTATTAGGTATATTTCAAATTGTGTTTGAGATGATGATATACATAAAACATCGAAATACTAATAAAGTAATAAAATACTGAATACCTACAAGTATAATTTAATTTTTTATAATACGATTACTTATTAACTAATTTAGTCTGGCATCAAGTATGGGACATTTAGATTGGAATAAACAGAATACATAAATCTGTAAGAATAGCTACTTCATGATGAATTGTCAGTCTATATTATAATGGTCCGATGTTTGTATGCATGTTACTATGACACAAAAAAAGGCAAATCGTAGCCAGATTTTTTAACGCAATGCTTTTTAAATGCTCTAAATTGGAGAGTAAAGCAATTTCCAGTACAGATTTCAACTTAATAAATGTGGAGTCCCCGATAATGATCCGACTTCTGTATGTGTAAATGTCTGACCAACTCCAAATGTAAACTTATTTTAAAAGTATTATTTCACTAGTGACATTATTTTCTTTTTCTTTTCCTTTACCATCATGAGGTTTTAGCTCTAAACTTTAATGAGAGGACAAAATGTTATCATACAAAATATATTGTTGAACACTTACCTTCAAGATAAGCTTAAAAATCGACAACTCAAGACTGTAAAAACCCGAAGTGAACCAAAATTAAAGGAATTCGCATCCGTATTTAATGGGTTTAATAAATGATTTCTTTAACGTTTAAGATTATATATTACACGCCAACACGCATAAACTGAACACACGTTGATATGACTTTAGTGTCCCAGATTCAATACTCAGTACAGTTAACCCCAGGGGAAATTTGTGAATTGTGATACTTTGCAGCTTATTCCTATAAACGCGCTTAAAACAGATCTAAAAAACATTAGAACATCAAGTGAAACTAATTGAGCGTAAAAACGTGTCATTCTAAAGTTGACTCGGTACTCACAATTTGTTGACCTTCAGCAAATTAATTCAGCTAATAACGGGAGAAGCCCATATCCAATTTTTCCAGCCTTTCGTTCAAGATTTCATTGATACTGCATTTACATTCCTTGATATTTAAAACTTCGCTTTATTGACTTTCAGACTAATCTCTTGTTTATCTTAACATTGTTTTATTGTATACCATTCATTCTCATAGAGATATGCGACGCAAATCGGAGAGCTGAGTTCAAATTCCAGCCAAGCTGTTTGTGTATACTTCGTATTGATGTACTTGAGAAAATCATGAATCTATTTCATCTCCTTACTGGGAAATACGTCTCATAATTCCTTGATAGGTGCTGATTGGTGTACAGCGTTAATGATAAAAGAACCAGATTGATTTCGCTGGATATCAAGCGATAGTGAATCTCTTCAATATTTCAGGACTTATTTCGGCATTCTAACTGATTTTAGTCATGACATCGTCCAGATGGTTTTGATTTTTCAATGCATTTCCAGTTCTTCCAATCTCTGAAAGGCTCTTTGGAACGGTTTTTTTTTTTCAAATACTCTGATAATCATACCAAATCTATGGTGGTTTTCACTGGGCGAGAGAAAGCAAAAATTTTTGGTAATTTATGAGGAAGTGCGACCCGGTCTCCTGCCTCAGAAATTTCTACCCGGTGACTATTAAAATAACGTCCCCAGCTATGTCGGTGTTACTTGAAAGAAAACAACCAACTTAGGGCGTTAAATGTATTTTAGAGGGGGGGGGCTTCTCTTTTTTGGTGCAATTCTTATTTATTTATCGTAATTTGTCGTAATTCTTGTTCATTTATAGAAATTTGTCGTAATTCTTGTTTATTTATCGTAATTTGTCGTAATTCTTGTTTAGATATGAAGATGGATATATAGTTTGGAATAGACTGAGATAGATAGATAAACAAAATAATACAGATAGATTTTTGTCGTAATTCTTGTTTATTTAAACTAAAAACAAGACATTAAACAAACATGAATAAAAGAAAATCTGAGACGACATAGCTAGGGACGTTATTTTAATAGTCACCGGGTAGCAATTTCTGAGGCAGGAGACCGGGACGCACTTCCTCATAAATTACCAATTTTTTTTTAAATAAATGAGGAACCAAACGCATGATGAAGTGAAATGATATAGAATACTATAAAAAAGACAATCAACTATAGTAGAGAATATACATTTTTAAATATAAGCGAAGTAAAGCAAACTGAAGATATGCAAAAACTGAGTCCAACGATATAAGTCATTTTGGAGTAATTTCTGGAGACTCTATGACATTAAGTCTCTTGAACTCCCCATACACAACAACGTTGACAACCTAACAACGCTATAGTCAATTCAACCATGAATTTCTAATTCAGATATTTTTCGATAGCAATATCGCATCGACTCAAAGTGATGTCCACATGCGCATAAGTAAATCATGGACTGCTATTCACTGGTTAAAGACCATATAGCAATCTGATCTCCTTGATAGAATAAAACGAGAATTCTCCCAGGCTGTATATTATTGTATAATTTCACCACTTGGACTTTAACGAAACGCCAAAGAAAAAAAGCTAAATGGGAACTACACAAAGATACTGCATGCTGTTTTGAACAGATACTGGAAGTAGCAATCCACAAAACAGCAGTTATACGGCCACTTACTTCCTATCTTACAAAGCATACAAATAATACAATACATCCTGGGAACTGTTGGAAAAGTAAGGACGGACTCATAAGTGACGTTCTCCGATGGATTTTTACACAATGACACACCTGTGTTGGCTTATCAACAAAACCTTACATCTATGAGCTCTGTGTGGACAGTGGATGCCATCTAGAGGACTTATCAAGAGCGATGGCTGATAGGAACAGACGGGAGAAAGATGACGATGTCACTATACGTGTTTCCAATTGTATATTCATAAAAATATTCATTCTTTGACAGTAAAAGAAAATAATATTATAATTCAGGTACATAAAATGTGTTATTCTTAATTAGTTATTTACCGTTAGTATTCATGTCACATAGAAGTCATGAGTTATTTAGTATTAAGTTGTTCGATCTATGCTGTATAATAAATAAATGTAGAATGCAAAAACAGCTTGAACAAGCAAAATTTAGAGAACAAAACTGATAATGTCATTTCTTCAACCAAATAATTCAGGCGACTTAGTACTATTATATATACTAATAATCGGTGTAAACAACTAATATAAAGATTTGTCAATCGTCGGAACAGAAATGACTGCTGATGGACTTCGATTGCCTAATTAGTTCGGTTCTGTTAATATCAGACAGGTCCCCAATGTTACAAAATGCTAATTCAATTCTCGTCGAAGGCTACATTTTTATTTTCAATCTATGCTGCTTATTTAGCGATCATAGAATGTAAAAATTACCTAAGTGTTGCGATAAAATAAACAATAAATATGAATATATAAATATAGCAAATAAAATGAGAAAACATCTAGCCAAAAATTAATAATATATTTTCGGATTAAAGAAAACTGTCGTGACAGTTTTTGTTTCTGTCACTTCAAGTTATAAGGTAAGACTCCCAAACGTTTCAGAATCAATCGATAGCATGCGCATTGAACTTACTTTATGTGCCACTAAGTGGCAAATATTTAATACTTGATCATTTAGAGTGTCATGATGCTGAATGAATCATGGTAAGTATTTCTGGCTAATTATTTCCACGATAATGTATATAACTTCAGCGATTGTTTTCTTCGAGTCACTATAGCCAGAACCTTCGTCGAAACACACTGCATTGAATTCCAGGAAACGCAAGTGATCTTAGTAATTCATCATTAGGTAAAGAAATACAAAGAAAATCGACGAGAATTGCTTCCTGATTTTTCTCTATATTTTCGTCTATTCATGATGATCCGAATGTTATGAATCTTCGACTGGCATGTTGCCGCCTTAGAAAACGCGTAACACTCATAATTTTACGTTTTATTTTATAATATAGTATCTAAAAAGTTTTCTCCAGCAGAGACTCTGTTCCAGCAAAGGGTTTACCAAACTTTCTTATGAGAATCGAACTAACAAACAATGGTCTGCGAACCAAGTTCGCTAACCATTAAATCACACAAAACCCTCCAAAAACTAAAAGTGGATTAGATTTTACACAAGGTCATCAGCATGTGCTACATAGTGAGAATTGAAGTCAGTGTCCAGTATTAGCTGATTTGTGAGACTATCTTATTAGTCATTACACCAGGACGAGGTGGTCATGATTGTAGAAAAAATAGAAATATACATACAATACACTCAATACGATGCCATGAAGCAGAATGAGTCACTAATCTCAAGGTCTCATCCGGTAACTTATCTTTATACATGTACTATCAATAGATTGCGACAAACTTGTGGTCCCTTCTCATATATAAGCTATTTGTGTGTAGTTGATGTAACATTGTCTCTGAAAGTTTTTCCTACCCAGAAGTCGATCGTATTGGGTATTTAAAATATTGAATCTTTTTAAGACAGAAGATATTTTCTACGAGTTAGTTTATTGTATTAAATATGTATGATGATTCTCTTTCTTTTAAGCGAAATTAGAATCATACGAAATTCGTCGAGTTAGCAAATTAGTATTATAGCTCAATCATTTATTGAGTAGTTTATTATTATCTATTTGTTATGCCTCTTGTGGGCATCTCTTTTTTAATGTCTTCTCACATCAACCTTAAAAAAGAGAATCTTTACACAGAACATATACAATATTGATACAATATCTATATACAGATCAAATAATAATAGGTAATCTATTCGATAGTTTTCTAAAAATGCCCTCTTAAATTCTTTTCCTTGGCATTATTTCTGAAATAATCTTATTCAATCTAAAATAATTTACACTTCTGCTGATTTTGATCTGATTAGGCAATTTGTTCCATAAATATATAATTCTATTAGTAAAAGAAAACAAACACACTCACACATACACACACGCGTGTGCGCGCACACACAAACAAACAAACACAACAATCGTTTAAGATACTTAGGTTTTGAAATATGCCTTGGCAGTATGTCTTCCATAATTAGTGTAGTGAGTTCGAGCCTCCTTAGGTGCTCCATAACTGAAGCCTTATATCAAACCTAAGTTATAGTCAGGTTTGAGGAAACCTCGCATGGTGTAATGGTCAGTGAGCTAGACTAGCAGACTATTTTTAGTGAGTTCGATTTTTAATGAGTGTCCTATATATCTGGCATTGTCTCCAACTATGCAAATGCCTACGTTTAGTTTACTTCTTTAATACTTATGTCCAAGTCACACTTAAAAGTTTCAGTTTCTGCTAGATCACTGAAGTTAAGCAGAGACGAGCCTATTCAGTAAGTAGATGGGTACCGACTTAGTAACAGCAAGTACTGCCACAAACCAAAAACCGACGTGTCAGATTAAACAAAGTTTAATAAATAACAATTAGTAATACTGGTGCATTTAAAGTCATTTTCCTGAGCAAAACATAGTTATGATAGTACAAAGTGGCGTTCAATTTTATAATTATTATTATTTTTCTTTCTTTCTTTCTTTATTTTTGCATCTTATATTTTAATATAGAAAACACCGAAAAATATAAACATTCTCAGAAATCGAACATAGCTAGATTAAAATGTCTTTTGTAGATTTCTATGATACTCTTTTGGTCGACCGACCGTTTTAAGAAAGTTATTCTGATCGTGAATAGACGTAAACTTTAATGCAGTATGATTTTTATTTTACTTGATAGTGAATGATTTAAAAAGTATGAGATATCTAGTATTGTAAAGAGACTTTTCTTTCCTAACGAAGAATAAATAATCAATTTTGTTGATAGGTAATTATGGGATAGACTCTAACATTACACAAAGCTAGGAACGTCTATTATGAAGTATAATATTGGACACTTACACACATACACTCACAGACGCATGCATTTATGATAAAAATTGTTATATAATATATCTGTGTGTGTGACCGTAGCCCAACAAAAATGTCATATCATCATCGGATGTTTATTAAACTAATATACTTCAATTGATTAACATGGAGAGTAAAGCAATTTCCATTTCAATTTGTAACGGAATAATGTTTTGTTTCCGTTCATACTGAGCATCCTTTTTTAATCATCAAATTACTCGACATCACGGAGATCACTGTGAAATGACCATTAGAATGTGTGTGTGTGTGTGTGTGTGTGTGTGTGTGTGTGTGTGTGTGTGTCCATTTCTAATTCTGATTAATGTAATATTACGAAACCAACAATGAAAACTCTATCTTGGTTTTTAAATGATTTTTCTTTGCTAAGTGAATAATAAACATACAACATTGTAAAGTAAACTCCAACATTTAAATTGATTCATTTGAGAATGTAACATACACGCATAAGTGCGTATGCCTATACACTTACATGTTAATGTATTTACCTATATGTTTATGTGTATACAGAGTGTACCAGTTAATTTAGAACAAATTAGAATATTAAAAGAATAAAGATATTCAATGGAAAATATTAGTATATCTTTTAAATGTACACATATTCAATTTAGATAAATAAAAATGGTTATCCAATAAAACTGCCCTCAGTCTTAAGGTGGGTTTCGATACGGCCTCGGAAACGACTGCATGTCTGCCTTAAGAGATTCATTTTCATGGTCCCTGTTGAAAGCTGTCATCGTATACGATGTCAACTTTTTTTATTTTTTATCATTTCAAGCCTTCATATAAGGTAAGATCAGGGTTTTATTCTTTGTTAATAGTCGAAAAGAAGATAGACATTGTGAAATTATCCTCAGTGCCTTGAGATATGCTATGAAGGAGATTTACTCGACATAGTGTCTCGGTGACCCAATATATTATTATATTCATCCACATCTACGTCCATCTAATGAAATCCACGCCCTATTGAATTCATAGAGAAAATCACGGTAATTAATAAAACTTATAAAGTATCGCTATTGTTTGTATATTGTTATTATATATCCTTTGAAGTGTTTAACGATAAACTCCATTTGATTAGGTTGATGGGATATAATTGCCATTACTATTATTAGAAAATAAGATTTGGTTTCCAAATCCATAGTTCACATGTAGCTATAAAGATTTTTTCTCTGTTGAATTATTTTCATAATGCTACACAGATATATTTAAGTTTTCAACTTCTTTAGATTTATTTTATAGTTTTTGTATATGTGTATGCATGCAAACTTGTGAGCGGTAACTATTGAAGAACGTAGGTTAGTAAGCTTGCCTTGCAAACCATTGCGATAGTAACGACTTTGGTCATCTCAGAGTCAGTGTTGGTAAAATAAAGAAAGCAAAACTATTATGTTGGTTGGGAGAATTAGGTTGCTTTTTTTTAATTTTAAAATAGAAGAAACAGTTTTTATTATAGGATGAGTTATTAAACACAAAGCGATCATTTTCATTGGATAAGTGATGCATATTCAACATGGAAATAAGATAATACTATATTAGGGACTCACATTGATCACGCTGTAGTAATATATTATTTTCATATTATAAAGCAAGATCAGAATATTAATGAAAATTAAATAAAAGTTATAAAAATATACTAAAATGGTAGTGCTATAATTAGATTAGACAAAGACACAAATAAGATAAGAATTAAGCAGAGAAAAATATTTCGCCTAAATTATTTACTGCATATCTTGATAGGATTTTCTGAAAAATGAGCTTTGTAGGAATGAATGTAATTGTAAACGGAGTATATTTTAACTATCTTAGATTTGTTCACGACATAGTTCTAATATCAAAATGACCGGACGAGATAGAAATAATGATAAATAAGCTGAATGGAGAGTATCAAAATATGCTTAGATAATTAAAAGAAAACTTAGGTTCAACTGTAACATCCTAAAAACAACTATAGAAATAGATGAAATTCTGGAAGAAGTTAAAGACTACAATTTAGGATGATAGATAAAATTAGAGAAAATCAAATAAACAGACAAATAAAGGTTGGGAGGAATTTCGTAAAAATAGAGACATAATGACAACATGGTTAAAATGTAAAGAATACAATCAATTTATAATACCAATCATAATGTATGATTGAGAAACTTGGAAATTAACTCAATTACTAGGAAAGTAGCACAGATAAGAGAAAAGGGCAATACTAGGTATAAATTTAAAAGATAACAAGAGATCAACATGAACCAGGAAGCTTACTAAGATATGTCATAGAAATTATTAACCAAAAAAATGTAATTGGTCGCTTGGTTCGTGTTTAATGTCATATCAACTCTTGTGGATTATTTAATGTCGAATCTTGTTTTTGACACCGCTGCCGTTTTTTTCTCTCTCTACTGCTACTATCGTAACCCCTGCTACGGCGGCCCGCCACTAACCTGTCCGTCTCTCGTCACTCCTCGCATATATATATATATATATATATATATATATATATATATATATATATATATATATATATATATATGAATGATTTGTCTAACTTCATGGTTATTAATGAATTGGCAGAAATATTTTTTTATCCTGTCTTTCGGTATATATTATTTGCATTAACTTGCAAACAGGTTTATTCAACCTATAGATGAGACCCTAACAGCTACTACTCCTCCATGTCATAGTTAACCTGAGAGTAATGGCAATGAATGAGTACTCTACACTCCCCATAACTAAAAGATAATGGACACTCACCTCTAAATGCAGTTTAGCGTTATACCCAGGACACTAAATTGGTAAAAATATTTTTATGTTACGTTTTTCATTAAGTTCATGTGTATCAACAACTTTCAGGAAATAAGTTTTATTAACTCCATGTGTATCAATAAATTAGAAGAAAAAATGTATATGTATTAATAAACTGGTGATTGACCCTCGACCACCGTCTTCTAGCACATATGATTAAAAGGGATGGTTGTTTATCATAAGATTAATTTAAAGAATAACGGTCTGTACAATCTTGTAGCTCCTAGGGCTTGACATGCTCAGCTGATTGATCGGATGGGTTCTCCCTGAACGTCCGTCTAGCCAAAGTAAGAGCCGAAGTGAAGTGTTGCATGTCACGCGACTACTTAGTACCCGGGTCACAGATCGCTCATGGCAATCCTGTCCTCAGGCATTACGGGTCACCACCCACGACCAACAGGTGGCCTATTAAGGGGAGTCTTACTTCTTTGCCGAGGTCCTATCGACATACTCTATAGCCCCAACCGACAGAGCAGGAAAATGGAATTGAGAACAAATAACTAGAAGGGGAGTAACTGCTAATATATGATATCCAATAAATAACAAGTGTTGTGGGAAAAGATCTGAGAGAATATGAAGAAATGTGGTAGCGATTTTACGGGTAAGACACGGGAGAGGCTAGTACAATCTAGGCAAACATGGAAGGAATGGGGAATGTCCTTTTCCAGCAGTGGACTCAAAACAGCTGCATTTGTTGATGATGACGATTATAATGATAGCAGGATAAGTCGTCTGATATGATTAAGTGATAAATACTGGGTGCATATATTTGTAAAACCGTTTCAATACTTATGTTGGGAAAAGATCTCACTTTTCCATATATAATATATTCAAGTATATAATGTTTTTGAATAAAATAAGAATTGTAGTGGAAATATAGGAGTAAAACTTTAATATCAAACTTTAAACTGTCGGTCAGATTATCTCGAAGGTGATGAGATATATTTACAAAAAGACAGAATCCCATGAAACAACTATAAGTTTTTTAGGAAAACATGCGCTTCCAAACTTTTGACCTTTATAACTGCTATCAAAATCCGAACCAACAAAAACGCTCTATGAAGAAAAGTTATATAATTTTAAGAAAGAAAAAGATTAATGGAATACCGAAAACAACTAAGATTCGCCCCCAACCAAAGCCAAATAGACTACTACACACCGAAATGAGACGTGGTAAATAACTAAGGAGAATGATTAGGTGAAGATGGGAGTATGAATGTATGGATTGACAGAGAGTAATTCAGGCGTTTAAGTGCTAAATTGAAATTTATTGACTTAGAATTGAGGAGTTCAAGGTCACATGCGGTTGAAAACTAAATATTCGAAATTGGACGTGATGTTGGAATCATTATAAGGTACTACTTGTTATCAGAAAACAATAATGTATACCAGGCACAAACTATTTGCTTAATAGTTAATATATATAAACATTATATTCTTAGGAATCATCATCAGAAAAATAAAGTCATTGGAGTATAATCTATGATAGATTTCTTTTTAATTTCACTCACTTTACGGCCACATTTGGCAAGCATTAATTTAAGATCAATGTAGCAGAATGCAGAATATATACGTTGCGAAGAAAATTCACCCCACACACACGTGCACAGACACACACATACATACACACACACACACACACACACACACACATATATATATATATATAATATATATATATATATATATATATATATATATATATAAGGATTAATTACAAATAGATAAGTAGTTAAGGGGAAATACACAATAGCTAAATAGCTAATATGTAATAGTTATTTCTCTTTAGAAATTATAATGATCGATGTGAGCCCGAAATCAGATCCCACATTATTATTATTTACTCCTTTTGAGTTTTCACATCAGTTATTATTATTATTATTATTATTATTATTATTATTATCTGAATAGTATTGAAAATGTATGTATTATTTAAAATTATTCAACGCTATTGCACTGACAAAATCTTGCTGTGATATGTTGCTGTCACTGTGCTACGGTAACATAAATAAAAAATCGGATAATTATAATCTAGACTGCACCATAAATGAATCGAGTGAAGTTTAATGGAATTCAATTGTACTTGTTTTTCATGAATATTTCACCGTGAAAGATTTGCACATTCCTTAAAAAGGGGCAAAGCAAAAAAGTCCTTAACCCTACAGGTTAGTTCATCTGTTGTTGTGTAGGACAGAATAAGAGGTAGAATAAACGTAACCCTCCGCCTTCTACATACATAGCCTGAGGTAATGTGTTAGGCATGCTTGCTCCTGATACATCCTGTTTAGTTATTGTGGTGTTTTTGTTTTTTTTTGTGTTTTTTTTTTTAATTTTGTTTTTCATTATTATTTCACAAATAGTGACACAGAAAAGAGATGCCCTTGAGAAATTTGCAGCGTTTATGAATGGCTAGCCATATTCAAATGAGAAATGAGTACACGAGCGAAGAACAATAGAAGCAGAGACAGTAGGACAGGGGAAATTATAGAAACTGAAGGATTGTGTACAGAATAAGAATGAGGGTTGCAAGAAATGGAGAATTCGCAAGGGCGAGAAAGATAGGGCTTGGGGTGGAAAAGTATGTATGGGTCAAGGAATTCTTTCTTTCTTTCTTTTTAATGTTAAAAGAAAGAGAAAGTAAAAAAAAATGCAGAAAAGAAAAGTGAGAAAGAGAAATGATTTGAAGAGGAGTAAAAATACGAGGGAAATGCTTGCGGAGGAACAGAGAAGAAAAAGAAGGGAAAAGAGGGAACACAACGCTATTACCGGTGAATGAATGAAATATGATGGAATAAAAGAGAGATTCTATTATTAAAAATACTTCTTTAAAAAGACAAAGAATTTAATTGAAAGAGAAAGCTCTGTATCAAAAAGAAAGTTTCGAGATTAAAACAGGGGAGGTAATAAATAATCCAATACCGTTTATAACACAAAAAGGTGTATTTAGAGGTATTAATACCGTGTATATTTCTTATGTATCACGTAAACATATAGACCTAAATTTTTCTTCAAGAAGCTTCGAATATAAACAATAATTTAATGGTAATCTTAGAATACGATTTTTGTTCGATACAGAAGTTTCTAACATTTTGAAAAAAATATTTTATTCATAGAAATTCATAAGATCATTATTCAGTCATCAGATTATTTTCCTAAAGCTTCTTTAATCTTAAGTCACCTTATTTATTGGATGTTGGCTGATACAGGATATCTTTTGTAAATTTATTTTATGAAGATATTTATTTTTCTTATCTTCGTTTGCATCTGTTCCCGATAGTAAGTGTATATTAAATAAAGTGTTAATTTGTCTGGAGATTTATAATTCAGTCTTTACAGACAACCATAATATTATTAAGTGATTTAAAATTGTTTCTTTATCTCACAGCGTTATTCGCTTTATGAATTAAAAATATAAATCTGGACGTGTTCATGTAGAAGCGTCAGCACTTCAATAATGCCAGCCTCTTTTTCTATCAAATATTGAATTTCATCATCTGCTACAGACTAGTGATTGAGAGTCTAATGTATTTTTATTAGAACTTAGCTCTGACAATGAATGCTTTTAGGGAAAGTATTTTCTTTGGGCGGTGGATATATATTTCAAAGCGATGTTTTCTCGCTTGTATTCTTCTTGAAGCTATCTTTGAACTATTTATGCCGCGCAAATTTACACATTGGAGCAATAATGATGATCCAATTTCTGCTGTGTCACAACAGAAATGACAGTGTGATTTTTAATAGTACAATAACACTAAGTTGTTTTAACTAAAAATAAAGCAATTTCCAATTCAATTTGAAACTGTATAATAATAGTGTGGGATTCTCGTTTGCTTATGCACTGATTATCATAATCATTTTAATCTATCAAGGGAAATATTGTTAACTTCAGAATATTTTCTATTATTTATTTTTTGCGATTATGATATATTTTTTATAAATAAGATATAACTCGATATCAAGCTTAATGACTTCCAAGGGTTACCTTTATGTCAGTGTGCATAAATCAAAAGTTTCTTAAACTTCAACAATAACTTCAAAAGTGAATCAATTTTGATAGCACATAGTTATTAGCTGAATTTTGATTTAAGATTTTCAATGTATACTCTTCGATGGGTTTAATATTCACCCATGAATGACGTACATGGACAAGCAAGATTATCGGGAAATATAGATATTTGTTGTGTAAAATAAATGTTGTTTTATTCACTGATTTAATAACTTCAACCATGCCATTAAAAGAATCTAGTTCTACTAATGATTGTTATTTACTCGTATTTGTTAATTATAGTCCCTACTTTACTGCATCCCCACAGGCGCAATATGCAACACAGGATCAGTTAAACGATAAGTTACATGCGAGTATGCAATGGCAAGGCCTAAAATAGCCAAGCACCTGCTTCCACTGTCTCACTGGTATCGGACTCCTCCGACCTTCTATCTTTGGTGCAATGGTGCTGCTGTAGAATTGGACTCATCGGGACCAGTCCCACTAAGAATCGCAGTCTAAAAACTTGGTTATCTGCGAATTGTAGTCTGTTCAAAAGTCGTAATGAAAGTTTTTTTTACTGTTGTAGACAATTGAATAAAGACTACTTATCCCTAGAATGCTCATATATTATAAACTAACTAACGTATCCGTATATGCTGAGTAACAGGTCAAGTTTTGTTTCATAGTCATGTATTTTAAAACTTTGTTCCGATTAAACTTTACACCGAACAGTTACAAATGCTATTTCTACTATAAAAAAATAAATATATATAACAGAAAAAAATCTTTACCAATTATATTTGCTATGTAATCATATGAAGTTAATGTTGTTCTGTGAAAAATATGTAGGCAAATATATTTGATGTGAGAGAGTGGTATTTAAGACACATCGATTTAAACATTTTCATTTTGTGCAGATTATTAGCCCTTATCAGGCAATGCTGCTATGTAACATATCCAGTTTAAATAATTACCAATAAATCGAATTAATACTATTTAATTAAATATGAGTTATCATTTAGAAAGTAATTTTCTTTATTTTTTTCTTTTTTAAGTCTGGAAATTTAAATTCTATATATTTAGATGCGTC
>CM042143.1:100928476-100935976 GCA_023376005.1 Doryteuthis pealeii | reverse complement strand
TCTGTACCAAATGCAAAGACAGCGGACGTATTGGAGAGACACAAACAGCCTTTAGATTTAAATTTAACAACCACAAATTAACCATTTGACAAGGGACCTAATATGCACCTATAGCAAAACTCTTCAACAAGCCACAGTACACACTAGACAACCTAAAATACATTTTAACAGATCACAACTTTCCATCCACACAAAAGTGCAAACAAAAAGAAACAAAATGGACTGTACACTTCCGCGCATACACACGATTTAAACTCAGATCTAGGTAATTTAAATGTTTATAAATACTTTAAAACATCCCCACCACACACAAAGCAACCAACAACCCACAGTTCCGCGTCCCCGAAATCAGCAGAGGACAGGGAAGAGACTAAGCAGGTTCATATATGAGCACCCACTGACCTCTAAAGCACCAGAGACTAGAATAACCAGTCAGTCTAACATAAACGTTTGAAAAAGAGGGACGTAGTTCCTTGAAATATCTGAAAAATAAATGAAACTTAGAACATATCCAACACAGTTCTTCATTTATTTTACTCATTTCTTTCATGCTTCTAATAACAACCGAAAATTATTTTCCCATAAATACATAATATATATATATATATATATATATATATATATATATATATATATATATATTCAAGACACACATTTATATAGATATAATATATGCACATAAAATAAATATATGTGTGTGTGTGTGTGTGTGTGTGTGTGTGTGTGTGTGCGTGTGTGTGTGTGTGTGTAATACAGTTACCATATAAACGTAGTCTATAATTTAACCTTTCAGAATAGATTGGTCTCCATTAGAATTGTTATTTATTGCTATTATTGCGATGGCGTTTCTTTAGTTACATGTTTATTTCTAAAAGCTTTCTTTTTTAAAAGTTGTATTGAGAATTATCGAACTCATGAATAAATTCTTGATACAAAGCTTAACGTTTCAAAGTATAAGTTCATACGGATAACATAACACGGAAGAAATATTGTGCAACACCAATATTTCCAAATTGTAGAGCTTGACTCTCTGTCTGACTATCTGCCTAAAAAGTCAGCATTCGTAATCCAAAATTTTATCTACTATTTAAATTTTATCAATTTATTTATTAATTTTTATAAATTTATTTATCTAAAATTTATATTTGATACTATTGGGAAATACTAAACTGCGATATATATATATATATATATATATATATATATATATATATATATATATTGCTTGAAGGCAATTACAATGCGTATATCGTATAAAATTCGATAATCATTGGAAATAATCATGACAAGCGAACTCGGCAAATATTGTGCCCCACGTAGAACATCGTACAGCTGTTTCAACTTTATTAAGTCTAATCAGCGATGTATACTTACGATTTCTCTCCGACAGAAATCGAAATTGGGAACTCAGCATGCAGAATCAGAGACTCTACCCCTGGGCCACTGATACGTAGCACACGATAAATGCGAAATTAACTTGTCAAGGATAAATACGTCACTACTATACAGTAGACGTTGAGAAGATCGCAAATTAGGCCTATGCTCGGGCGTAAGGAATGAGATTTGATAATTGGCTTTAGAAGCATTGTTGAGTAAAGTATATGATTATTTATTTAAAAAATATATAAATAATAATATACTTTACTCAAAAATGCTTCTAAAGCAAATTATCAAATCTCTAAACTGCAATAGCTACAATGAAAGCCATATAGCTTTACACAGATTAGTTTCGAGATGTTCAATACACTGAGGCCTCCAATGTGGGTCGAACACACTACACAAGTTGATATATTTCAAGACTAGTTGACTAAACATAGCCCTAATCTAGGCTTCAGAGTTTTTGATTTTATGTTGAGTGACAATAACCAGTTTCAGATTAAAGGGAAATTAAAGAATTTGGGACAGGTTAGTAAATATTGATAATTTGGATATATTCACAAGATCATCCTTTGTCTCTTTTTACAAAATAACTTTTCAAAATCCGCCCTTAATCATCGAACACTGGCATCGGTGGGAAATTCGTAACGATTTGGTTAGCCAAAAAATCGCTGTATGTTTGTCATTAGATGGCATTAGAAGCGATTAGTTTAAACTAACTTCATTCAATAAAATTGATTCTAACTCTATTGTAATACTAGCGTGTAGTTTTTATATTTTGTCAAAACTTTGAGTATTTGTTAATAGATTATAGCATTGAAGTTTGAATACGCATCATTTTTAGCATATTATGCATTTTTTTTTTACTTTTAAGAAGGTTAAAAAGTTAGCACAAATGAAAAAAAAAGATTGTGAAATATCTGGAGAAGGTACTGACTGAATGACTGAGTGTGTAGAAAGTTGTCAGCAGAAGTTTTGATTGTACACTTCCTGCTGAACAATATTCCACGGTCTGCAAGACCAGCTTAGGTTGATAGCGATTAGTCATTACGTGAGAATAATCAACTTTATACGATTCAGGGAATAGGTAACAATCAAAAATCCAATTCAAGCCTTGAAAATCATTTGCATTAGACTGCTTATATTACTCATTTTGAAGACTGGGCAAAGTATGGCCGGCATTTTGTGACTATATCAAACAAGATAGGACATCGGTTCAAATGAATGGATAATCTTAGAATAATTCGCCCAAAATTCTATGGTTATAAAAATGTCTGTGTTTACTAATGGGACACTGAAACATGTTTTTAGCAATTGTTTTTTTAAATAGTTTTATAAATTAGAGTAAGGGGGTCGAGTTATAAAGCGAATATACTGTTAAACTGGACCCTTGATTTGTGCGCCTCAAATAGAATTATTATCTTTTAATTTAGTTGTATAAATAGGCTTCTAACTGAAAATTTATTAGCCCCAAAAATCAAAATTTATTACATTAATTCTACCCGGTGTCTCTTTTCAGTCACCAGTAAAACAAGACAAAAATAATAGTCTACAATGTTAGTAAAATCAATGGACACGCGGTGAACATAAATTGTTAACGGTTTATAGTGTTTATTAACTTATAAGTTTTCACACAAACATCTTTCAGCGTTATTTGTTTAAGATTGCACCTGTAGAGTGAATTTTCCCATCTCTAATTTAAACCTTAAGCTAAGCCTTGCACATCAAGATTTGATACTAAGTATACATATTGGACGCTTTCCGTAGATTGATCGTTCGTAGATTAGTCTTGTAGAATTCTGCTAGTGATTAGGACTGTCACTTTATGCTCCATTGCCATTATCAACAAACTTAGAGAAAGGAGATTGCAAGTAAAAGTTTGTATAGACATAATCACAGACGGTGAAGATATATGCATTTATCTTTAGGTTCGTTATTTTTCAGTTTCTATCTCAATGAAAACATATATACCACAGATATATCCAGGTGTAGAAATGTATGTTATTTCCAAACGTTTGCAGGTACATATCTATACGCGCGCGTGAGTACGCACGCGCACTCACGCACGCACGTGTGCGTGCGAGTGCGTGATGGCCTTTCCGTCTATCTCGACTGCAGAATTTAAATAGCACTGATGAATCAAATGTAGTACTAACTTTTGTCGCTATCTATTGTGAGCCGTATTTCTTTGAATCTATGGTAAAAGCAGATAAGTGAGCTACATCGAAGACAACTGGATATAGCTATTAGTAGAAGTAATTTTCTCATGATCATTAATATACATATATTGTTGTTTATCTGAAACACTTAGAAATTACTCGAATATTCAGACCTGGGACTATGTTATGCCACTATAACAAAATAATTTCTTATGGCTCAGTACTGAGACTAGATTCCATGACCACTGGAATGAAATCAGGAGAAATGACAAAAAAGAGTTGATAAAAATCAATAATATTTATTGGTAATTGATTGAAATATGCATTTCCAGAGTGATACACTAATATTTTAAAATTAGGAATTCAAACGATTTATGAAAATTAGGGTTTTATCACTTTATGTAGATTCCTTTATGGTAAAGAAATTGCATTCATTTTCATAAAGCTAGGCCGCTGGTGAAACATGTCAGTTTGATTCTTCGTCTTTTTTTTTCATTCATAAACAAACACACACACACGAAGATAGGAAGTTGGAGTAAAATCCGACAGTAACCTCACACACAGACACACACAGACACACACACACACACACACATATATATATATATATATATATATATATATATATATATATATATATAAATCAGAGGAGTTATCTGTAGATTTACAAGGATTAAAAAGTAAGATAATGTGTTTGATCGTTGATTTGTTTAGTTTTTAAATATTTGTATAAGTATTACGTGAATTTGATTTACGGTCAAGGCAAACTTAGAGCATATATATATATATATATATATATATATATATATATATATATATATATATATACAATGTTTTGGAAATTACAACGCGTAGAATGTTTTCTACTTTGTTGGATATAAAATTCACAATTATATATAATAAACGTACAATAGATACAATTACACAGTCATATCACTTGCAAGCATCGAATACATGTGTGAATTAGTATTTATGTTCCTGATGATATATTATGTATGATACAAATATATACATTTTAATTTAGACAAATACGTACACACGACTTATGTAAATCTGCATGTCCCATTTACCGGTACAAATGTTGAGTGCTGATAAACTTGGTGATATCTTTATTGGTTCATACAATAGATAACTACACATTCGTATATGGAAACGTATACACACACTAACCCACAGACACACACATACACACCCATACACATACCCATACACTCTCACACACACACACACACACACATATATATATATATATATATATATATATATATATATATATCAATTCACATAATTTTAAATCTCCATGACTCATATCTACTGATATAAATCCTTGATACTAATACATATCACAGTGAAAAAGAGGAGGGACTTATAATAATTTACTCATTGTAAAATATTTATTTTCTCCCTCTTTCTTTACTTCCTTAAGCCGTAGGCTGACATCTGGAGAATAATTATCTACAAATTAGGCCAAGTAAACTGCACAGCCCTGTTATTAGACAACCTACTCCAGGTGAAGAGGTAGCACCCAGAGAAATCTTCCTTTAAGCTCGCATAGACTTAATGAATAGAGAACAAGGGAGGATGAGACTTTGCTTAACAACTTTTCTCTCCTGGGATCTGAGAATGGGTAAGATGCCCATCGCCCCCGAAAACCCCTAGAAAGTGAGACCCAAGATCTCTAAGCCCAAGAAAAGAGAGATGTTCCCTCCCACATATGGGAAAGTAGGCTACATTTTCATCATGACACGATCGGCAAAGTTGCTGAGACACTTTTCCCTAATAACAAATACGTACATTGATGTGCAATCACGCACATTTACACCTAAAAGCACAGATACGCAGAGAAAAGAACATAAGTAGAAACAATGATATATAAGCATAACCAATATTAAGCATAACTGTAGGTATACATTATGTAGCGGGAGGGTGCAGAGATTGAACTTGAAACCGCCAGGTTCAGACAGGTGACTCGTGGTAGGCCTCTTCTCACCCCTTGTTGGTTGCAGTAGTTCGCCCAGCTAAGACCAGTTGGGAGGCATAAAAACCGAGGCAGCCTCTCTCTATGGGCGAATCACTGGTCTTAGCTGGGAGAACCCGTTGTCCGTGGCATTATTGACAATAATGTTCGTATTTTAAGACCAGAATAATTTTTTAAAGAATTGTACGCAATACGCTATTTAATAAAAAATAAAATTTATTAGATTTAACAAACGTCAGTTTTATTAATATGCAAAACTGACGTGCGAGTTACAACGAACGCAGCGCAATAACAAGTCGGGTTGTCGATGTCTTCCTGTGGCTAGGTCATCAGCGTCGCTGGTCAGGAAGTTGAAGTTGGTTGGTGTCGTTGGGCGGCTGGTACTTCCGGAAGCTGGAAACGTGCTGGAACTGCAGCCGGGAACGGGCCAGTCGAGACAGGGGCAGCCTGGAACGGACCAGGTAGACAGAAGCATCTGGACAAGGTCAATAAGGACAGCTTGTCAGGATGGAAAGTCTCGGAGAAGGAAAGAAGTTTAGTAATCGCTGTGAAAAAAACTTTCATTGGTTGATTGCCCTAAAACGTAGAGGTTGCTAGCTATTGCCATTGTATCTGGTGCCGATATCCGAGACAGTTTGCGTCGAACTAGTGAGAATTTGCGTCGGACTAGAGACTAATGAGCATTTGCGGTAGACTAGTGACTAGTGAGTATTTGCGTCTGACTAGAGACAAGGGGAATGAGCCAGCCATGATAGGGATAAAAACCATCAATGGAACAAAGGGTGGGAACAACGGAGACGGACGGATCACCCAATGAAAGCTGGCATTTTTGAGATCATGTGTGTGGGGGTAGCGGAAGGCTGCAGAGATTGAATTCGCAACCTCCAGATTGTGAGTGGTGACTCTTGGTAAGCTTCCTATGTCCCCCTGTTGGTTGGAGTGTTTCGCCCAGCTACGAACAGTTGGGGGGGGGGCATAAAAGCTAAGGCAGTCTCTCTTTTCGGGTCTTTCAATGGTCTTTAGCTGGGAGAACCCAGTGTCCTTGGCATTATTAACAACAACGTCCGTATGAGAAGAATTTTTTTAAAAATGTACGCAATTCAATACAAATATTTTCTAACATGTACTACCATGCACACACAAGCACACACACAAGTACACACATACAAATATGGATGCATGTAAGTACATATATACACATAGAAGAAGACATACAATCGTTGCAGGTAACTCGACGGTAGTCATAAAAAGTTGCGGAGACGAAGAGGTTATTTCTTGATTTACGTGACAAAAAAAGACAACCACGTTGTTACAAACAGGAAAATGTGAGGTGGTCTTTGTTCTGTCGATGGGGGAAGATTAATTTTTCTATAAATAGTGGTCCAAGCCCAACGAGAAAAGGGGTATCTTGCTTAAACTCCAAAACACACGTCTTTTTTCGTGAATTTCACTCATATCCTATTTAAATATCATTTTTTAATTTGCATGTGCCTGTCCACAGCCAATCACAAGGATTAATTCGACTCCAATATTATTATTCCTTATAGATTCTTATGATCGGGAATTTAATTTTGACCCACAAGGTATCGATCACTCCTACGAAAGATCCTGTCATTGTTGTTAGAGGACATTTACGAGCATTCACTTTTAACATTTATAAAACATTAAAGAATTGAAATATTTTTTTAAATTCTAAGTTGTAATGAGCAACATTTTCGACATATTATGGATTTTCTTTTATCATTATTGGAATTACTTTCCATATTTCTTTATTGCGAAGCTTTACTGTAGAATTTTCATGTGTTCTAGTCAAATGTAAACGCAACGAATATATAATGTCTAAACAAAACGGTTTTTATATTCGTTATGTCAGTATTAATTTACTGATTGATTGATTTACTATTAGATTGATAAAAGTAGAATTGAATGTGGTTAAATACTTTATTTTATAAATAATTAGACTAGTATTGTCAACTTTGTTGTTTT
>CM042143.1:100920976-100925976 GCA_023376005.1 Doryteuthis pealeii | reverse complement strand
CAGGTATTTCTTGTCGGACACGGGAACCTTTTCGGACTAGGGAACCTTCTTGTCGTAATCGGGAGCCATCACCGAATTTTAACTAACTTTAAATCTAACCCTTTAACCTAACCCTTTATTCAGTCCACGGGGGTATCCTGTTCTCATTCCGCTAACCATAGCTGGGGTACAGGTGTTAAGCTGTGTTAATTATTAGTCTGTTACTGCTGCCCCTGACCAGGACTGAACCTGCAGCCTAGAGATAAATGTCACTTAGAACTGTCTTAACCTAACTCCTTTATCTACTAGTCTATGTGTCCAATTGGACAATCCAGTGTGAATTTTGGAAAATTATATACCTAATGTCTTGTTTTTGCTTAGAATATCTACCTATTCACTTATGTATGTTTTTTTTTACCAATACTCATATTGGGTGTTTTTTAAAAATCTAATCTAGCCTTTTTAATTATAGGTTCCTTTACTGTGTTCATTTATATGCTAGGTCTACTTAAGAGATTACTATAGTCTATCATATGAGCTGATTCTTTGAGGCGTCTTCTCTTCCAATGATCTTCCCTATCTATTATCTTAACTTCATCCCATAAGGGCAGTTGGTTTCCCTTTTCATTCCATATATGGTCAGCCATACCCGACTTTTCTATTTCTCCTCGAACCACTGCTTTACGGTGTTCTTCAAGTCTGACTTTCAGTGAACGGCATGTTTCGCCTTTGTATACTTTGCCACAGCTGCATGGGATGGAATACACGCAATTCTTGGTTATGTTGTATTCTGTTGGGGGTTTGACTCGGGGAAGATGTTTACGAAGACTCGAGTCACTCCTGAATGTTGTCCTTATGTCATATGGATTACACATCTTTTGAATCTTTTCAGCCAAGCCTTTTACATAGGGCAAACACTGTGGTAAGTTTTCGGGTATTATCCTCTGTTATGCGATCCAGATTTCTCGTAGCTGATGTTATGCTCTCAGGATAATTGTTAGGACAGAGGTATCCCTTAAGCTGTCCATTTCCTTCTGATATACCTCATCACTACTGATGGATTTTGCCCGGTGTTTTAAGCAACGGATGATTCCTTTCTTTACATTGTATGGATGGTGGGAATTGAAGTTGAGATACTGTCCGGAGAAGGTAGGCTTACGATACACGGATGAACTGAATCCTTGCTCTGTGCGAGTTATTAACACGTCCAGGAAGGAAAATTTGTTGTCTTCCTTCTCCATCGCGAACTGTATAGACAGACGGGTTGAGTTCACATGATCCATTAGTATTTAACATCTTCCTGGTGGGGCCAGAGAATGAATGTGTCATCTACGTATCTAACCACATTGATGGCTTTAGTGGTGTAGATCCTAAGGCTATCTCTTCAAAGTATGCCATGTATATATTGGCCAACACTGGGGACAATGGTAACAAAACTTACCACAGTCTGTCTGCCATATGTCAGAATCAAAACCACATATTGCAACTAACAGTTTCCCGTTTTTTTTCAGAGAATTCTACATTCTCAAGAATATTAAAAGTAGAATATCACACTTGTAATATTCTTCTGAATATAGTATTGTCTGATGATGGTGAAAATGTGAAATTATTTGTTGCAATATGTTGTTTTGATTCCTATTTTATAATGCCTATATATAAGGTGTTACTTAAAACGTCAAACAAAAAATAAATTTCAGTCAGAATTATTTGGAAAGATATAGATTATATATGGTGAGACACGAGAAACGCTTATCAACTTGACAGATGACGTGTGTAAATGAATGGGATGATTCTTCTTCGTTCGATTTGTACACGTGTTCAACCAAAATTTACATCTTACTGTTCTTAATTGACAAGCCAGCATATTGTTTATTGCTGTTTTTAGATGAATGCACTAGGTTATAACTGAGTTGGTTCAACTGGATATCGCAAGATCCACAGTTCTATTCACGATGCCAACTACAAGGGGTTCCTGCCTAGAAAATCAGAATTCGAAATGATGGCTTTTCCTTACTGCTTGAATATGCACAAATAATTACAAAGGCAGAGTTTTTGGGGTGGCTCTTCCTCTCTTTCTTTCTTGTTTTCTTTCTTTATTTCTTCCATCCATTCATTCATTCTTTCACACACACATACACACATACACACACCACACACACACACATATACCATAAGCAATAAACTTTTTCAGCTTTTGTGTGCACAAGATCATCTACCTATTGGAAACACTTGTTGTAAGACTGTGATTAACATCGCAGTCTCACATTCCACTGATAGAAATGTCATTCTCCACAGAATACTGCATGAATCCGTCCATTTGACAAAACTTTCATATGACAGATATCATTAAATGTTTGTCTGCCTATCTGTCTGCCCCCCTCTCTCTCTCTCTCTCTCTCTCTCTCTCTCTCTCTTCTCTCTCTCTCTCTCTCTCTCTCTCTCTCTCTCTCTCTCTCTCTCTTTACACACACACACACACACACACACACACGGTCCAAGTTTCAGGACAAGATTCTCATTATATTTCGATTATTCATTATTTTTTTAACAAAAGGATAAAAAGAAAAATAGATTGTACTTTAAGATTAATTTTGTTTCTGCTTTGATCTGCGAAGTCGAATAAATTGCAGAAACATTTTTATCTCTTTCAATCATACCAAATAAGTCTTAGATCTGATAATTATAAATCGTGATTTGATTTTACTTTTTTTTTTCTATTTACTTATTTATTTTTGTTTGAAGATCAAAGATGAGAATTATCTTTTATCTTCTATACAAAATATAACAATGGAAATTTGGCAGATATTAGAACGGAACCCTCCTCACAATTCAATGCAGTTTTGCATTGAATGTTTAATGAATTAAAATCTCTTATTGGGATTTTCCGTTCATTTTGTGAATTTTGTACAAATTCAATGAAATTATAACAATGTAATATACAAACTGGATTTATTAATCTTTTAATTAAATCCGAAAAAAAAGCAATTAGATCACTATTTATTTACAAACCCAATTCGTGCTTCTATTTTCATTTCATTGTCTTTTTATTACTTGAATTGAGTGATTTGATTTGATACAGAGGACAGTAAGTATCAATTAGGATCTGAGAAATACTTAAGTAGCAAGAACAAATATCCTCCATAATACACAAAATGTATTATTCGCATCGGTAGTCTGTGAATGATCCCAGAAAAAGTTCACATGGATTAATAATTTAGGCCCTAAATATGAATATTTAACCTTCAACTATCAATATCAAAGCGTGTAAGCTAAGTACATTGTGTTAAAAAAAAATGCAGTATCCCTTTTGACAACTCGTATTTAAAATATTTTAAATCTATAAAAAAAAGTTGCGTAGTAGATTTTCAAGATATTTTCTGAAGGAGCGAGTTAAATGTTCACTCATCATCGAGAACTTTGACAGTTATATAAAAATGGGTGACCTGTGTGCTTTCTATCCGATTCACACCCCTTCTCACGAAACTAAATGAAATGCTTTGGGCTAGTAAGGAAGTGTATACTATGCAAAAGTTGATATGAATAATTATAACCCATCGTGGGTTTCTGCTTCAGAGTAGATAACATACCTAATCTACCATCTCATTACTAGTGTAGTGAGTTCGCTCCTCACTAGTGGCTTCACTACTGCTAATTTAAGCTCAGTTTGTATCTTAGTCAAGTACTTTTTAATTCATCAATAATTTGGTCTCTGACAACCGCTATCATAATATAGAAAAGACATAACGCAATAAATCGTCATCTTTCACAGATTTATTCCTACATCAAATGCAGGAACTTTTTTCTATGTTCGGCATGCGCAACATTTTTCCAGTGGCGGGTTGCAATATCATAAATTGGGACACGCCACTATAAGAAAAAATTAACAAGCAGTAGTATTTAATAGAAAATTTAATAGAAAATACACCAAAGTAAAAACTCATTTTAGTCAAAATTCGCATAAGTTTTATATGACTATAGAAAGAAATTACTTATGAATTTTGTAATTTGCTAAGCTTTACTTAAAAAGATTGCTTGAGTACTTGCTATTCGTAAATGGTCATCTATCTTTGTACACAGAAGGCTCATCGCTACTTAACTTCGACGATCGAGCGGAAACCGGTGCTTCAAGCGTGACAAAGTCAATTACGAATTTTAAAAAGAAAACTAATTTTGGACATTTTTACATTGTTTTTGATATGTAAATTGTCAATGAGATGATTATCCATCAATCTTGATGTAGCTTTTTGCTTTTTATCTTTTATTCGAGAAAAGATTTTTTTGTATTTATAAAGTACCAAATATAGTGGAATCTAGCGAAGCACGCCGTTTTGAAACAGTATTATTCGCAAACAGTTGCACAAAAATGTAAAAGAAATGACTCAGATGGAAATTTTTCCTTAATCAGAAATTATTTGATGTTTAACTTTATTTGGCACAAGGTTAGAAATATGGAATATTCAGTGATAATTACTAATAATCCGCTAGCCTAGCTAACCAACCATTACACCATTGCTCTGAAGCTCGATTATTTTTATTTTCAATCCCTTTCATGTTGTTTTTTTTTATATGAGCATTAATTGATTTGAAAAAGTATAAAATTATCTTCTTTAGCTTTGAAGTCATTTAATATAGAACCCATTTCTTTTTTCAGGTTATTTAATTAATAGGCGTAAGTCAATGAACAAGAACGAAATAAAAAGAATAAGGTTTTAATAAAAGAATATTATGCTAGCATGATCATAGAATTAAGTTGTTTTTTGTTTTTGTTGTTTTTTGGAGGCGGGCTTTAGGGAGTTCAAGTATTCAAAATTGAAAAACTAATAATATCCATAGTTTTTCCCTAATTTTGATAGTGGTCAGAAGCATTGTTGAACGTGGTAGATCACAGACGTTTGAACAATATACACATTCACTGGATTCAAACATGAGTTTTCTTATAGATAAACAAGTAAAGTTAAAAATATACTGATAAAGAATCTTAAATAATGTGTCTCTCATTAATGTAAGTTTGATTAAAGCTG
>CM042143.1:100903476-100913476 GCA_023376005.1 Doryteuthis pealeii | reverse complement strand
TTCCCCACATGCATGCACTACAAATATAAATCACAAATATTTTTCTTTGAAAAACAATACAGGGTCATCTGCAATCTCATGGCAAAAACAAAATCAACACTCTGGTCACGGCACCAAATAAGGAACATGTTGAATGGCTCTTATTGTTACTCTTCATATTATACATATCTTTTTAACTTGTTTTTCTATCTTCTATCTCTGGCAAGATTTCTCTTGTCTTCCTCTGCTTCGGTGGAATTGGGTTGGTTTGGTTTTATCTTGGGTTTTCCTCACCTTGGTGTCCACTTCTTACTCTTACTGAACTCAAAAATTGTTAGATTTTCGACGTGCTCATTCTTCCAAAACCCATTTCAACCATACGGATGACGAAATTCTTCCGTTCACTACGGCGCCTAGGACTACTCTGCATCTCTAACTCGTTCTCCCGACCGAGTGTTTACACGACCGAACCAACCCACCAAAAAACGACTTGACCAGTATTTCTGCTGTATGCCACACTTATCATCATAATCACATGTAATAATGAAAACAGCATTTATTTTGCAGATAGTTTTTTTTTATGTAGCCACTTTCCGCATCAATGCACCTAATTCAGTGTGAATATTAATCACATTGATAAAAAATTATAGTGAATATTTCAAATCAAAATTTATAACCACGTGCCAGATATATTGATCTATACTCATATATATCTTGAATATATCCATAATTATTACATATTACTAGACAAATTTTGAACTTGTTGTGTTCCTGGTGTAACTGTGGTTCATGATGAAGTAAATGCTTCTAATTAGTATTTCACAGCATCTCCATTACATTTAGAATTCAAATGATTAAAAAATGTAATTCTGCATAAATGTGGACCCACAAAATTATCATCCAATAATTGCAAATTAGACCAAAAATTATTATATTCTCTAAATTAGAGTATTTTAAGTATATTTCTCTCATAAAATATTTCTATGTTATGCTATTTTTCTGGGTTATGGTTGCATACACACATCTCTATATACAAATATGATAAGTTTATTATACTAGATAGAACATTTATTATAATCCATATTTATTATAAGTATTGGTTTAAGAAAGGTAGTCAGCATTGTAAATTGTTTTGATTATTTTGTAGGAAGAATTTTTTACATGTAATCTATGTGTGTGTGTGTGTGTGTGTGTGTGTGTGTGTGTGCAAAAACAAATAGCCAAACAATCTCTGAGCAAAGTTTTTTCCTCCCACCATAATTCAACTGGACATGATTCAATTCAAATGTCCAAGATGCCTTATTTTGAGTCCACTATAATTGACCCAGTTCTTTTGAGTGCACCCAAAAGATACATTCTTAGATTTTGTATTATGCACTTAGGCTATTCATAGATGAGACCATATGATGAATGAACATTTTAGAAGAAAGAAAATAGGTGTTGAAAGTATATATAACCCCTAAAACGATTTACTCTATATGTGTAAGTATATATATTTATGCATGTGTGTGTTTTAATGTGTATGTATGAGAATCTCCTTCAGCTTCACATCTACCAGTTTTCACATCTTGCCTGTCCCAAACCTATTACCTCTTCTTGTTTTTTGTTTTTTTCATTCAGTGCTTTGACAACACCTAGATGCCAAAGGGTATTTTCCTGCTTTATCTTCAGTTCTTGCTACGCTACTCACTGATTCCACCCCTTTCACATTTTCCCAAGTTTGTACTCCTTCCCTGCTCCTGTTTAACTTTACTGGGCAACCCAGTATTACAATATCCTTAGAAAAAATTTTACATTTAGGAAAAGGATTGTTTTATCTTTGTTCAACCACCTACCACAACACATCTACCTGACATCCTAGAAATCTTCCTTTTTTTTCTTTTTTTTTTTTTGCTTAAACCCAAATCATACACACAGAGTACCACCTTACCCCAGATCTGTTACTCCCTCCATGCCATTTTGTCTATCCTCAATTCTTTTGTGTAGATTACTATACCTTTCTAAGCTATCCACGAACCACATCATTATAGAAGCAAGAGATACCAGACCTCTTTCTCTTTCCTCTCAGCCTCTTACTTACGGCCACACACACACACACACACACACACACACACACATGTATGCGCTCATATTGTCACTTTGGATACAGATACAAAAAAACATATATTCATTATACACAAAACTTAGCATAATTACAAAAGGATAATATATTCGCATACTTGAAACTATCTGAAAATACATTTATATCTATCAATCAAACTATATACATATATATAGGAATATATAAATTTTTATACATAGATATAGATATCAAGATAAAAATAAGAATAACAGTGACTAAAAAAGTATACTTAGGATCCACACAGGGAGCTTTTTAAATTAGATATTATAACCACAAAAGTAATTTCATAAACAAAAAGTATAGGCATATTACGAGCTTATCCAATTATATGTGGAATATAAAAGAAAAACTAGGAATAGACCCCATCTTAAAATGGGAAATAATAAATAAACGCAATAAATATAAGGCAGGAGACAAAGTTTACCGGCTTTGCATGGAGGAAAAACTCGCCATAGCTAATTATAAAAAAAAAATTTAAAAAAAAAAACAAGCGAACTACTAAACCAAATAACAGAAATTTTAAACGTATATAAACAAAAAAAAGCATGGCTCCTTAGCCAATAAAGATTTTTTTAAATAGGAAATAATACAGAAATAAAAATAAAAACCAAAAAATAATTATAGCACACATTCTTTTTAACATTTATGTTAATTCTTACCCAATCACGTTTGTTACAACCTCCTTTAGTTAAAATTATCCTGAAGAACCATTCGGGTCAAACCTAAGTAGATAGTGTCTGACTCTGTAGGTTTTTATAATCATGCTATACTTAATGTATTGAGCACTTTATACATATATAACTTAGAAAACTCCTCTGGTGTTTTTTCTTTTTTTTTGGTCACTACATACGGTACTGATGATTAATTTCAGAAAGTACGGATGTACTGAAGACCAGTATATCCGTACTTTCTGAAATTAATCATCAGTACCGTATGCAGTGACCATAAGAAAAGAAAAAAAACACCAGAGGAGTTTTCTAAGTTATATATTTATAAAGTGCTCAATACATTAAGTATAGCATGATTATAAAAACCTACATGAGTCAGCCACTATCTACCTAGGTTTCACCCGAATTCTTTTTTTTTTCCCCAAATGTCAGTTTGAATTTTTATTTTTTATTTTGAAAAAATTAATTACCTGGGTTTTTTCCACACCGGTAGAGTTTAAAAGTAAAAAATAAAAAATAATGTTTGTGTGTGTGTGTGTGTGTGTGTGTGTGTGTGTGTGCTTGGGTGTGGGGGTGATGGGGGGTTAATACCTTTCCCGAGGAGATTAGTCCAAAATAGAACCTAATAGTGCGACTGGAATTCGAACACGTTAGCTATTACACCACGAGGACTTGTATATATATATATATATATAATATATATATATATATATATATATATATATATATATATAAAATTCTCCTGAGAGAGGCTATGTTTATATAGTAACTGTTCTATGATATGTGTGTGTGTGTGTGTGTGTGTGTGGAAAGAGAAAATAGATATGGTTTTCTATGTTTTCTTCAATGAAATCTTTAATATTATAATGAGTCTAATTATTTTTACTTTTTCATTATCCATAAAGGGCATGCAAGTATAAATTATATATATAGGGGGTACGGAGTGATCTATTGTCAGTACCACCCGAACAAACAGGGTGTCTATCCCTTTTCACTACACTAGGGAGACTTTTTGTTGCGGCGAAGCGCCACATCTACCGTCAGGTTACAGATACTTTACCGCACAGGTCAGATTACCTAAGCTGTGCTACCCACTTAGTTGGCGGGGATCGGTATCGAATCCGGAACCTTGTGATTCCTAGGTGAATACTCTACTGACTGAGCTGGTATCTATTGTAGTTGAAGTTAGAAGTTCATTTTAATGACATATTTCACAGACCACAACAATTTAAAGGGTTTATTTTCAAATACTATGATATTGTGATAATTTAGAGCACTCTATGCCCTGAATACAAAGACAGCTGGACAAAGTTTAAAAACACCATTTCCTTGTTTTGAATTTATAGTTATGCTTCTAGACTGGTTGCCCATCCAAAGCTAGAGATTCCAGTCTTTCCTATCCTTTTACCAATACCTGAGTACATATGATATGGATTCATGCATTTTCGAAAATAATTGGAGCAAAGTGAATGCAAATAACCATAGATGGAATTTGAAATCAACTCACCACTTCTATTTTCCATACTAATAACCATTACACCCCTCATACCTTGAAATATAAATTGCGTTTGAATGATTCACTGTTACTGGTCCATATCTTTAATTCCGTGAGTGTTCCTTCAGCTTGTTTAGTCAAATTGCATACTGGTTGCTTTCTAAACAAAACAATTGTTTTATTCAACTGTAACTTAGTATGATAGCCAGATGATCATTAGAGTAAAGTTAGTTATCATAATGTACATGACAACTTGGTGTATTTTTGAATACCATAATTTCAATTCTAATTTATATCTGAAGAAATCTTTAATTACTCATAATGTCCTAAACATTGGGTTGACAAAAGAGCTATGTTGATAAAAGTAGGGATCTCTGAAAATCCCTTTTTCCTAATCGTAATGTAAATATTTTCCATTTAGATATGCGTAAATATTTGTTTCTATATTCAAGATCAAAGACATTTAAGAATCTTTAGATATTCTTAACTTTTGCCAATTCATTTTGAAACCATACATTACATTCATGTCAATGCTCTTAAAGATCCCTTCTACCTTATATTTTAAAGCATTAACATTTTCAACTGATCATTGTCCATTTAGGGCTTTTTTTTCAAAAGATAAATAATCACCTGTAAACTGCTTAAAGACGTTTTGGATTGTTTCATTTCTTTCTATTTCTTAAATTCTGTTAGCAGCTTTAGTAACTTTAAGGCCTATTTTAGAATAATACATCAAAATTTCCAGAATCTCAATACTTGAATACACTATTATAACATCTGAGAATGTGCTAATAGTAGTAGTAGTAGTAGTAGTAGTAGTAGTAGTAGTAAAGTGGAATACTAGATAGTATTTAATTGTCCATATGAAATAAGCTTTAGAATAATGTTCTACCAAAAAAATAAAATACATTTGATGCGCCTATTTTATATAAGAAAAATTCAAATATTTCTTGTACTTTCTCTATGTAAAGTTGCTTTAACAATCGGACAAGAAAAATTCTATATCATCTCAAACTGTTATATATTCCCCTGAAAACAGACCTATTACTAGCAAAACAATGAAAGAGTTAACAGTTGCTAAGTTGGGATTTGTATGTATGTTTCAGTTTTGCTTTCTTTGTTGGAAAAAAAGATATAAGCGAAATTATCAAATTTTTTTTTTTTTAATGATAGTTTAAAGAGTGTAAAAAGAGAGAGAGAGAGGGGGGGGGAAAGAGAGAGAGAGAGAGAGAGAGAGAGAGAGAAACAGACAGACAGACAAAGAGCTATTATACAGTATTAAGAGTGTAGAGTAGGAATAAAGTCTATCGGCAACGATAAAAATGCTGAAAGTCTCCTTTCCTGTTCATATGTATTCCTGTATATTAGGTATGTTCAAAATTTGAACCGTATATTCAGTTCCTACTTAGAAAATGAAGAAAAATAAGAAAAGGGCGTCATTAGAATGAGCGAAAGTTTTTAAGTATTTGTTTAAAAATTCATAACCGTAAAATCGTAGATTACAGAGTGATATATAATTATAATGTTTATTATGATTATATATAATTGAGTGTTTTGCATACGCGTGTGCATGCCGCTTCTCAATATTAGTCAAATGGAGGTAATAAATGGGAAAAGAAACGGACTGTGACTTCCCTGCTAAATGACTATAAAAAAAGAAGGGAACAGACTGAATACTGACTATTCAGATTTATTAGGTCATCAAAATATAGTGTGTGTGTGTGTGTGTGTGTGTGTGTGTGTACGTGCGCGCGCGTTTATGTGTGTGTGCGTACATACGCGCGCGTTTATGTGTGTGTGGTGTGTGTTTGAATAAAACATATTGTAATGTTGTAATAGTTAAATCTATTTTTCCAATTTTTTCAATTCTTTTATTTCTTATTAAAAGTATCTACGATTCTGGACAATAAGGTTCGTGTTAATACTGAGTTTATCTCTTCTCTTTTATGAAAGGTTTTCTAGGAAAAAAATTCTTGTGATCTGAATAGAATAAAATTTTAAGCTATTAAATCTATTAGAGATGCTGAAGCAGATCATTTGAGTTTATTATGAGCTTTCAATGTCATTCTGAATAATGATAGACTTTCAGCTACATCTGATAAATGAAATGTTGTGTATATCTGCACTTATCCGTTTTTAACAATAAATATCTGATAATTGTATCAGGTATTTATTGTCAAAAACCTTATCATAGTATATTATAATAGACAAAACCTACCATACTCAATAGGTCTTACGGGGTTGAAGCTTTAGACACTGACACATAATGATGATTTTACAATATTTGAATGGGTTTTTATTTCCTCAAATAACATGGCATTATTTTCCATATAACCAATGCATTGTAATATGTAAATTACTTTATATTATTATATATATATATATATATATATATATATATATATATATATATATATATATATATATATATATTCAGAGTGTTCGTGAGAAATTTGAAATAGTTATATTTGGTTATTTTTCTCCGTATGCTGGAAGTATTGACGCACGCTACGCATCATTTAAAAGCTTGGACCTTTTTTCATTCATATACGTGATGACAGATAGAATGGATGAGAATAACTTGTATCATGATGATCTGTGCCGGTTATCAAAATAAGGGGATTATGGTTGCTGCCCAATGCTCCCTTAACACTGTAAAAATAATTCGGCATGAACTGGAGAATTGCAATTGAGACTACGGGGCTGTGGCTAGAAGAAAGCAACATAACAGACGATCTGATTGCTTTCGTACAGCAGAATTACTCGAAAATCTACTGAAAAAAGTGTTGGAGGACCCCCAGATACCTACCCGGAGTTTCTAAACACTGTAGCCAAGCCCTGGATAACAAGGGTAGCCAGTTGTAGGCCATATGTATGGCAGCAGGATTCGGCCCCCTGCCACACCTCTAGGAAAAGTTTTAAAAAATGGTTGTTGGCGAATTTTTACGACTACACCACTTCCAATGTTTGGCCTCCGAACTCCCCAAATCTTAACCTCATGGATTACTATGTATATGGTGCTTTTGAGAAAGACACCAATCGCCGTGACAGTACTTCAAAAGCCCAGTTAATCGACAGAATTAAGGTAGTTTTTTAGACCCTTCCCAGTGAAACTGTAACATCAGCTTCTTCCAGGTTCCGAAGCAGGATTGAGGCTGTGATCGACGCTTATGGTGGTTATTTTGAGTGAAACTTGTTGACAGTAGTGTAATTTCCGTGCCTGTTGAATTTCTTTACAATCCATTAAATTTTGTAGTTACCAAGCACTTTTTCTCTTTTCTTATTAAACTGTCAAATTTTTCCCGAAATATATATATATATATATATAATATATATAGATAGATAGATAGATAGATAGATAGATAGATAGATAACACGCGCAAAGAAGTTGTATCTATACTATATATACGACGTTTGTCTAAAATATAATGAAAATAATTGCGTAAAAGAATTATCAACTTGATTACGAATCAATTTTATTTATTTCAAAATCGGGAATCCTTACACTTACGAAGACATGGTTACCATTCCTGGAAACAGTTCTGAAAGTCTTCAATTGACATTTCCTTCAGTTATTTGCGTATTCTCAGTTTCCCAAATGGTGAACACAAAGCTTAATTTTGACTTTTGGAAATAGGAAATCATCACAAGGATTTAAATCAAGGGAGTAAAAGAACCGTGCTAGGACTTTTTAGCTCACAAATTCGTTCACATAATATGACAAGGGGATATTCCTGTATTTCATTTTCGTGATATACTTAACCAAACACAATATTACAAAACTAAACACGAATGCTGAAATGCAGTATTCGGTGATGAAGCTTTCACTGTTGTAGCTGTCGGCACGCTTCGAACACTGATATATTTTATTTTTATTTCACATACTATCTTATAATTCTTATAAGATTTGTTGTTCATGAGAAACAAGTTGATTTCGACACATTCACTACTTGAGCTATAACTTCCTTATTTAAAAAGATACGTATATAATTTCCGATCACATAAAAAAAACCCACAAAAGTGAAGTATTCAAAAAGAACCAAATGCTATAATATTTTTGGCAAGATAGGTTTACTAACAACTGCTTTATGATAGGGGTCTTTAATTGTAAATGTTTATTAAACCTAGCCCAAAACCTCTCACAAAAGTAGGACATAATGATTATATCGGTTTTGTATTTTTGTTTTGCTTTTTTATTTGATAGTGACACGAACTGAAAATAGTGATACGAACTGAAAATAAAACGACTCTCCAAAAATCAAGCTAACTGAGAAACCTCATCACCGAAAAAAAACTTAATGAAGATTATTTACATTGTAAACAACACATACAAATTAAATTCACTCACTGTCACACCAACGACTATGTAGAGTTTTGAAATTTTAAACATAAACATCTTTGTTTATCCAGTGTTACCTAGCAACAGATGACCGTGACTCACTTTTCTACCATTACAATGGCTGCTTGACGCACAGCATTGTAAGAACACATTACTGTCACTGATAAAAAATACAAATATTTATGTCGATATTAATCATGGTTTAATACGGTTCACAATCAAATGGAGGAGACGAGTGTAGGAAAATAATACTAAACCAATCTTTCATGTATAAAGGGTCTGAATGGCATTGAAAGTCACCATTTGAAATATTGACTTTTAACTGGGATGCAAAATTAACCACTGGTATCGATGTGTATCTAACCAAATAAGCAGGCCCAGTCTAACACATTGATAGAGTAGTGGGCTCTCATAGTGGGACTTATTTCATTTGTAAAATAATTCATAAAATAAATTTACTAATCATCACGTCACAATTGACACTCTCCTTCTCGTCGGCGTGCACGTCATCTATATCTAGAGTTACTTAAGGCCTAAAAAGCAGTGATAATTTTTTTAATAATAACGTAGTACTCGTAAAAAATGGAGGAATCAACATCTCTTCATAGCATCATCGTACCTGTGCAATCTTCCTATGATAAAATTGCCATTTCTGACACTCTAAAATCATAACGTATTCCTCCAGTAATCCAGTCAGATTAGAATTTATCTGTTCTCCCTTAGTCGGATTTTCGTCTTCGGACAGAAAGCGGTAAAGAAAAACAAGGTGAATCTGAATATATATATATATATATATATATATATATATATATATATATATATATATATATATATATATATATATATATATATGATAAAATTAAGGCACGATATTACACCCTCATAGAAAAAACGCTAGAAGATTACCCTGTTAATTTCCTAGTGAGGTGATCTCGAAAGATGAGTTAAATGGCCTGCGAGAAATGGACAATGTTGTACTAATTTACAAATAGACAAATTGATCAATCTGTTTAAATTAGCCTGTATTTTATAAAAACAAGAAATGCCTAATTAATTTCCATTCCCTTTGTCTTGCTTTCTTACAAGGATGCGTGTGGATGCTTCAAGTTCAAAATCATAACGTTCTTACGGAGAAAAGCTTACATGAAAGCAAAAACATGTTGGATTTTTTCCTCATCACACACAACATGTATGCGCCGCGCTTTTAATAATAAGATGAAAAGGTAAAAGTGATTTAAACAAATTTTACATTCACTTGAATCATCTATCTACCAATATGTACATCGTTTATAAGACAATTTGTATGAAAGAAAAACTTCTGCACAGATAAGCGTCCCCCCATATATATATATATATATATATATATATATAATATATATATATATATATATATATAT
>CM042143.1:100743476-100900976 GCA_023376005.1 Doryteuthis pealeii | reverse complement strand
TAATAAGATTATTTCTCTGTATTTATTCGCTGTTTATATATATACGGACTTTCTGACACCTGTTTAGGTCAAATGCAGACATATAGAATAATGATTTGTTATGTATATATATTGTTTCATTTGCATTAGATTTTACAAGGCATCAAGCGATAGTTTTTTTATCATTTTCTTGATGAATTTTACATGTTCCCGTCATATGTTCGGCAATTGTGTATAAGGATCGAATTAAAATGAATGTAGTCTTTTGTCTTGGATAGAACGTTAGAAATTAATTTCAATACTACAAATCAATTTACTTAAATTTTGATTTAAATTATTTGCACATTTCCAATTCTATAACCATTCCTACTATTTGTATTCATATTGTAACGGTTAACGTCGTAAAGAACGAACAAGGCAAATTTTAATTCAAATCCTAGACGTGGCTGTTTGCATTTCACATAGCGCTTATACTCTTGGGAAAGGTCTGAATACAACTATACTCCCCCCAGCTATGGGTAAATAGTAAAACAGATTGAGCTCTTTAATATTGGTATGATAACCCTTCTAATAGAAGGAAAACTCTGAATTTAATTTTGTTTTACTCCTCTTAAAAATTGACCTTGTGTCTCATTCTGCTCGTGGTGGAGGGGTTAAGTAAATACATACACTTTTTTATTCATTCGTTTACTTATTGATTTTGGTAATGGTTAACGTATTATTATCTAAAAGACTATTATCAAAGTATTTACTTAAAACAAATACTTTCACATTTATTTATTTATTGCTTTTAAAAACAATATGCAACGAGCATGAATTATTCTGTTACATATCAATATTCGCTTTTCGTGTCGGTTGCAATTTCTTTAGTTTATCACTTGGAGTGTCCATATAGTTGTTTTTTTCTTTCCAATTTTGTTTTCTAGACTTTGTTGTCTTACTGTTTGTACTTAAGTTATTTATGTTGTTATTTCTATATGCTGAAGTCTTTCATTACTCTTTTTAAATATTCTTTGAGATCCTGAATTGTTGCATCTATACAATCCCTAATACTGACGAGTCATCTTCCACTCAATTTTCTTGGCACATAGTTTGTCTATGTAACCTCCCATCATCAATTTCCTTGTACTTTGGTCTATCTGCCTGAGTTTCTACCTTATCTATTTTAAGAATGGTCCAGAGTATCTTACCAATGTTACAATGGGTTTATTCCTTTGTCGAGATTTCTGCTGCAGAATTTGGTTTCGAGAAGTTTCCGTGTTCTTTTAAAGTACTCCTTTGTTATTTTTTTTCTTTCATCTCAGTTGGCTTAATGGTATCCGCTTCAGATATTCCCAGGTACTCATTTTCTTTTCTTCAACTGTTCTGATGGATTCCTGGTTCGGTAGTTCTATTTTTTCTGTTATTTATATCTCTTTTCACTTTTTTCATTATAAGCATGGCATATTTTTCTATCCCAAATTTGATTCCTATATCCTGGTTTCGTCTAAATTTAATTCATAGCGCAAGGCTAAATAGTATTAGAAATATTTTTTAGATTCCTTTAGTTTACATAAGGGCCTCAAGTTCTTTTTCATTTTTGATAAATATCTTAATATCCATATATATGGGGTGATTTATATTTTCCTGTGATTTGTACATTTGTAGACTCCTGTACATTTTCTTAGTATACGATCAATTAGAATCATTGCTATAACAAATTGGCAAGAGTCTGAAAGATGCCTCTTTGGAGTTTGACTTCTGCCAGGGTTTTTCTTCCCGTTGTTAATTCGACTTTCCAGTTTTCAATAGCTTTCAGGGTTAATTTTATAACTTCGGATTTTTTCAACATTTTCAGACATTCTATTACCCGAGTTTGAGGGACAATATTATACGCCATTTTGTAGTCTCTCAATGCCATGGCTACATTTTCCGCCTGATTTTTACATTCTTGGGAATGTGCTGGTCTATATATAGTAGATTAATGTTTTGGTCCTGGGTCCCATAATGTTTTGGTTTTTAGTATTTTGGGTTTCAGCTCTTTTTGGGAACTCTTGTTGGGCATATTCTTCCCGACTTACCTGTCCACATATATTCAGTATTTCGAGGTCAGAAATCAAACTTAAAAAAAAAACATCCTTGCTTGGTCAGCATGTGTTTAGCTTGTTGTATTGAACGTAGCAGATTCTTCTAAAATGTCGACCATTCTTTTCCTATAACCTCTCTGTGTTGGGTTGCTTTTAAAATAACAAGTTTTGCACACCAATGAATTCTGAATGACAGCATGTCTCCTCAGATCTCCATGACTTTTCTGGGTATACTAGCTGATCTTAACAATGCTGTAGTCTAGAAAGTTTCTATGCTTCCTCCGATTTCCAATTCCTCCAGTCTTTTTTCCATGCCTTTGGGGACCGTTCCAGAGGCACCAGCTACAATTGGTATTACCACCACCCTCATGTTTAACAGTTGTTTTCGGTTCTCCAGCTTGATATCATCATAATTATTTCCAGCAGAAAGTCGGTTAAAGTGTATTTTACTTTACCCTGCAACAATGGATAAACCGTGTCTCTTTATATATATATATATATATATATATATATATATATATATATATATATATATATGTGTGTGTGTGTGTGTGTGTGTGTGTGTGTGTGTGTGTGTGCGTGCGTCGTTGACAATATATAGCTGTAGGCTCAACTTCGTATAATACTGACAGATTTACTCCATATGTTTTTCCGACTGTGAAGACTGATGGTTACTTTACCCAAAACCTACTTTACAGTCAACTTATATATGCCAACAGATTCAGTCATTTTCTAGATCGTAAATTTACTGTGAATCTTAGATTTATACAGCTAAGCCTTAATAATTGTCGTACTAATCATATTCGCATGAATCAAATACGTTTCGTCTAAATTTAATTCATAGCGCAAGGCTAAATAGTATTAGAAATATTTTTTAGCGCTAATCTTCGAAGTGGGAAGGAATGCATAACTTGAAAATAAGCATTCAAGATTCTGGATTTTAGCATGAACTCGGAAGTAGCTCTAATAAATAATTTACTAAGTTTGGTCTACACTGGTACAAATTCATAGTAGTTAGATTTTTGTGGTTTATCAGTGTTTTTTTTTTTTTTAATTAAGAATACATTCTGCTAACGACTACTTAAGATCGAAACTAATAGACAACGAAAGATTAAAAGAGATCAAAGCTAAGAAACTAAGAAAGAGCAAAAAGTATGTGATTATAAAGAAATATTATTTTTTTTTTTTTTTTTTTTTTTGGCCCCGTTAATATATATAAATATGTGAGAGTATGCGTGTGAAAATTATCCTGAATATCCTTTTGGTTAAATCTGGATAATTAGTTTCTGTCGCTAATTCTGTTCCTTAACCTGACCCTACAAGTATGTATTGAGCATGATTTCTTTTTCTTTTGCCAACAGTCAAAATTGTGACTTGTTCGATTTTTTCCCGTTGAGATAACCGTAAATCACACAAGCACATACACACACACACACATACACACACACACACACACACACACACACACATATATATATATATATATATATATATATATATTAATTTTAGGGGTAAATCAACGGAAAAAAGAAAAACCTTTCCTACTATTCTTTTTCTGTTTAGTTCCCTCTAAAACTACACTAATATATATATACATAGCGTGTTTCGACGTATTACGTCTCTTCAGTGTGATATATACTCCTCTGATGGTTTTTCTGAGCTTAGAATAGAACTGTCCGATATCCTTACTGGAGGAATACGAGGAAGGCGTATCGACCGTTACTGAGAGGAAGGCGCACCACCATAATTCACTCAGACATATCTTTGGGAAACCCATCCAGCCACTGGGTTAAGTCAGATTTAATTGCGAAGCCAACCCCTGACTATCACTTCATTAGGTTTACCCCCCGCCCATAAGAAGGTATAACCCACCTCGTTCCGACTAACTGGAAGGCGAGCTTCAAACAGTGCAACGATATCTAAAGAACGTTTGCTGAACACTCGAGCAAGTATCGCCGAGTCTCTGGCTGCTGTTTTCTGTTTCTTGCATAGTTCTGATGTTCCAGCAGGATATGTTCAATATGTGGAATTTCTGAGCATAGTATTTTTGTTGCATGTAAGGTGACCAGATTGTAATTAGGGAAGAAACGTTTAGAACACCTTTTCCAGTCTTCCTTCGCATTCGAGTGAGAAGTGTTATCCTATAAAGGGCTGTTCAGCCACTCAGAGCTCTGTCCAATACCAACCATTGCCAGTTTGATTCGGAGACAACAATGAAATAAGATCAGAGCCACCAGTGTGCAGGGTTGAAGCTACACACTTCCCGTTAGTTAAACCTGTACGCTTCGCCACACCTCCATCGCCACTGAACTTGATTTATGTTTGCTCTAAAAGAGCTGTATCAGGAAACGTATGTGCAGAAGAGTAACAGAACTACCTCCACATTTTGGTAATCAGAGTCAGAGTGACAGTGTGAAGAACACATTCCACAAGACAAGGATGCCTCATGTGGTCTTGCTACGCGCCGGGATATCAACCCAGATATTTCTACGCCCTCGTGTATTGTGCTAGGTTACTGTTTAGCGAAAATCTTCTTCCGTCCTTTGACAGGTTTTATTTTCGTACTGCTGGGTGCCTAGCCACCCTCCTCACCAGACAAACTTGATAATAGTACTGGTTTAGTCACCGATGACCCGACTATGTAATAGGTAGTACTGGGTTACATATTACACATAGCGCTTTGGGCGACCTGACATGAAAAGTGTATATACACATATGCATACATGTATGTATTTCTGAACTTTGGCTGTCGAAGTAAACAGATCAAAATCTATAATAAAAAGTGGAAGTAGACGGATCGAAGTTTATTATTATTATTATTATTATTATTATTATTATTATTATTATTATTAAATCGTGCTAATATTATTATTTTTAAAAAGTTTGGCTCTAATAAATAAATGGCAGAAATAAACGTAAAAATTTGAGATGCCACAAAACAATTAAAGTAACTCAAAACTTAATTAAAATAACTTAAACATTAATGAATACAAGAAATATCTAGATAAATACATACATATATTCGCTGATAGTCTATTTATCATATCACTTTCAATGACCCTTAGTTTAATATCTAAATGTGAAATAAGTTTACTGTAACGAAATTTCCTCTGTGCAAATTTGAAAAGAAAAACAAAAGAAAAATGCAGGTAGCGATGTATAAATGCTAAAGACCTCGCGATATAAAATGTTAAGGAATATATATGATAAATAAATAAATAAATAATAACAGTAATAATGAAAAAAGATGTCCATTCACTTCGGCTGTCAGCGTTCATATATATATATATATATATATATATATATATATATATATATATAAGAGAGAGAGAGAGAGAGAGAGAGAGAGAGAGAAGAAAGATAAATAGATATATTATATGTGTACATTTATATATGTATTTATCAGCCCTCCCACCAAAGCAGGGTGTAAAAGTGGCAATTTTTAATACGGAAAGACACTTGCTTAAACAGGATTGATGCCAAAAGTAACTTAATCTTACGCATCAATTTGATACTCCCTCTTTTATCAAAATATATAAGGTACTGTAAGAAGCGAAGACTCTAAAGATTCAGCCTGATAATTATTCCTGCCAGCTGAAAACCATGGGTTTACCTGAAATATATGATCATTATCATCATCAAGTCGCGTTGACGGCACGGATTCCCATAACTCTCTCTTTCTCTCAGCAAACGTCTCTATCGATCATGTCTTGGAAAATCGAGGAAGACTTGCCTGGGGCAGGCAAGTCTTCCTCGATTTTCCAAGACAGTACGCAGCATAATTTTAACACTAGATATTATTATTATTATTATTATTATTATTATTATTATTATTATTAGCAAAAACTCGACCTTCGGGTGGTTTAAACATTAAGTTTTTCGTAAAAAAATGTGAAAAGGTCTTTGAAATCTTATAAGTTTTTAATAATATATATAAAAATAGTTTTGCTGTCAAAATTCAAATAAATATATTTTCTTTCTAATAAAATCAAGTTTCTAAGTTAAATTCAAATTAATTAGAATATTTTCCAGATTTTCTTTAATTTTCTTTTTTTTTGAAAAAATGTCTGACAGACGATAATCAAAACAGAACTTATATTATAATCTTATTAATATTAATTTTATTGTAGAATATTATATTTAACTACAAAACATATTTTATTCTTTCAAACCCTGTGTCATTGAATCTGAACAAAAGACGCAGAGGAGTTATGCATGATTGATGAAACTGCCGTTAGGGGGAGTAAGTATTTTTTTGTTACCGAGTTTATTTTTAAGCAGAGGGGATAAGCATTATTGATGAAACTGTCGTTAAATTTAAACTCGTAATGAAAAACGGACATGCGCAAACATCCACCGGATACAGTTAAATACACAAACATTTAATGAAGATTATGAGACTATTTCTTGTTTGTAAATAATTTTCTCGTAAAATACTACACGTTAGATAACTTTAAATATATATTAGAATAAAACAAACTATATATAAATCAGTGATATCGGGCATGTATTTATTAAAAATCGTTTTAACAAACAATGTGGACCGTTTGATATTGCATGCTTAATTTCTGATTATATAGGATATATAAAAAGTAAAGTCGACGAGGTGGCCTAATGTCGGTATCAGCCAGACAACGAGGGAGGTTATCCTCTTTTCACTAGTGCTAGACCAAGGAGATTGTTTTGGTGTCTGAGGTGGAGCGCCACATCTACCATCTGATACTCACTTTACCGCACAGATCCCTGTGTTACTCATACGCTGGGTTGGCGGGGGCTGCTATCGAACAAGGAAATTTGCGATTCCTAGGCAAGTGTTCTACCAACTGAGCTAAACCGGCCCTTACATATGATATATAGTTGTTCTTTATTCTATGTATTAATGACTATAAATTAAATACTCAGATAAACTTACGCAATTCCTGAGGGTATTGTGACGTAAGCAGTGATGTAGTTTCGGTTATAGGCACCGAATCTCCCTTATAATAAGATTATCATTATTATTTACTAAGCTCAACGTAGTCTAGCACAAGGTAAAAAATAACAATTTGAATTAGAGAATTTTGAGCGACACATAAGAGATTAAAACATTTTGTTTTTGTCTATATTGTTAATTCTAAGTAATAATGATAGGTAATTATTTTCAACTTGAAAAAATTTGCAAGACAATTCTTAATTTTTTTCTTTAATTTAACTTGGAAATTTAACGTATGTATAAATAGTTACATCAATAACATGGCTTTCTATGAACAGGAAATTTAGGAGCTCTTCAAACCGTAAGGTTGTCTCTTGAGAATAGATAAACTCTTCTTAATTATTAATATAGATAATGAAAACACTTCATCTCATAATCTCAAGGAAACATATTACAATACAAGGATATGTCGGTATATATATATATATATATATATATATATATATATATATATATATATATATATATATATATATGTCTGTGTGTGTGTGTGTGTGTGTGTGTGTGTGTGTGCGTTCGTGTTTAATATTAGATCAAATTTGGTATCAAATTAGCTATGCATGAATTCCAGTCTTTGATTTGAATATTTCATTATTTGAACAAAATGTTTTAAGTCCATCTTTTTGTCTGTATGCATATGTCTACCCAAAAGGTTTATGATAGGACTAGAGCGAATCACTTCCCAAACATGATCCTTAATATACATGCAATTTTACGCGCATCTAATCTTATACCATGGACTGAAGGTTCATTTGAATATTTCATAAAGCAGTTACCCACACAAATTTCTATTACATGGGTGCGCCTGGGTAGATTCTCGCTTCATGGGGCTAATAAGAATCTGCCTCTTATTGTGTGACTGAAAGTAAATAGCAGTAAATAGAATACAAAAACTCTGAAAGGAGAGGATGTTAGGAAATAAAGTAAAAAAATAAACTGTATGAAAATGAACACAGAAAAGCGAATAAGATCAGACATTAAATATACAATCATATACTAGTTTCTTTTATATACAACTCCTAGTCATCGCTATCTCTTTTCCATGTTTACCCAGCTGTATACAGCAAAAGCAAGTGCACAGGAGTAGTCGGATCCTTCTCGGCTTGGGGGTGTGTCAAAATGCTTGATATGCAGGTGGTCCAAGATAATCAAGGGTGGGACAAAAGCAAATACTACTATTTCGACATGGAAACTCTTTTTTCTTTCTGGTTAAGCTTTCAAATATCCAAATGTAGTTAAGTGAAGAAAAAAAAAGGATCACATGTATGAAATCATTTAATGGTCAATTACTTTAACGGAAAAAAAAAAAAGTATTTCCATAATTCCTAAAGAATGTAACATTGTTCTTTATTTTAATATTTCCTCTTAATTATTATAGAGAAAATAAGGATATAACCATCCAAAATCAAAGTGTATGTAAACTTTTTGGACACCCTGAAAGGTATATAAAGCATACTTACACTTCAGGTGTATTTTTATTATTAATATATCTATTAACACTTCAGCGTTAATCTCCGTTATTTAATCGTAAATCTCTGATAAACACTTTCTAAATCTAATTTTAACATGAAAAAAAAAACGGATATTACAGATAGTTGCTGATAGTGTTCACCATATTTTTGGATATAGATGTCTGCTAAACTAATCTCACTTGTAAGTTCCATATTACAAGAAAGCCATTGATTTTAATTAGAAGGAATTCGTTAAACTAATTAATTACACTGTCAATTATACATTGACAATATCTATCGGAAGTCCCTGTGTTCAACTGATATTGTGTCACACTTTTCCACCGCAAGTGAGGTAAATATCCTTTGAGAGTACATGAGTTTAACCGACTTTGTATCTCATTTTGTCATTGCGAAGGAAGGGGTTGACTATCTTCTGGAAGGTGTCTATGTTAAACCTACCTTGCGTCACATTCTGCCATCAGAGTTAGGGGTATCTCGCCTATATTTATAGTATTAGCAGCATTAATGGCGGTAGTGACCAACGCAGATTAGCATAACAATGTGTATATAAGTCACTATTTTATATATGTTTTATTTTTTTGCAAGACTTTTACACCCATTTCCTTATTGTTCACTGTTTCTCTACAATAATAAATTTGTTTTACGATGAAGGTAAGAATAGATTTTTAGCATGTTTACAGTGTATGTTTATTTACAAAAGACTAGGAAGTCTAGCATGAGGTAACAGTTTGGGGACACCTAAGAATTCTCGAAATCAGTACACTAGCCAATTAGTCTGCGAGACAAGCTTAACCATCGCACTACTTTGAAGAATTTGAGCAGTGCACGAACCTAAATAAGCGTTACTCTTTGTAATTCTAGTGAACCAGTATGCAAGTTACAAGTTGAAATTTTAAAAGATGCAATGGAAACTGTATTAGGTTAATTTTTTCGTGTTCAAATTCTGGAGAACAGGGTTAAATGTGAGTAGGAAGAAAGAGTTTTACCCATCATTGAAAGGGTAAGAATCTGCCTGATTTCTCAACTTGAAAATCAGTATTTAAAACTGAATTTTCGCCCCAATTTGAAAACTGACGTTTTATATTAGCGATAAATATTCAATATAATCACAACCAAGAAAATCTAAAAGCATGTTACACATTTCAACTCTATAATGATATGCGTATCTTCCGACATGATGTCACACAAAGATAAAACGACTCATCAATTGCACTCATCAGTTTGCTAAACTTCACTCTAAAGTAAGTTTATTTACAATACATACACACACACACAAGCACACACACACACACACACACACACACATATATATATATATATATATATAATATATATATATATATAGAGAGAGAGAGAGAGAGAAAGGCAGACAGATAGAGGCAGAGAGAGACAGACAGGCAGACAGACAGACAGACGGACAGATAGAGACAGACAGACGGACAAACAGATAGAGAGAGAGAGAAAGACACTCAAAAGAATATACAAAATCTCCGGTTACATATCAGTTTAATTTCATCAGTAATAAAATGGCATTATACAGTGTATGTGTGTGTGCGCGCGCATGTGTGCAAAGTGCGGATACGAATTGCGTTTTATTGTATCACTCCTTGCGAATTCTTTTTCACCAATGTAAGCTGGTCCACTTTCTTTGGAGTCTAAATGACAGCAAACCTCCTCAGGTCTCCAGGAATCTTCTGGGTATTCTAGCCGATCCTATCAATACTGTAGTCTGGGTGGTCTCGATTCTTCCTCTGATCTCCATTTCCTCCTGTCTCCTATATAAGCCTTTGAAAACCGTTCGAAGTTCATCAACTAAAATTGGTATCACATTCATACTCATTTTCCACAACTTTTTTAGTTCTCTGGCAAGGTCCAAGTATTTGTTTATATTTTTACTTTCATTTTCACTCTGTAATCTACTGGAACAGCAAACTCCACCAGATATGAAGTTCTTTTTTGCTTCTTGTTAATACTAGGTTTGGTCTTCCGGTTGGAATAAGGTGATCAGTTTGTATTTCAAAATCCGAGAGAATTTCATAATTTATTTTTCTATGACATATTCTAGTTTGTGCACAAATTTAATTTTCTAGAACATATTCTAGTTTGTGTATAATATCATTTGGTAGTGTGATCAAATTTTAACTTCTTGTACAATTTCCAGTGAATCACTTTTCCCGCCTAGTCGTGCTTAGTATTGTACTCCATATATGCTAGTTTGCTGCATTCACTTATGTGATTAATTGTTACATCTCTGTGTCCACACATCCTGCACCTGCTACTCTGTTATGTATTATCAATTTTTGCTTTGATATAATTGGTCCTTATGACATTATTTTGTGTTGCTATCAAAAGGAAATCAGTTTCTCTCTTGAAGCTTCCCCTTTTTAGCTATGTTCAGGTTTTCTTGTGTGCAATTTCCTCAAGTTTTCTCTTGAAGTATACATACATCTTCTTGTCTTTATATTTGTTTTCAAGTGTCTGTTGTTTATCTGTGTGTACTTATATTGCTATTTCTGTTATTGGCTGTTGTAATTAGCATTTCTTTGAACATTTTAGTGTATTCTTCGAGTCCTTGAGTTGTTGCATCTGCGCAATCCTCAATGCTACCGATTCCTCTTCCTCCTTCTTTTCTTGACATATAGTCTGTCTATGTCAGTTATCTCATCAATTGTCTCATCAATTGTGCATCTCATCAATTTCCTTAACATTTGGTCCATTTGTCTGAGATCCTCCCTTCTCCATTTTAAGAATAGTATATTACTTGGGGGGTGCGAGTGTTTATTCCTTTGGTGAGATTTCTGCTGTAGAGCCTGGTTTCTAGAAGTTTTCTTGTTCTTCTGAAGTACTCTTTTCTTACTTTTCTCTCAATTGTATTTGATGGTGTCTGCTTGCAATATTCGAAGGTACTTATAATTTTCTTTTTCTACTAGTGTTCTGAAGCTTTCCTGATTTCGTAGTTGCATTCCTTTTACCTTATCATCATGGCACATTTTTATATCCCAAATTCTATTCCTAAATCATAGCTCTATATTATCATCGATTGTATGAATGTTTATGATTATTATTATTATTATTATTATTATTATTATTATCTTTAGTAGTAGTAGTAGTAGTAGTAGTAGTAGTTAGTTAGTTAGTTAGTTATTAAATCAATAAGTACATACCTAATGATGAAAAAGCAATGATTTTACGCTATAATTATTCATTTTTCGACATAATCTCTTTTGCCAGTACACACAAACCAACGTTTCTTCATGAATCACATAGATCGGACATTTCAGATTTTAAAAATACACCTAGTAACTCCATCAAACTGTATATCCAAATAAAATAAACCACTTTTTAGTACATAGAGTATGTAGGTATCCGACACTTATGCAGAATCATAAACCTAAAGATAGACATTTTGATCGTATTTCGTTGCAACATGTAACGCTTGGAAATTTCCCGAAAGTGTTATGGCAGATGTCTATGATCGAAATGCCCAATATTTTATATCAGCTTGTTTAAAATGCTGGTTTTAAATTGGATGTCCAATTGTTGTGTAATGTTTACCAAGCAAGTCTTTCAGATCCATTAATACGGAATAACGAGTTCGAACAGGTTGGGTAAATACTGACTATAATTTAGATTAAAGTATATTTCATCTTGGTGATCATTTTAGTACAATTATTTGATAAAAACGAAAACAATTAATTACTTCATTAAGAGTAATGATTAGTGAGTGATTGCGAGAAAGCATATGCACGCACGTGTACGCACACGCACGCACGCACGCACGCATATATATATATATATATATATATATATATATATATATATATATATATATATACGAGGGTCATTCAATGAATAAAGTATTTTTCTCCATAAATTCAAACTCCACATTGATTGAAATTGTTTTATATCAAAGATTAATTCAATCTCGCAAAAGTATTTGTTTAGAGACTATCAGAAATTGCGGCAAATAAAACAGAATACTCCAGGTTTAGATAGACATCTCTCATCAATTTTTTGTGACTGAGAAGTGCAAAGAATTTGAAATTTACAGAAGAGTGTGTGATATGTACGGGGAAGCATATTTTATGCAAAAAATGTTTACAAGTGGGTTAAATATGATTTTGCCACTACAGACATACATTTAAGTGGGGCAACATTAGAAAAGTAAAGAAAAAGTTCCGAACGTAGCGGTCAGTAAAAAGGGTATGTTAAAAGCCTTCTGGGATATGAAATCATTATTGATTTCCTTGATAAAAAGGTGCAACTGTAAACAGTGCATCCTATTGCCAACTCTATATAGACAAAATTCACCTCATTTATTAAAGGACCCTCGTATATATATATATATATATATATATATATATATATATATATATATATATATATTAATATATATATATATATATATATATATATACACTAGAATAGAAGTACAGATTTTGAAAGGGAGGTGCATGTTAGGCATAAAATAAATATTTTATCACGAACCACTTTATGAACATCAGTAACCATTGTAAAACTTGTCTGTAATATAGGTAAGTACTGATTGTAATAATAATTTTAAACGATAAATTATAACCGATAAACACATACGAGAAAATAAACTATATAATCTAAACGTTACAGCTCGAAACGATATTATTTTATATAAAACGTCTGTTTTCTTTCAAGAAGCTAAAACCATAAATCATATTTACATGTTTTTACCTCACTGTTTTAATAAAAATGAAATAAAAATGTTAACAGCGTCAAGACCATGTTCTTTGAGGCATTTTTTCAATCCCCATTGCTCTGAAAAAATGCCATAAAAGGGAATTACTCATGATGGCACCCAGACAACTTAATAGATTATGGAACACGTTCATCTTCTCAGTTACAAATGTTAATGATTTCTCAACTCCAGGAGACTTTCAATAACCAGATGATAGAATATCAGAGCAGCCGATCATAGCTGGCTGCAAAGCCAGTTGTATGGTAATTAATCAATCATCGTATGTGTAACATCTTTGATACACCCATAATAACAATAAAAAAATATTCCGAATACAAAAAAAATGGTAACCTTACGCTAAAAGAAAAATAGTATCCCTTTGAGATTATAGCACATCAATGTCAACTATAGAATCTCCTTTGATCCTTGAAGCGTTAAGACTAGCAAAACATCTCAGTTCAGAGCAGGAAAGTAAAAATCTTTATGAATTTTTTATCTAAATATCCATCTGATTAGCACCTTGTAGATCAAAAGACTGACAAGATGAAAAAGCCAGATGTTCTTTTTGGCATTATGCTTTGATGTTTGTTTTATTAGACTGGGATTTACTATTGTTATTCTCACCTGGACCGTTCGGTGTATTGGGCTTTGTTTGCATTTAGTGTGGAATATCTTTAACAAAATCATTTTGTTCGCTTATTTGTGAATAAGAGCACCTCAAACTTTAAGGGAGGAAAAGAGGTGCAATTCACTGATATTAGCACCGTAGCGGTTGTGATTTTAGAACGAAAAGTTGATTTATTGATTTCCAAAGAAGTTGCTGACAAGATATCTTGCGAGAATTATCTTTACCCAGGAACGGTAGGCGAAATATCTCACGAACAAGACGTCAGACATTGATATTAATAATTTACTAAGCTTTGCTTAATTTGGTATAAAACAAGAAATATCAGACACCCAGTGAGAATCGAAGATATTGAAAGTATACGGGGATCTGACTAAGAACAAATTACATTTTCATTTAAAAAAATTAAAATCCCGCTTTCAAGAAAAAAGGCTATACATTCACTCTCTCTCTCTCTCTCTCTCTCTCTCTCTCTCTCTCTCTCTCTCTCTCTCTCTCTCTCTCTCTCTCTCACACACACACACACACACACACACACACACACACACACTTATACACACACACACATACTTATACACACACATACAATAATGATTGATGGAGTGAATATGAATTTCACGCTATTATTAAATTGCGAATTGCATTAGAAATTGATTCATTCTCTGAGTTAGAGCCTTTTAATTCTATTGTGCAAACAAAAATTTCGTTACGATATGCCATTTTTTCTGTGTTACCATCACATTCTATCACAGAACATGTGGATCATATATAGATTATTCAGAAAAAATCAATCTTTCTAAATTAATGCCATTACTTTTATTAGAATTAGAACTTGCGTTCTATTTTCTCTACCTTTCAATTCCGATCGCAATCTAAATTATCTTTCTCGGGTCGGAGAAAACATTAAAAATGAGCAAAGCATTATCAGTTAGTAAATATAAATATCAACATGAAAAAAAACTGTAATGCTGAAAACAATGTATTAAGGATATATATCATGCGGGTAGTTTGACTATGCCTCTCACTGATGCCTCGAGTCAGTCCTTGATTCTAGAAATAAGTGGTTTCTTTGTTTAAAGGCATATCAACCTTCATGGGTTATTCAATGCCAAAACCATTCTTGTAGAAAAACAGTAGTAATACTATTTCCTATCTGTGGGGATGAGAGGGTTTATACCTTTCCCAGGGGTATTAGTCCGAAAATTAACGTAATAGCACGACTGGAGTTTAAACTAGCTTACTACGATGTCGTACTCCAATACTTTAGCCACTATGCCACGGGGACCACCGTCCCTGATATAAAAAAAAATCTTTAATATGTTATTCAAATAGTTTGCTTCTTGGCTGAGGTAACAACGTATTTCCAGCTAAAGCCAACAACTGAAACCTTGGGGGAAAAAAGTAATGATTTCGAATACTGATTTCTAAGGCAAACAGATCATGCAAATTCTACGAATTAGTGTAACACAATCCTTCCGTCACTATTTCCCTTTGATTTAGCTTTGTACCATATTAAACTGATATAAAAAAAGGTATATTAGGTCCATTACTCAACAAACTTTTACAATATCATGTTCCATAAAATGTTTATCAAAAATAATCATTGTAATATATGTGAATAAGTTAGCAGTACCCTCAAAACTAGAGATCAAAATAAAGAACAGCTTTTTAATAAAGAAAATCACAGAAAACTTTTGTATATACAAAATAATCTAAATCATAAATACATAAGAATTGTTTTGTTTGATTGTTCATTATAAAAATGCCAATTTGTTATTAAGCATTATATTTTTACATTTTTCTCGGCAAAGGTTACTTTTATTTGAGATATCTTATTTAAGTATTATGTTGTGATTATTCAGGAAAAATTTCATTTCATTCTATTGATTTTTTCGGACAAATCTCAAAATCCTTTTGACTCAAGGTTTTCTTTACTTTTTGTTGTATGAGTTCGCTTCTGGTTATAATGTAGCTGAAGCTGCTCTAAATATAAACTTCTGATTTAGGGAAAACTTTCCAACTTGGCCTTTACTTGGGCTAGTGGGCGGTCGGAGAAGCCCGCTCGAATGAGTCGACAGGTCATGACAAGCCCTAGAACCTATAAGTCCTGTCCGTATTCTTCAACTTGCTCATTTGGAAAATACCTAACCCTTTTTATCTTAAAGCAACTAGAAGGCGGTGAGCCAACCACTCGTTTATTAATACACATGAAGTTATTTCTACTAACTTATCAATACACATGAAGTTAATGAAAATTATTTCTACCAATTTGATAATACACATGAAGTTAATGAAAATTATTCCTACCAATATATTAATACTCATGATATTAATGAAAAGTTCAACATGAACATTATTTCTACCCATTAATTAATACACATTAAGTTAATGAAAAGTATTTCTAACCGGTTATTAATACACATGGAGTTAAACAAATGATATATATTAAAAACATTTTGCATTAAAAAACTCACAAGGGTCGATATGCCATTAAACACCAAAGAACCTTTTTAGATGTTATTTTCAAGGTTGCTTTAGTTTAACAAAGCTTTAAATGCGAAAGATTTGCTGATAAACCAACGCTGGAATAACAACATCCACAATAAACTCTTCCTGATCAAACCCACTTTGGGAGACTGGAGACCAGCTTTAAGGAAGTCTAGAAAGGAACAAGTCATTGTGTCCCGATTACGCATTGATCACACAAGACTAACGCACTCCTATATACTCAAACAAGAACAACAATCACAGTGTGAAACATGTCACACGCCTTTGACTGTTAAACACTTATTCATGGAATGCAGGCTTTTTGCATATCAGAAACCGTTATTTTAATGCAAACAATATGAAAGATCTATTTGAAAATGTCAACATAGAAGACATTATACCATAGAATATATACATGAACCTAGTCAATACCATAAATCGTGCTAATACATTGTTAAAAACGAATTGCTACAAAGGTATAAATATAAATACACAACATATATTACTTCATAACCGTTAGGTATGAAATAACCCCAGACAGGTTGATATGCCGTTAAAATCAATCAACAACCAACCAACTGCGAAAGAAAACTGTATTTGGCGATTCCATTGTATTTGCCATTTGAGTGGGGGGATTTCATTTATAAAATGAGAGTCAATTTATTCATCTTTATCAATTGGGTTTGAGTAAGGTTAATGTTTTTCATTAACGGCTGTGAATCACGAATGAGAAAATATTACTTAGAACAGGGAAACTAAAATTGTAGTGTGCTCAAAATTGTCAGTGCCCCCGGAATGTATGTTAATGAAGATTAAATATCTTATCAGTAAAGAGAAAATCATCGTTTGATCCATGAATCTTTCGCAGCAAGTCCACATCAGTTTGTCAGTATTCCCTTAATTTATTGATACTCATGCACGTTTTGCTTTGATCGCGTTATCAGTATGCGTTGCTTATATATCCGGTTGATCCTCCATCTCCCAAAAACATTTTACTGATAAGTTGTTCTTTTGATTTATTGATTTGCATGTAATATTTCTTGACTCAAATCATGCTGTTGGCTGCTAGTTTCCTGAACTCCACACAATACCCCCTAATCTCTATAATATGATACACTGGTCAATAAGTAGTATTTTAACATTCATCCCTTTCTAGCTTTTCTCCAACGTTTATATCTATGAACTGATCTCTTGATCCTGTATTGATCGTACAGTATTTATCTGATTTGATTAATTGGTCGTCATGAGGTATCACTTTGATGTGCTAAAATTTTCAACCATGTTTTCTTAATCCATTTATCAACCTGCACCATGTCACGATTCTCTAGATCAATATACATTTGTCGTTTTATTTGATCACTGATGTTATTTTCTAATTGAGGCTTTTGAACCAAGCTCTTAGCTATCGAAGATATCTGCATAATTTTTGGTACTTTTATTTTGGTTGCCCTTTTTTTTTTTTTTTTTTTTTTTTTTTTGTTAATGTTTATTTTGAATAATTTTCCTCCTACATTACATTCTCACAAAAAAGTATTTAATCCTTACTTTTCCATGGTCAACACCAAAAGAAAACTAAACTTATTGTTACTATTCCGAATTCAAACTTATTGTATTTGGTTCAATAAATAAAGTAAATATGAAACAATATAAGATCTACAATATCTTGAGAACGTTTATTTACTGGGTATTGGGAGATTAATAATCCAAACTTTAAATTGGAAATGAATAAATTTTCAACTTATTGGTACTAAGGATGCTTTTTTTTTTTAGAAAAATGAATGTCTTTAACATTAATATTATGAAGGCAATACATTTTAATTGCATTAAAATCTCAATTTATATTCCCCCCTGTCATTGTTTCTTGTCTTTTTAAGTTATTTAATTCGAAAAGGATAGCCTAAATGGTACTACATCCTAAATTAACAAACAATCTTGTTTGTTTTTTGTTTTTTCATTGTTTTTATTTTTATTTTTCTATTGGTTTATTGTAGTAGCTTCCAAACTTGTTTTATGTGCACTTTAGAAGTAAAAAAAAACAACATATTTTGCGTATTTTATGAGTTATAGAATTATCAAAAATGAACATTATCAATATGTGTTTATTTTAATTCGATAAATTAAGAATAGTTACTGGCAAAAAACAACAAAAAACAAAGATTTATTTTTTAACGAAGTTTTCTACGTTCGGATGTATATAAGACAAATGAAATCTTTTTACGTCTTTAATGTACAAAAATTTTCATATTTTACTTCATTACTTAGATGCATTTGATTTTGTAAAAGTTAAGAAAATCGTAATTCACATGAATGCAAAGTGAAAAACTGGTTCAAAATGGTTATTGACCGATATTCTCTAATAGAAACCCAAAACGTAATTCTTCTTACTAAATTTTAACACCATGACCACTCTTTTTCTTCATATGATTTCAAACTAATATCAGCTGAATTTTTTATAAAAAGGGTCTTCTTTTTAAGATGGTTTGCATATACTTTTTCACAAGGAACATAGCTACATCCCTACTTTAATATTTAAAATCTCATAAACATTAATTTTATTAGTATTCAAGTCCTTAACCTACTTTATGTAGCTAGAGGCCATATACCCCTGACCCGTTACTGTAATCATTATTAAGATATAAAATACTTATGGTGAGTATTATAGTATTATGTCTACCACTTAAAAGATACGACATTAGAAAGAGAATGAATGCATAACATACTCATGCAGGAACATAGACCACTCTATCCAAGCGAAAATACCAGTTTTTATAAGCTGTAAACAAGGAAAATGAGATTTGCCGGATCTACAATTTGGCTGGGTCGACGAACTACAGGTTAAAGAACGAAAGAAAGGTAATATATTGAAAAATACCAGGACATTGAGAATAGTGTAGAACATGAAGGTTAGAGTCGTATCCATAATAATTGATTGGTTGGTTTTTACACCATGTCAACCCTTGGGTCATATTTAGCTGAAGACGTTTTTGTTTTATTCATTCTTTAAGGCTACTCGATTTCTTTTTTAAACACATTTTTCTATTTAAACCATAGATGGAACCTTAACAGGTGCTATCACTCCGGGCCAGAGTGGACCTGGGAGTAATGCCGATGAAGGTGTACTCCACGTTCCCCAGAGCTCTAGAAGTAGAACTTCACCATCAGATAGAGTTTAACGTCATACCCAGGACAATAAGACCCTCAGCCACTGCCTTCTAGCACATATATGATAAAAAGGTTTGTGATTGCCATAAGCGCAATAGGGTTGGGACAATCATATAAGTGCTAGGGCTTGATGTGACCAGACGATTGATCGAAGGGGGCCTCTCCGACCGACCGACCGACCGTCAAGCCTAAGTAAGGGCCAAAGTGGCGTGTTACATGTCAGGGACTGCTCAGCCACCAGGATCCCGTCCTCGCGCATCACGGGTCGTCACCCACGGCTAACCGGTGGCCCCGTTGGGGTGGGATTCTTACCTCTCTACAGCCCAAGCCAACAGAGAGACATGATAGTTGAGGCATTTGAAATTGTAACAAAAAATATGAAAAAAATTAGATAATTTAGAAAAAATAGAGGAAGGGCTGATATATCCAGAACTGTGTGATGCTCTGATCTGCGAGGATACTAAGAATTGTGCTGGAGATATGAACTTCTTTGTCTCTCAATATCCAGCGATTACCTCCAGATATCCGATGTGAAAATAAAAATGCATGAAATAATAATAATAATAATAATAATAATAATAATAATAATAATAATAATATAATGAAAATGAAAGCTACAAATACTTAGGAATTTTAGAAGCGGACAATATCATGCAAGCAGAAATGAAAGGAAAAGTTAAAAAAGAATATCTCAGGAGAACTAGAAAACTTCTAGAAACGAAACTTAACAGCAGAAATCTGATCAAAGGAATTAATACCTGGGCTGTCCCCATTATAAGATACTCAGGACCATTCTTAAAATGGACAAAAGAAGAACTCAGACAGATAGACCAAAGGACGAGAAAATTAATGACCATGCACAAGGCTCTCCACCCTAGAGATGATAGAGATAGATTGTATGTGTCAAGAAAGGAAGGAGGAAGAGGTCTTGCCAACATAGAGGAATGCGTAAAAACCACAATCCAACAACTTGAAGATTACACAAGGAAGAGCAAAGACAAACTACTTATGGCGGCCAACAATAGTAGAAACGGCAGATGGACAAACAGAAAAAACGACAAAGACTAGAAAACAAAAATGGGAAGAAAAACAATTATACGGACGCTTCAAACGACAAATAGAAGTGGTTGCACATGAAAAGACTTGGACATGGTTAAGAAAGGGAAACCTCAAAAGAGAAACAGAATCACTTATAATTGCTGCACAAAATAATGCCATAAGGACAAACTACATCAAAGCGAAAATTGATAAGACCCAACAGAATAGTAAATGTAGACTTTGCGGTAATAGAGATGAGACCATATACTCTGCGAATGTAGCAAACTAGCACAACGAGAATACAAAACTAGACACGACTGGGTTGGGAAGGTGATCCACTGGGAATTATGCAAAAAATTAAATTTTGACCACACAACAAAATGGTATATGCATAAACCAGAATCTGTTCTTGAGAACGAAATGCACAAAATTCTCTGGGACTTTGAGATAAAAACGGATCACCTTATCCCAGAAAGAAGGCCAGACCTAGTGTTGATAAACAAAAAAGAAAGAACTTGTCAACTGGTGGATTTTGCAGTGCCAGCAGATCACAGGGTGAAGTTAAAGGAAAATGAAAAAATAGACAAATATCTGGACCTTGCCAGAGAACTGAAAAAGTTATGGAATATGAAAGTGAAAGTGATACCGATTGTAGTTGGTGCACTTGGAACAGTCCCAAAAGGATTAGAAAAGGGCTTGGAAAGTTTGGATATCAGAGGAAGAATTGAAACCATTCAGAACACTGCACTGCTGCAATCTGCCAGAATACTCAGAAGAGTCCTGGAGACCTGAGGAGACTTGCTGTCACTCAGACTCCAGTGAAAGACCATCAACTAACACTGATGTGAAAACTCAAAAGGAGTAAATAATAATAATAATAATAATAATAATAATAATAATAATACCTTGCCAGAGAACTGAGAGAACTATAGAACATGAAAGTAAAGGTCGTACCAATTATAATTGGTGCCCTTGAAACCAAGGGTGTGGAAAAGAGTGAGTGAATTGGAAATCAGAGGAAGAATCATGACCATCCAAACTACAGAATTATTAAGATCGGCTAGAATACTCAGTAGAGCCCTGGAAACTTGAGGGGGCTTGCTGTCATTCAGCCGCCAGTGAAAAGCTAATAATAATAATAATAATAATAATAGTAGTAGTAGTAGCAACAACGAAAGAAATAGAATTACCCAATCAGAAATGCATCAGAACACTTGGAGAAAAAGAAAACTACATGTACCTGGAAATATTGGAAGTAGTCACCATCAAGCAGAGACGATTTTTTTTAAGTAAGAAAGGAGTACCATAGAAGAACAAGAAAACTTCTAGAAACCAAACTTTACAGTAGAAATCTCATCAAAAGAATAAACACTTGTACAGTCCCCATGATCAGATACTTAGGACCATTCTCAAAATGGACAAGGTAGGACCTCAAACAAATAAACCCTAGGACACGGAAATTAATGACGATGCGCAAGTCTATGCGGTCGAGAGCTGATACAGACAGGCTCTATATGTCAAAAAGGAGGAGGGGGAGGAGGACTCGCTAGCATTAAGGATTACGGAGATGCGACAATTCAAGGACTTGGGGAATATATATTTTTGAATAGCAAAGAAAGACTAATTACAGCAACTATTTATAGAAATATCAGCATAAACAACTTAAGGACAAGCAGTAAAAACAAATTTAGAAAACAAAAATGGGAAGAAAAATAGCTGTATGGATATTACAAGCAACAAGCTAAGGAAATTGCACACCATAGGATCTGGACATGGCTAATAAGGGGAAATGAGAGAAACAGCATCTCTTCTAATAGCAGCAAAAATAATGACATTAAGACCAATTATATCAAATTAAAAATTGGTAAGAGGCCACGAAATAGTAAGTGTATGTTATGTGGGTGTATAATTGACAGATCAAACGGTTAATTATACTATAAGAGAATGCAGAAACTAACAAGAAAAAATAATTATCATTTAGTGAATTTTGCTGTTCAAGCGGATCACTGAGTTAAAATGAAAGAAAGCGAAAAGATAAATAAATATTTGGATATTTCCGGAGAGCTAAAATGGCTGTGGAACATGAAGGTAACGGTGATACCAATGGTAGTTAGTACGCTTGGAACGGTCACCTAGAGCTTGGAAAGGGGACCGGAGAAGACTTGCTGACATTCAGACTTCAGTGAAAACCACCAGTTAAAACTGGTGGAAAAATACGCAAGATAATAATAATAATAATAATAATAATAATAATAATAATAATAATAATATAGTTAGTATTAGGTTAACGTAACAGCAAAAATTGTACAATTTTCTTTCTCATGTAGTTGTTTTAACTTAGAGAATAAAGCAAATTCCAATCCAATATATAAGATGTGTAACCTCCATTCGCGCTTACTTCAATCACCTTAATTTCTCAATAGAGATAGCTATTAAATGCAGATTATAGTATATTTCCCCTGATTTATTTATCTGTAATTTAATTTTGATATATATTCTATAAATAGAATGTGCCTTGACACTGAGCTTGGTTGGCCGTTGAAGGTGGACTGTAAGCAAATAATAATAATAACAGCCAAAACAACTTTGATTCAAGTTTGAATCGTTCGTTTTATTGCTTTTTGTTTTTCCCTCCTCTTTTGGCACACCAACCTTCAAGTCAAAAGCGAGGAGCATGTTGAGCTTAATGTCACCACAAAATAGTAATGAAAAAAGCGAGGTCACATTTGTGGATAACCTTGTTCAATGCGACAACAGAGAAAATTAAGTGTCAATAGGATTTACTTTTGTAAGTGCTGCCGGCGATTTAGCTCCGTCGCAAAAAAGTTCCCTGCACACAAGCGGGGGTGGGCCCACTGAAGCACATATGCCCTTAGGGTGGGCAGTACTGGCTTTCATGCCGCCTAATCCACTCAGAAATGTCCTGCCCCATCATTATTATTGCCAGAGAGATGTATGCTAATTATAGGTTTGCTCGTATATGGAATTCGATATCCAGATATGGTTGGAAGGCAGTTCCCAAAATGGCATATCGTTTCCTGTGCCTATGTGTATGTATATGCGTGTGTGTGTGTGCACATGTGCGTGTGAGGAAAAGAGAAAGAGAGAAGGGCAAAGAGATAGAGATAAAGTACAAATAAATTGTTCTTTTTTAAGTATGAAAAATTACGGGACATAAGTGGAATCTTTATTTTTTTAGGTCACATTACGAGGTGGTTGATATTTTCTAAGCCTACTTTACTCTGACATAAAGCCACAATTTCGAGGTACCCAGATAATAAAAGACTTACAAGCACTGTCTAAATTCTTACTACACATCGTTCTTCTGTATGAAATTCGAGAAAGAGGCTGTAATCTCGTCATGATTTTATAATATGAAAATACGTTTTCTTCCTTTTCGATTATAATCATCTACCCGAGTGATACGAACTAAAGTCAAGTCGTAAATGATCAATTACTAATTCACCAATTATTGATGTCTGATAAATAAAATGTGCTATTTTTAAATGTTTTACTTATTTTTAGATTAGCTTTTTCAACGATTATTATTAATAATTTTGACTAGCACTATCCTTTACGTATTTTTATCGCAATTCATTCGGGTGTCATTTCAACGACTGTGAGAAACATTGCACATCAGTAAAACAGCTAATACAAGGAGCCAAGCTTTCTGGAGGTAAAAGAGGGTACCACATCATTTAATTGTAAGCCATTGTGAGTAATGAATTTGACCCTCATTTGGTACTTCATACTTGTAACCGTGTGCCAAATTTAAGCGATGCTTAGTCCGAAGGATGCCTTGTGTGGTGTAATGGATCGCTAATTAGGCTAGCAAAATATTTTCAGTGGGTTCAATTTTTGCTAGTTGCCCCGGACCTCTGGCATTGTGCCGAACTATGCCAAGAAGACGTGAATTCGAGTCTCACTGGGAACTTATTCTTTATTCTAGGTTTCTGATGTGTAAGTTGTGAACACGTTATTTACTGATTCGTTAATATTTTAGATAACTAAGCTATTCTTATGTATTCTTCTTTGCATAAAAAGTTTGTCTTAATGTAAAATGTCTGCCTAATAGTGACATAATTTTTACCTTTCTTTTCTCTTATCTGTTTCTAATCTTTGAAAGAATTGACTCCAAAATTAACACATGGAGTTTGTTTCATTTTATTTAGATATATACAAAATCTCACATAACTTAATTTGATTTTCAATATATTCAATTAGATATCTACGACTACAGATACTAAACTCATAGCTAAAGCAAAAGTGGTGTGCTTCAATATTTTGATCCTCAGCATTATGTCTGGATACTGCACTTCAATTCTAGCAAAAGTTAGCCGAAATTTTCCCAACATTATGTGTGTGTGTGTGTGTGTGTGTGTGTGTGTGTGTGTGTGTGTGTGTGTAGAGAGAGAGAGAGAGAGAGAGAGATAGAGAGACAAACAGACAGACAGACATATATACAGAGACAGACAGACAGACAGAAAAGGACCTGTGTGCGTAAATCTAAATGCATTAACACCTCATCGTAGCGAGATTTTATTAGAGCAATAAACTTAAAATGCTCTTAGAAAATAGGGTAGTTTTCCGTTCAATTTGCTAATGATTGATAATTATGCAGAACGTTATTTTGTAATAATACAAATTCTCCATATAATAGCGATAACTATGGAATTCTAATTGAAATTTTTCAGTTCTTTCTGAATATAAGCATCAATATTATACAGCATTATTACAATTGGAAACCAAACGTTGCCCGGTAACATATTTTTAGTTATCAAACTCCTGTCAGAAAGGATTCTGGCAAATTATTTGAAAAAAAAAACGCTTAATGATTTCAGATATTGCACAACCTTAGTTTCTGGTAACCCTAAACAAATATAGTTTCTATATGCTCAAAAAGAATTTACCACGAATAAAATCGATCTCGTTATCCTGTAAATATTTACGCCATTTTTAAACTGTCATATCTTTTCTACTTTCAGATGACATCCAGATGGGCTGCAAAGAACTTCGTTCCAAAAAATACATTTCCGACGGTTCCTGTACGTCTATCAAGCCTGTAATGGAAATGATATGCGCTGGCTACTGTCTTCCAATAGACAAATTACCGTGGTACGCCGAATTCGTTAAATACTGGGCGCGCACAAAAATTCTGGAATGGCGATGCGTCGAGGAGCGCATTCGACGCAAAGATGTGCCTCTCTTGTGCGAAGATGGTACTATAAAGCATTATAATATCAAAGTGGTGAAAAGCTGCACCTGTAAAAGATACCACCCAAACCAAAATCGATCAGAAAGGCAATTTAGTCGCGCGAAGCCGAAACGTACAAAGAAAAAGAGGAAACAAGGACGGCGGCCGAAAATTCGCAGAAACCGAAAAAATAAAAATGTTAAGGAAACGAATTGAACGCTGGAAGATAAATGACTTGAGTTAAGTGCGAACAGCGAACAATTATTAAAGGTTAATGCAGTAAACAAAATGAAAGAACAAAATGAAATTAATTGAAAAACCTCGTTGGATTTTTAAGATAATTTCCATTGAAAACCTCTGAAAAATACATCTGAACTGCTCAACGTAAGAAATTATAATCAGTCATATTCAATGAACTTATATTGAAACTGAGTAATTTCTTTAGCACACTCTTTCGTGTGCGCAGTTCAGGAGATGATTCCAGTTTGGTTATTATTAAAAAATATTTCTGGTGATTAAATGAATGATTTCCAAAATTTCTTCATTCTACAGAAGGATAATTAAAAAATAGGGGGGAATACTGACGGTGAAAGCTAAAAAAAAAAAACTTTTGAAAAAGAAGTATTTAAGCTTCAGGATTTTTCTGGAAATTCAATTTCTGTTGTTGACAAAAAATATTGCATTCATTTTTTTTTTCGGGGGTATCTCCCTTGTTTTCTTTTCTTTTTTTTTCTTTTTTTTTTGTTATTGTTTTAAGCAGTGGGACGTCTTCCGAACCCCCCCCCTCACTCTGCCGTCATATTTTTGTTGGCTAGAGTCACTCTTTAAATAAAGAAGGCAAAAAAGGAACTCTTAGAAAAAAAACTATAAATCTTTACTTTTTTTAAAGTCTTCTGAGTCTTTCTTTTTTTTTTTTCTTCTTTTCTTTTTTTTTTAATCGACTTCTTTTTATTTTCGTCTGTTTTCTTACTTTTTTGCCTATACTAGGCCCTTGTACAAGAAACAATTTGTAAATATCATGAAAAAAGAAAAAAGAAATTATTTTTACTGCTATGACGGAGGCTAGGCTATTACTGCGGTTGAAAGAGTCTGCAGGAAGCTGGTCTTACTCTGCCTTGGCTTGTGTGCATATACATGTGTAGCGTATGCATGAATCTATGTGTGTAAATAAATAAATACTGCATCTGGCACCTGTTTTGGGGATTGAGGCTCAAATGTAGATATGTCATTCGTCCTAGAAAAAAATCATTGTCTTGCGTACGCACGAGAACAGTTCATCTGGGCTTATTTTCTACCTGCATGTTTCCGTTGACACATCTGTCCAGATATGTGAACAGCGACGCATTTGTTTTTTTGCCATTTTAGTGTATCATCATCAATCCATTCGAAACTTTTTATTTTGAAATCGGCGCCTGGAGGGAACAGCTGGTAATGGACAATGCAAAAGTGAGTGAAATATCGTAAAAGCATTAATAAAAAAATGATGAAGACTGATACGAAAGTTTTGTTTTATTTCATTTCGATATGTGTACACGTACGTGTGTGGGTGCGGGCGCACGCGCGCGTGTGTGTGTGTTTGTGTGTGTGTGTGTTGTTTTGTCTGTTAGTGTAACACCTGTATAACAAATGCCTGATTTTTTTAATCTGATAAAACGTTAAAGGGATTGTCAGTCAAACGTACATTGACTCTTTCGGGGCATCCTTGAACCCTTACTGACCCAAGCCATGTACAATAAATAAGTAAATAAATAGGTAAACGATTAGTTTATATGTAGATTACTGAATATCAGACATGGTGAGAGTGCTATTCAGCATCCTCTCCCCATGTGAATATGACTCTTAAAATATAAGGAGACAATAAAGGAAATACTTTTTAATATCGTTGTGTAAATCATGAAAAATACCTAAAATATTAAAAATAATTCTGGAATTTAACATAAAAGTTGTTTTATCGGAATACGGGAAAATACAGTATAATAAATTAATATACCAGATGAAATACAGTTAATACTTACAACTGGGGCCTCAAATACGGGGCATGCAGCCCGTGAACTACTATATGTGTATTACCTTTCCAAATAAAAGATTCCCCCAAATTTTCCCTTCATCTTAGCAAATTCTGGACATGTTTTGAAGCACATACATTTTTAAGCATTTTTTCTTAATAATAAAACTAAATAAATATGCACTGTACTCAAAAATTACAGGTAAACATTTAAGATCTGTGTTGAGGTGGGCTAATTTAGATTATTCCAAAACAAACATAAAATTCCTAGATGTTGCAGATCATTGCCAAAAATTATATTTTACATAGATTTACTGGAATAAAATGATAGCAATAAGATCTCTTTATAAATTATAGATTTAGCCTTCAGTAAAACAAAAAAATAAAAATATATTTCGAAGATAAAGAATTGGGTCTCCTAGCAGCCATTATTATTAATTTTTACTAGTTTTTTCTATCATCTTAATTGTAAGCTTTTAAAAGGTGTTTATAGCTCGGTTAAAATTTTGAAGATTAAAACGGATAAACAGAATGAGAATTTTATTATTATATAGATCTCATCAAAACATGGGAATATCGTTTCTACGCGTATTTGCAAGAAACTAATAATCAACATAATTTGTTTGAACAGCCTTGCAGCAGCTAACCATAAATAAATTTTACTGGCAGTGAAAACATAATGCCCTGAAATTTTAGTTCAACCTTCCAATTAGTGATTTCCATTTGTACACACAAATATACTGATCGAATGGGTTTCAAATAAAATTCAAAAATAATATTATCCTGTGATTTAGTTAATCATCCAGATACAACGGGGTCCTTCGTAGTATTTCCAAAGAAAATGATAGGATTCACGGTTCCTATATTTTCTTCAAATAAACTGTGACAGATTAAATTGTGTTATATAGTACCAACAACAGGAAGTAATTGTTGACGTGATCTATAAGGAGAGATCGAATAATGTCTTTTGCAACGATACTGGGGTGAAGTGAACACCAACTAGCTTAGCTAGAATTTGAAATCTACTTTCCGTGCTGTTAATTGTTTGGCCAACTCTTTATTTCAAAGAAAGATGTTGAACTATTAGCTAAAGTATTTATCTATGCTAGGTAAGAGGTCAGAATTTGAATCACTGCCAGTTGTTTTTTTAGACGATTGACAATTAAGAAATTTATCAGTTTAAACATTTTATACCTCAATCTTGAAGTATTTCGTTGATTTTTTGTTGTTTTGAATTTCGATAATTTAAATTCAGTACGAGTTGTTACGTCTGATACCAACATAGCTTCCCACTGATTGCTTATTGTTAGCGACACTTTCTCGAGTGTAGTTCTTTTTCCCCACGAATAACAATTCAAAACCCTTTCTCGAGTTCAATAACTATGATACCAAATTTGGTAGCACTAAATCAAAGTGATTATTCATCTATAGATTACAGACAGACTCTTACAAATTATTATTATAAACTAGAAGCCCCCAACTTGTCATGAAAGCGCTATTTGACGTTTTGACAACCAGTAGTATACATCTTTATAATTCAAATGTATTATTATTATTATTATTATTATTATTATTGCGAGATTTTTTACATCGCTGTTAGCTGGTGGTCTTTCACGGGAGGCTGAGCTACAGCAAATCTCTTTAAGTTTCCAGGAGTATTCTAGCCGATCTTAATGTTGTTGTTTAAATGGTCTGTATTCTTCCTCTCATTTCTAATTCCTTCAAATCGTTTCCAAATCCTTGTGGACCGTCCCAAGGGCACCAAGTACAATTGGTACCAATTTCGCCTTCTTGTTCCAGGTTTTTCAGTTCTCTGGCAAGGTCCAAGTATTTTTTCTATCCTTTTGTTTTCTTTCATTTTAACTCAGTGAAACACCAGAAGAGCAAAATCCACGAGATGAGAAGTTCTCATCAACTTGTTAATTAACACTAGGTCTAGTCTCTTCGACGAGATTAGGTGACCTGTTTATATTTCAAAGTCCCAGAAATGTTTATGTCTCAGTCTCTAGATCGAATTCTACTTTGTATATATACCATTTAGTAGCATGGTGAAAATGTAATTTCTTTCACAAATCCCCAGGAATCACCTTCCCCGCCAAGTCATACCTAGTCTTATATTCCTTTTCGTGCTGGTTTACTGCATTCGCTTATTATATGATTAACTGTTTCGTCTCTCTCTCTAAAAATCCTATATTTGCTATTCTATTGCATTTGTCAATTTTCTCTTTTATATAATTTGTTCTTATGGCATTGTCTGGTGCTGCAATTATTGAGAGATTCAGTTTCTCTCTTGAAGTTTCTCTTCTTAGCCATGTCCAGGTTTTCTCGTCTGCGATCACTCCAGTTTGTCACTTGAAGTATCCATATAGTTATGTTTCTTCCCATTTCTCTTTTCTAGGTTTTGTTTGTTTGTTTGTTTGTTTATTTGTTTTTTCATATATTTCAATTGCTTTACTGTCTGCTGTAATTAGTCTTTCTTTGCTCTTTTTAGTGTATTCTCCAAGTGTTCAAATTGTCTCATCTACAGAGTCTCCAAAGTTTGGCGAAACCTCTTCCTCCTTTTATTTTTTGACACATATAGTATCTCTGTGTTGTCTCTCAAGTGTAATACTTTGTGCATTGTCATAAGTTCCCTTGTTCTTTGGTCCATCTTCCGGAGTTCCTCCCTTGTCCATTTTAACAATGGTTCAGTGTATCTTCCATGGAGGGCAGCTCAGGTGTTTAATACCATTGACAAGATTTCTGTTGAAGAGCTTGTTTCTAGAAGTTTTCTTGTTTTCCTGAGGTACTCTTCCTCTGATTTTTCATTAATCTATGTTTGTTTAATGGCGTCCGCTTCCAGTATTCCCAAGTACTTGTAATTCTCCTTTTCTGCACGTGTCCTTATATTTTCGTGGTTCGGTAGTTCTATTTGACCTGTCGTTTATTTTCTCCCTTATTCATCAAAAGCATGGTACAGTTTTCAATGACAAATTCCATTCTTGTTTTCTGGTTGTATATTTTTAGGCTTAGTACCAGGTTTTACTGATCTTTTCCATTTTGGGGGAAAATCTTGATATCATCCATATATATAAGATGATACATTTTTGCTTGAGAATTTCTAAATTTATAGACTCTGTACATTTATATATATATATATATATATATATATATATATATATATATATATATATATTATATATAGTTGAGTGACATCATTACTGTAACAAATAGCATTGGTGGGAGGGAATCTCCCTGGAAGACACATCTTTGGATTTTCACCTCTGCTAGGCTATGTCCTCATGCCGTTAATTCAACTTACCAATTTTACATGGCTTCCGTAATGAAATGTATTATCATTATTATTATTATTTACTCCTTTTGAGTTTTCACATCAGCATTAGCTGATGGTCTTTCACTGGAGTCTGAGTGACAGCAAGTCTCCTCAGGTCTCCAGGACTCTTCTGAGTATTCTGGCAGATTGCAGCAGTGCAGTGTTCTGAATGGTTTCAATCATTCCTTTGATATCCAAACTTTCCAAACGCTTTTCTAATCCTTTTGGGACTGTTCCAAGTGCACCAACCACAATTGGTATCACTTTCACTTTCATGTTCCATAACTTTTTCAGTTCTCTGGCAAGGTCCAGATATTTGTCCATTTTTTCATTTTCCTTTAGCTTCACCCTGTGATCTGCTGGCACTGCAAAATCCACCAGTTTTGTTTATCAACACTAGGTCTGGTCTTCTTGCTGGGATAAGGTGATCCGTTTTTATTTCAAAGTCCCAGAGAATTTTATGCGTTTCGTTCTCAAGAACAGATTCTGGTTTATGCATATACCATTTTGTTGTGTGGTCAAAATTATTATTATCATTATTATTATTATTATTATTATTATTATTATTATTATTATTATTTGTTTATTTATTTATTTACTTCTATTTAAGATAATTTTAAAAAATAGATTAATGCAAAACAGTAAGGTTTTATGAATTGTTTATATCATTTAAAATATCTCAACTTAGATTTATGGTCTGATTTGTTTATAACACTGCCAAATCTTTCATGTAGTTCATATTATTCCTACCATTTTTTATAACAATTTGTTAATGTTTTTTAGATTAAAAACAAAACAAATAGCTTTTAATAGATAACACATGAATGTATGAACTATCCATGTGTCGAATTTGTCATGATTTGAGCATACTACCTAGTTTGTTTGTTTGGGGGGTATTTTTTGACAAATCTGAATTTAAAGATTCTCTAAATATTTGAAATTTATCCAGAACTATCTCCTTTGAGGTCGGTGTTAACATTATTTTCTTTTTCACGAGTGCAGGGGAAACTAGGTTGGAAAAGTTATGTGCAGAAAGAGATTAAATATGCAAGTGTAAAATATTTTTAATCAATGGTCGTAAATGAAAACATTAATGGCAACAATATGTGACAGGCTCACGCAAAAGTGTCAGGGAGAGGCATGGCGCTTGCAGACACAAGATTGCAGACTTCTGATTCAAACTGATAAATCAGGGTTTTTTTGGGGGGAGAGGGTATTTTTTGTTTGTTCTTTTTTTTTTTTTTTTTTTGTTAACGTTACTGAACTACATATTTACTATTTTATTGCACTTTTCAGGCAACTTCAAAATTCCATATTGGCATTTAATCTTACTCGGCAAAGAACTACTCTAAGTGCCTTTTGTTGTCTTCAAGGAAACTGACAGCTTTCTCATTAAAAATTTCTGCCCGAATAAATTGTAATTCGACGATGCAATATCAACTTAATACCGTTGATAAGTGAAAACTCCCCAGCCAAACTTTAACACTATGATATTGTCCCCATTAAATCAAAATGTATCTGTTTTAATGAAGCTACTTAAAATTAAATGCTTCAAATACTATCTGATTACAAAAATAGTGAACTTTTTGACAAACTCATATTTTACCAAGTAAAGAGTTTACAAGGAAAAATAGTGGCAAAATATTCAGGCAAATATATATTCTGTGCGTTTTAAATTTATGTAAAAACCAGTTAGTGTCTTTATTACTTGAATAATTCATACTTTTTGGTCTTCATAAGCATTTTCCATAAAGTGAATACCAGTAAATTAGTTTCGCAAACCATTAGTTCTTGAGTGAGTAAGTTAGTCACCAGATCCTTTCTACTATATCCTTGTGCTAAACAAAGTTCAGTTTGATAATTATCTACATACATAATTGAACAAATAATTCTATAAATCGCTAGTTATTACTTGAATTCTAATCTGAAATTGCCAATGTATACAGTGGTGAGTAAAAGATAATAATAAGCCACCTAGCTTTTCCATAATTTTTGTTTTGTTAAATTGGTTAATTGTGTATTAAATGATTTTTACTAATAAGTTTTAAGTCTTTATCAATGTATTTTCATGAGAAGTATATGTGATGACTCAGAACTATCGCCCAAGTTGTCATATTCACAATGACACAGAACAAAGGAGAGTTACAGATCTGAATGGATGACAACGTTGAAAATCGCGCATTCAAAATTATGAACCTCTTCCCCTCTCTATAGTAAATTTATTTGCAGAATAATATATGCATGTAAATTTCTCGTGTCAAAAGAGTATGGGGTACTCAGTAAGAGTCGAACTCACTAGAAATGGTCTGCTAACCTAGCTTGTTAACCATTATACCACGCAAAGCGGCCAAATTTCTCAGTCTAATTGATTTAATTTCAAAATGAGAAGAATGAATTTGAAGAAGAGAATGAACATAATCTAAATGTCACAAAGTCAATGTTAAATCACCAAAAAGCTTGGAATATTGAGACGCTCTATCTAATTCACACAGAAAAATCATAATAATATTGAGGTTGTTGTGGATAGGTAAAAGACTAGAAGTCCTCCGAAATCGGACAAATATTTTTATAAAGCTAGTTAATATTCAGCCGAAATCAACGGCTCAAGTAATGGATGAAAGTAACATTATAAGTCAGTTCATACAATGAGATTACTACGTAGAAATAATCTACATTAATATATTATAACAAACTCCAATGCTATCCAGGAAACTCCACAAAAGACTGGGAAATAAATGCTTTTTTGTTACTGAGCTACGTCCGGAATATTTAAGATTCATTAAAGATTAAAAGGAATATCTTGAGAAAACCGAAACTTTTTAGGACGATTTGCTTTACAAATACACTTTAGTGCCTGCTATGTATTTATAGTTAGCAAGCTAGTCTCACAGACCAGTTTTAATGTATTTTGTCTTCATGTCATAGCTACTCCATTACTACTCGGTCCCTACAGGGAAGATTGGAGCTATATTTGGCATTAAACTAAGTATTTCTTACTACATCCTATGGGGTGTAGTTAACTTAAAGATTTAAACTAATTTAGGTAAATATTTATTTCAAGTCCAAATCTCAGTTTCTACTTGTATTAAGAAATCACCCAAAATGAACTGTGAGAAAATGAAGTTTTGTTTGAATTTCTTTTATGAACAATTATTATACACTGATTTACTCGTACTAGTAGGTTATGCATAGAAATTTACACAATGTAGAAACTTTTAATTTAGAAATATTACTTTATTCTGTTCATTAAAATGATGTTTATATTGATTAGTACGCGCAAAATTTCGCAGCAAACACTTTTTAAAACGATGCTGAATACACAATAGTAAAGCGGAAGTTTAAAATGAAAAATGTTGATAATTTTGCACACAACAAAATTTTTTTTACTTAAAACTGTAAAGTTTTGACATTTACTGTGGTACAAAATAATAAATCAACTGAACATCCTTTCATACTGAGTCAAAACATTGAGTTAAATTTCCTGAAACAGAGAATAACATTTCATCATTTACTTCTAATGATTCAGAAAATGTAATAATTATTTTAGATTAAGCAATTAGTAATATCTACAGTGCTATCAGTAAGTTTTGAACATTCCATATACTTATGCATAGACACACCGGCTGAAAAAAACGAACATTTTAAATGCAATATTTCATTGTGCTTGCAATTGAAATGCTGTGAAGCAACGAACTTGACCTTTTTATAAATAAGATGCATCTTGCCACGTTCATTAGTATTGGAACTACACGTGCTGGGGGGGTGTAATGCGCTTGTTTTTGTTTTGTTTGTTTTTATTTTTATTTTTCTAAGTTGATCAATGAGGAAATTTCATGTGGAATTCTGTTTCAAATTAGGACAAACCTTTACGAATAATTTTAAAATGTTTCAAAAGGCTTAAACTGTACACAATGCATGAGTGGTAGCAGCGTTTCAAATCGGAATGTTGTAATATAATATAGTTCTAACAGGAATACACACCAAACTACTGATGTAGTAGTTATCAGCTTGTACCCCTTAGTGAATAAACGTGTTTCCAGTTCCCTTCTGATCTAGGCTTCGTTATTATTTACTAAATGATATTTCATGATGGAAGCGGTGAACAAAACGTCATAAGAAATTGCAGTACACTTTAAACCCACAAACATAAAAGAACAAATCGTTGCTTTATGAAAAAGAAGCAACATTTATATAAGACAGTTGCACGTCGACCAAAAAATAACGACGCCATTCATTCATTCACCCATTGCCTTAAACAGTCTGATATCGATCATAAGTACTAAAAAACCTTTTTCTTATAACTGCTAAGTCATATCAAGACAATAATCCAAAAATGTAATTGTCTGTTTTATAATTCCCGGTCAGAAGATGGGAACCTATAAAAAAAAAAACAACGTATAGAAAACAAAAACAATTTTTTTCTTATAACTTCATATCTGAAAATTTCATGTCTGCCCGATAATTTTCTGTCAGAATTTTCTGGCATATCATTACCAACGATGAACTGGTCTGAACTTGACCTAAGTGAATCGAAGTTACTATTCAAACAGATAATGATATTATACCTAGAAGATGAGGAAATAGATGACCAAAACAAACAAGCCAGAAAAATCTGCCGTGACATAGGTGACGAAGGATTAAAACGCCTGAACGCCAGTGATCTAACCGAAGAATACAAAAGGTCACCACAAGTGTTATGGAACTTTTTTGAGGCACAAAAGATAAACATGCACTTCAGGTTATATTGGCTACACCTGATGCAATACAGGCAGAAACCAAGCGAAAGCCGAGACGACTTTGTGACCAGGTTCAGAACACATACCCTGAAATGTGACTTCATGGAAGAAGAGCTAGATGAGCGATTCATTGAACCTTTAATCAACTCAATATCATATGACCTATTTCGGAACGAACTATATAGCAAGCCCAAAGGTCACAAAATAAGTGACGTCCTTGCTGAAGACAGGAAATAGTAAGCCATTTCGGCAGGAAATGACCAGCTGCAACAACTTGGTATGTTAAAAAATGAGACAATCCACAGCCTCAACAGAGACAGGAAATGCAAAAACTAGCCACAAGTCGCTGAGGCAGACACCGACACCCATCCTAAACGTCGAACAAAAGCCTACCCAAAACAATTTGACTGAATCGGAAAATTTAACGGAACTGCAAAACACTTATCAAAAATGATGTATAGTCATTCATAGACACCCTACGCAAATGCAGCATCCTCCTAAAAGAAAAAACTGAAACTTCAGTCTGGCCTTCAGCACGAAAAAAGATGGATCTGTCAGGGTATATATCGACCCACAAAAGCTAATCTCCAGCCTAAAAAGATGCCCCTGCAAAATACTCACAGTAGAAGAGCTGAATCCAAAATTAACAAAGACGAAAGTGTTCAGTAAGTTCAAGGCCAAGGCAGGATATCGGTAAGTCCATCTGGATGAAAAATCCCAGTTGCTGGCGACATGCAGAACGTTCTTTAGACGGGTTTGCTGGAAACGGTTACCATTTGGCCTAAGTGTCTCACAAGATGAGGCACTGATGAACCAAATCCTTGAAGGATTAGATGGTGTCGATAGCATCGCTGATGATGTAGCCTTATACGGGGAAAACAATGAAGAACATGATAGGAGTCTGCACAAACTGATGATCCGAGAAGCCAACACAGGCCTCGTATTCAACAGCAAAAAGTGTGTAATTAAGTGACACAGTATCGCATTTTTGCTAATATATATACATCTACTGGCATCAAGCCAGACCCTGACAAAATACGTGACATCCAAAAGATGCCAAACCTGTAAAACAAAGATGAGCTACATCACTTCCTAGGAATGTTTAACTACCTCTCCCACAACATCATAAGTTGCTAGAAGTAATGGCTTCATTTAAAGGCATGTGAGACACATCAAGTCCACAATCAAGAAATGCCTTAAAGATAAAGGTGACATCAAGATAGTATTACTACAGATAAGAGCAACCCCCATAGACAGCAAGTTACTGTCACCAGCTGAATTACTATTCGAACCACACTACCCAGTTGAGCAGAGCTCAGAAGGGAAGAACACTGACAACGACTAAAGGAAAGGTTAGCAGAAATGAAAATAAACCATGACCTCAGTAGAAACACTATAAGCCTACTACCGCTATACCCTGGTCTACATATAATAACGAGCAAAGTCGACAAAAAATAATACGAATGTTTTGTTATGGGCTTTTGTCATTGCAAACTATATTCTAATTTGTGTTTTGTATTTAAACAATGGTGTATCATGGTCCCTGTTAACCCCAACCCCATCCTGAATGCTAGCAGGATCTTACTGTGAACTCGTATTAGTGAGAAGCTTGGTTCGCACATGTCTATGAGTTTAGCCTGAAGAGAAAGAAAAAAGTGATATACTTTTCAATAATTTTGTAAAAGTAAGCTTAAAACTGTCAAATTTTGTTGCTTTTAAAAACTTTTCAGGTTAAAAAATGAAAATTTTATTTTGCTTTATTTTATAATAATTTTCTCGGAATTACTCTAGTTTTGTCAAACTTAAATAATGTTATATCATGGTCCCTGTTAACCCCAACCCTACCCCTGAACGCTAGCAGGATTTAGCTGTGTACTTGTATTAATATGAAGTGTGGTTAGCACTTTATGTGTTTAGCCTGAAGAGAAAGAAAAAAAAGAGGTATAATTTAGCACAGGTAGCGTCTATTTTGTGTTTAAAAGGTAGAAAAATAAAAAGGAAAAAAGGAAAAGAAATAAAGAGAAAAATATAACCAGACTGAAAGATAATTGCTCAATGTCAATATGTGAAGGGACATATGGACTTATTCTAAGTTAAAACCTAGATACCTCAAAGTGACCCCCGTTTTTCTTTATTGGGTAACATTTCACCGCAGAATTTTACATGCTATAAAAGCGTGTAACATAGGAAACCATGAGTAGCGGCGTGGTAGATGTGAGACATGGTGGATGAACCTACAATGGTCCAACGGCGTGACTCCCAAGATGCTGGGCGGAGGAACGCAAAACGCGTCAACCACCAAGTTGAAAGAGTTCAGTAAGGTAACTACTGCTCCTCATCTCTAAGTTTAGCATTTATTGATGAGTTAACAAAACAGTCACCGATAGGTCTCGATAAGATCGAACCTACCCAAACCCCTACGATAGTACGCAAAACGGAAAAAAGATGCAGCATCGCCCTTCGAGCTGACAAAACAAAAGGGGTGCGTTCTAAAGTTATAGCTCTAGCCTGGTGTTCGAAAAATAGGCAACCTAATAACATCACACCCCATACTACATCACTCTCGGCACAGACAAACAAGACACATACACTACTGAGATCATAGCTCTGACCCCAGTATCTGAAAAGACAGCCACGGAACTTCAACACAAAACAAACCTACTTGCCAACAGTGATATATATGATCACTACTCGGTAACGGTAATGATTAAGTTCGACATCCGCCAGGAGACATCAGCAAAGTACACTCTAAATGAGGAATACGAAAACTTTGTCAGTGCCCACCTAGAAGGTGCAGCTGAGTGCATACCGCCCAATCAAGGAGACAGGCACACTGTCAATAAACGATATTAAAAAAGCATCCCAACCCAACTAAAACTACAAAAAAACAAAGAACCGATAGAATACATCCAAGAGCAAATAAATAAAATCAGACATGCAGTAGAAGACAGTCACAATTAGCATGGCAACCTGTAAATAAAGTTAGTTGTTGGAAGGTATCTCAATATCAAAATCAAAGCCAACCAGTCAAACAGATAGACTCCAGAAATCGGAAGACCACTTCCAGTAACTTTTAGGACCCCCGCACTAAAATCCTAAAAAATAATACCAAAAAAATAATGAATAACCAACTAGACATTAAGCTAGGGGACTTTACGATGGAAGAACTTAACGAAGTACTAAAAAAACTAAAAAATAGAAAGCTTGCGAACCTCGACGAAATACCCTCTGAGTTTTGGAAAATAAGGAAATTCGATGACATACTACTTAGACTATGCAATGCAGTACACAAACGAAATACGATACAAAATGGACAAAAGGTTGCCTCATCCCATTCCCCAAAAGAATGAGACCTAGGAATTGCTAAGAACTACAGAGGCATAACTCGTACTGCTATAGCTGCTAAGATATATAATGCCATTCTTCTTAATCAGATAAGATCTGAAATAGAGAAAATCCTTTAAAAAATAAAACGGATTCCGCTGAAATCGATCCAGAACTTCTCAGTTCCTGACTATTCGCCGAATCATAGAAAAGGTTCGCGCAAAGAATCTTGAGGCAATCCTACTATTTGTAGATTTCTCCAATGCATTTGATTCCATACACAGGGGGAAAATGCAGAAAATAGTACTAGCATACGGCCTCCCAAAGAAATAGTTACCGCCATAATTATACTCTACCAAAACACTAAAACAATGGCACGCTCAACTGATGGCGATACGGATTTCTTTGACATTGTCCCTGGAGTCCTACAAGGAGATACATTACCACCGTATACATCTATAATATGCCTAGACTATGTACTTCGAAGATCATTAGATCCCATAAAAGAAAAAAGTCTCACACTACAAAAGGCAAGAAGCAGGTGATATCCCGCACAGACTAATTCAGATGTGGACTACATAGATGACTGGCACTTCTTGCAAATACACCTACATAAGAACGTAGCACAGAACATCGGCGTATACGTGAACTCCCATAAAACTGAATTCATGTGTTTTAAAAATGGAGGAATCTCCACACTCGATGGTAATCTCCCGAACTCGGTGGAATATTTCGCATACTTAACAAGTAATATCTCAGCCACAGAAAGTGATGTTAATGCACGCATAGGGAAGGCATGGTCTGCGATAAACAGATTATGTCATATCGAAATCCGATCTCATTAATAAATTAAAGTGACAATTCTTCCAAGCCGTAGTCATATCAGTGTTACTGTACGGCTGCATCACCTGGACCCTAACGAAGCGCCTAGATAATAAACTAAATGAGAGCTGCACAAGAATGCTGCGTGCAATCTTGTCGTGGAAACAACTCCCCACAAGAAAGCAGCTGTATGGCCACCTGTCCCCTATCACACAAACCATCCAAGTAAGACAAACAAGACATGCTGGACATTGCTGGAGAAGCAATGACGAACTCATAAGTGACGTTCTCATCTGAAAACCATCATATGGACACGTCCGGCAAAGACGTACATTATCCAGCTCAGCTCGGATTCTGGATGTCGTGCAGAGGACCTCTGAAGAGACGGTTGGCGAAAGATTTTCATTGATATCCATGCTACTAGCGTGACATGATGATTATGATGACTGTCCATGGCCGTACGGGGGGGGGGACTGGAGGAATTTGTCCTGAAAATCTTCTAATTTGCCCTAGATCTTAATTCTCGTTTCCCTCCCACCCTGAAAATTAAGATCCAAATTAGAGTCTTTACAACTTCTCGTCCCCATAGAAATGTGTTTGCTTTGTTTAATTAAAAAAAGCAATTATGTGTTTCAAGTGTATACATTTTTAGAATTATGCATGTTAAATCCAAATACGACCTATAATTCCAATATTTCAATAGAAGTAATATATTTTTTCAGGAATATAACGGTACTAATACAGGAAAATAATTTTTGAGATAAGGTAAAGGCTGATGGGACTAAGCCCCCCCCCCCTATGTTTATTCAAACACATGATTTTTTGATTTACTAAAATAAATATTATTGCATCTTTTTTTTTATTATATATAATAAAACAAATAATCAAGTTTTAGATATATGATTCAGTGATTTTTTTAAAGAATCAAAAACTATCTGGCCCCTTTGATTTTTAATTTAATAGTTATTTCAAAATATTGTGGAGGGGGATTAGCCCCATAAACCCTACTCTGGTCTCATTTGCGCCTAAAATTAAATCTTCAAGGAAATTAAGTCAGCTTTTAATTTCAATTTTAAAATTTGTACTCAAAATTTAAACTTTTTTTTAAAGGGACTTCATCCCTCTTTCCCTTGGAGAAAATATGTCCTGAATTGAATTGTAACATAAAAGATTAATTAGAACCATTTTTTTTTCGATTTAGAAAAGCTATTAATGTTTTGTTTTTGTTTTTTGTGTGTGAATTAATGAAATTATGGTATGATGAAAAAAACTATATCATTGTGCTTCCAAAAGTATAAGCAGAAAAATTATTTTTGAAAGATATATTTGTATTTCAATCTTTAATTCAAATTTTATAAATTGGTTTTAAAATTCTTTATTGAATTTTCCCAAGCTGAGATTGAAAAGTGTTTAAAAAATAATTTCATTAAATGAATAACATCCAAAAATGTAATTAAAATATGATGCAATAATTATCTTATTTTAAAGGTTTTAAAAATCATAGTGTTTTTGCCACAACGTTTTTTCCTATTCTACTTTATCCGTACATAAACCGAGCATATCGAGGGAACAAATATGTAATTACGCTAATTGATTTTGGGATAAAGAAGTCCTCAATTTCGTGGAACGATTCTTTGAACAATTGTTTTTGTTGTTACTTTTGTTTTGTTTGTTTGTTTGTTCACGAGTGTGTGTATGTGTTTTAATTACAAGTTTAAATTTACGAAAAAATTACTGACTTTCTTTTACTTTTAATTTTATAATTATGATGAAATTATGACTTTAAAAAACTCCATTTTTTCATAGATTTAATTAGTTACTGTTAGAACAGTTAGGCACGGTCACATGAAAATGATAAAAAAGGTATTAGTGCAAAGTGAAGGCAAAAGAGTTGATAGGAATTTAAACTCGGTTTATCGATTCCATTTTCCGCACTGATAATCATTATGCCACAGTACCAAACCATGATGTAAATATATATTAAACACTCATTTTTAAAGTTAGCTTGACTTGCTTTGGTTTCCAAACAAACTATTTGGACTGTGAGTCATGTTTAAAATATTCAGACTGTTAATGAAATGGATCAGGTTAAGTGTTATAGGCATGACCTATAGAAGGTTATTGTCATCAGCCTCAAATATAAAGATTTGAGGATGGAATTCTTTGGTGTCACATATAGGATTAATACACTTCTATTGAATTTAATGTTTTTGTCATCGACAAGGATACGACTAAAAGATATGTATACCCTGAGGAAAACATCCCAGCTGATGAATCAGGTAAATCCGACACAACAGCAGCGAAAGCAAAAAGAAATAAGAAGGTTTACAACAATTGTGTGTGGAAATACACATTTATAATCTCAAAACATATTAATATTCACGCATACATATTCTATAATCATCATAGATGGTATATATATATATATATATATATATATATATATATATATATATATATATATATATATATATACGTGTGTGAGCACACGCGTGTGCATGCAAAAAATTAGGCGTTTATTTTAGCTTACGTCAGTTATATATACATTGATATTAATAGTATATACGCATATATATTTCAGGAATCGATATAGATAACAAATTGTAAGTGTGTAGGTATTTGTGTGTGAGTCATCTTTTATAAACATGACTTAAATTTCTGTAATTATTCATGTGTATTTAGCTCGGGGGTATTTACTTGTGAGGTTTAAATGTTTCGCGAAATCTTTGTTAGGGTAGTTAATTCGATAGTTTCCAAGTGCTCTGCTATTGTAATATTATCAAACCGAACTAAGCTTAGTAAATAACCATATAGCTAACTTGATGTGTAAACAACAGCTACTGTTGTTTAATCAAAAACAGTTTGTAATTTTCACAGTTAATATTCATTTTAATGCTAATTCCTATACTGTTTCCTCTTTATCCATGCAATATTCACAGATAATTATTAAATTAGAATTACCTCAAAGGAATTTCAATGATATGAATGAATTTCATTTCAACCATATAAAATGCTTTTTGGCATTGAAGAAGATAGAAGTGTTGCATGCTTTTATGGTATAGCTCTCTCGTGTTTCTTTTTCCTGTTAGTAATAATCTATAAATAATTTATTGGCATTTATATAGTGAAGGACTCCATCTCAAGAAAACACAATCAAATTTAATAAGTAATTTTTCGCGTGCGTCAGAATCTATGAAATATGTTCTTGGTGTGCTTAATCAAATATATAAAATATAAACATATGCTCAAATCTGTGTCAAATGAGTGCTTCGGTAAATGATTTTTTAAATATTTTTATGATGCTGTTTTTGTACTTATTATTAGAGATATTGTCATATGGTTTTCGAACTTTGTTATGTAATTGTGCACCTTGTCATTAGTTTGTATGATAACTTTTTCACTGTTACTATCATGTTGCATAAGTTCTCTCTTATCTACACTCTTCTCATAAAATAATCCAACAAGGGTTGACATGCTGTAAAATCCAACCAACCAGCCATCTTCTACGTCAAATGTTGTAGCATGTTAATATTTTTTTTTAATAACTTAGCTTAAAGATAACTTTGCTAATCTAAGTAAGCAGTATTAGAATTTAGAATGTTGCCAATAATCTGGGAATAAATTTATTTCATCACAATAAAAAATGGAATCACGGAAATTGGAAAACTGCTAGAATTTTAAAAGTTTTACGTGCTTTGCATCCGTGTACATCTGCTGGTGCGTATAAGCATATAAAACTTGGATAAAGTGGTAATCAGCAAGGAACAGATTCAATGAATAGAGAGGATGAAGAAGATACTCAGTGTCTAAATACTTCAGTTTTTGTTGTGTGGTTCGTGAAGTAGGAAGTTTTACGTATATCCTGCTGCAAGATAGGTTTCTTTCTATCAGTTACTGCCGACCAAAATGTTTGTAACATCAGTTTCAAGTCACAACAGGAACTCTGCCATAATGGTCTAATTACGTTGGAAGAAGTTGTAATGGAATAATCTACTAAACAGTCAGAATTATTCTTTTGGGGTAAAATTTTGGCTTTAGGGAAGCAAGTTTCTCGAACCCAAAAAAGTAACGTTTCAGATTATCATACAGAAACCACTTTTCATCAACAGTAAGCACACGACAAATGAAATGGTAACTTTTTTAACGAATGAGGATATTGCTACAAGTGTTGAACTTGTGTAAGCTGTGTAAGCTACTGATGATCAGTCAAATCATAGAATACCCACTTCTGTATTTTGTCGATTTATGGCAGATGTTTTCTGGTGGTTGAATAGGTTACATATCCCTTTGTTCGCCATGACCAAGCATTGGCTTCTGATTGAAATTCGCCATCGTTGAATGATTAGTTGCACATATGACCAGGTTAATCTTGCAGGTATTAGATCATCAGAAACAAGTTTAGGGAACTAACGGTGAACATTCAATTCTGGAGCTAATTCCAATCTCCAAAGCACAGTTGATTTTGATAACTTTGACAGCGTAATGGCTGAGTTTGGATTCATGATGTATAATGCCACGAAAATTATTATTCATCTTTGTTTTACATTAAAATTCAAATAACTCTCGAAAGAGACGCAATTCTTCTTATAGATATATAGATTTCTAGATAAACAGAATGGAACATTGTGAATAAAATCATCAAATTCAGTTCCATGGATATATTTTTACATAATGCAATGCATAAGCGACTATTCATTTAACTCTAATGTAAAAATAAAAAGTTAATGCAAAATATACAATTTCTAATTTTTAATTCATCATAATACTTATCAGTTTAAATGTAAAAGATATATCCATAGGACTGCGTGCATTTATTCACACACAGTATAATTGGTTAATGTAAAGATTCTGTTTGAGTGTCAATGCAAAAGTAACCATAATTTTCATTCAAACATAGCATCGAAATCTTTATTGTATTAGTTTGCTATTTCCTTAGCAGTAAGATTAAGATCATTCTTTGGACGTTTAAATTTGTGTGATGGAGAACGAGAAAAGAAAAAGAGCGAGACATTGTCTGCCTGCCGGGATCGAACCCGCGTCCTCCCGCATGCGAAAACAAATGCGATTTAGGCACTGGGCTGACGCGAGGTTCGACTGATGTGCCCGGATGTTTGGGAAAATATGCCCATAAATAACCAAAGCGAGTAGAGCGTGCGGTGATAAGCAGAGAAGCATTCGGCTTATGTGAGACGGCTGTCCTAAAAGAGTACTTCGACGACGAAGCTGCTGGTCGAAGACGAAGACTGTATTTACCTAAAGAAAGTTTGGCCTGCGAGAAGACGGTGAACTCGCTTCTTTTTGGTCCCCCCCCCTCAGCAGGAACTTGTTGACTCAAATATCTATCCCCCCCTCTATTTTCCCCCTTCTATAATTTGTATATGAAAAATTTCCAATATTCATTTTTTAACAGATTTTCTTCATATTATTTTTACTGTTCATCCCAACATGATAACTCGAATACTCTCTGGCCGTTAAAATAATCAGCGTGTAGTTTGCGGTAAGACTTGAACGCACATTTCATCCTCTTAATATGGATAAAACAGTATATATTCGACTAAGAATGTTGATATAAAAACAAAGCAACATGAAGATGGAGCAAGATTAATAATGAAAATATTTCATCTAACAATTAAGATAATTTAATACTGAATATAATAATCTCTTCTCTTCGTGTAGCAGTAAGCAAAACGAATTTCGCAGGTTATTGTTAGGGTCTGGGATGTCTCCTTGCTGTTCCCTTACTGAGGCTTTGTTCCCACGTAAGCCACAATTTAAAACTATCTATAAACGCAAACATGCACGAATGCAAACATACTCAGACGTACACACACAAATAAATACAAGCGTAAGCAACTACCTATTTAAAAATAATGACTCTCCCATACGCCCAAGTTTATACAGACAGGCATGGTGAGATGCATCCTCCTGCATTTCAAACAAGGTCTCCATTAATTTTTGAAACCCGTCATTTTTTCTTTCTTATTTCACAATCTTATCTGATCAGAGTTGGCCCTTTGCAGAGCCCCACCTGCTATACTGCGCCCGGTCAGCTACAGGTGCATGGGAGGGCGAATATGGCCTCGACAAGAGAATCAGACGCGCTCCTAGCCCCATCCTGGCTCGGTGGGCAAACAATCCATGAATTTAACGGAATTTGATCGAATAAGTGAAGGAGACAACGAAGCCCCGTAAAGATTGTTATGTCGTGGGCCACTTTCTCTGTGGGAAGGGAGAAGACAGGTGTTCAGGGCTTTCCGAAAAGCACCTGTGCATACTGAACAGGTAAGTCGGTTGTTTGTTTGTTTATGACATATTTTCAACGGGCTCAGAGGGAGTGACAGTTAAAATTGAGGGTTGAATGGTTCAGGTTTTGTTGTTGTTGATGAACATTTTGTTTGTTTTTTATTTTTATTTTTTGTTCTTTATTTTTTGTTCTTATTTTTGTTTTGTTTTTGTTGTTGTTGTTGTTTTGTTGTTGTGGTTTTTTGTTGTTTTTTTTGTTTTTGTTTTGTTTTTTTTTTTTTTTAGTGTGTGAAAGGACGTTGAGTTGAGAGTGTCTTGCTTGTAAAGATAAAATTTGTTTTATTTTTTAGTATTTGTGTTTAATTTATTCCATTTACTGATAGGTATATATATACGAAAATAATGAGATATATATTTTAACGTAGAACAAGACAGAATTTTTTAATTTATATGTAAAGTCAAATATGTTCAGGTTTATATTAAAACTATTTTTCATTGATTGTAAAATTGATCTACTAAAAGTTTTCCTCTTTAATATAAACAAGGGGAAAACTTTTCTTTCGTGAATTAAATGTCTTCTGTTAATCAATTTATTAAACAATTAACCAACATGTTACAAGGAAATAAAAAATTAAGAAAGATTGTAACAAAAAATTAACTTTTATTTATTCGTATGTTGATATAATCTGAAAGAAGTCTTTACTTTTAGCATTATTTTAAATGCAACGTCAAATAAAGCAAGAGCATAAAAGAAAGAAATGAAATTCTCTAACACTAAATTGAGATTGATGTATAGTTCTAATATGATGAATTCCCTGCGTATTTAGATAGATAGAAACTAAATGAGATAGATAACGTTTGTGGGAATCGACAGTTGATATCAGAAAATGGATAAATTTATTAAGGTTAGCTTATTTTTGGCACAAGAATACAAGTATGATAGACGTAATCAGGATCAAACTCAATAATAATGTTTTAGCAAGGTACCCTTAAAAAATTAACGAATAAATATCACTTTAGATGACATCTACTTCCATTCTGATATAACAGTGGGATGATTTTCTAACTGTTAGATTTAGTACTTAACAAGCTTATCTTTCAAACCTGTTGGCTAGTGTGTGTACTTAGAGAAGATCCTACAACTACACTTCTATCCTAGAATAAGCCAAGCTTAATGAATAAAATATAATTTATTTTTTAAAAGTCACGCAAAGACACACACTGTCTCTGACCCTAAAATGTTGCTTTACGCGCTCTTTTGTAAAAACCTTATATAGCTTAATGTTTTGTCAGCTCATATCGTAGACAAATTCAATGGTTTAATGAATTTGATATTAGATTGGACTAAGCATTTACAAATAACTAAATATCGTTTATTGATTTATTGATATTTAAAATTTTTTCGATGATGCCAAAGTTTTTTGTATTTAAATGCATGTAAGAACCACTATTTGGAATGCTGCTTTTCAAAGCATTCAATCAATCAATATTTAGAAGAATTACGTAACGCAATCTTTCTATCTTAAATCCCTTACACATCTGATCATTTAACGTGCTAAGTTATCCCACTAGATTTATATAGTATATCCGTTAAATTGCAATTAAAGCAGAAGAGATAAAAATCGTTAAATAAGTTACTCCCTTTTGATATGAAGACCCTCCCCTCATAATAATTAATCTGCTAGTGTGATGTAATTATTTACTAAGCTTAGCTTTTGTTACATAATTCATGGATAGTCAATGAATTATGTACGTACTGTAGTAAAATATGTTGAATCAGGGTTCGTTAGATTCAGAATAACGGGGTTCTAGTGGAAAATTACCATGGCCGATGATTGGCAACTGGTAACATTCGCTAAACCTTCCGGTAAAGCACGATTAGACACGTGAGAAGTTTTAGTTTAGATGCGACTAAATTTTGGCCGACACTGTAGTCGGCTCTCGAGATGTCGCTCTCGATTCGCGCGAAATCCTGGGCTGGGGTTGTTAAAATAAAAGACTTATAAGAAAAACAACAAGTCTTGTTAAGTTATTAAAACAAGAAATGACCAGCCCGAAGAAATGGGCCCGAAGAAATGAGCTCAAAAAAGAAGAATCAACCCGAAGAAATCAGCCCAACAAGAGAAGATGGCGGCCGAGTTAGTAGCAGTAGAAGCACAGGTTAACAAGTAAGGACCCCTCATCTCGTCCTCTCCCATACCCTGTCTCTCTTTTCCATTATATACACGAGATGTGTTAAGGGGTATATAACAGCTTTGTTTTGCACAATGTTAGAAAGCAGGAGCACTCAGAGAAATATGCTATCCTAGCTTGTTAACCGCTGCGCTAGGTTCCCCTTCATGTGGTGTAACGATTACTTATCTGGCAGACCATTATTAATAGGTTCGAATCTCACTGGTTGTTCCAAATTATGCACAGCTTAGTAAATGAAAACTAATTCATTTGTTTGACAAAGATGAATTACAAGTGATTAAGTTCGCTAAATTTATTAGATTTTTTAAAGATTTTTCTATCATTCAATTTTTCTTTCGTACAAATTAAAACAGGGGGTCCTCGTGGCGTAGTGACTAATGTGCTGAACTGTGACATCGTAGTAAGCAGTTTCAAACTTCAGTCATTCTATTACGTTCACTTTCGAATTAATACCATTGGGAAAGGTATATAAATGTAAAAACGGGGTGACTATGATGTTGTTCATAGATTTTCTTCATATTTCAGAATGAAAAATCACTTCGTCAGAAGATTTCTGAAAGCACGGAGCTCTTAAAAGGAAATTTTGACTGCTACTAGAATCTTCCCATTCTGTTTTAGTTTGTGATTGTCTGTATGCTTGTTTAATTATACCTTGTTCATTTGAATTCTTCGTGGGTTTGTGTGTATATGTGTGTGCGTTTGTGGGTGTATATTTGTTTAATAATGTCTTAGCATCATTTCAAATTTTCCGTGTGTGTGTTTGTGTGAGTTTGGGATGTGTGTGTGCGTGTCTGTTGGTCTTTCCAATATATGTTTGTGTGCTTTATATTACTTCCTGTGTGGTGGTTGGCGTGCTTTCTTGACCCAACCTTTAGGGTGGGATAGGTTCCATTCGTTTGTTTGTTGTTTATTTATTTATGTATAATGTAGTTATGGAGTCCACGTATGCTTCTTTGTAGGTATATGTGGTGGATGTTGGGAAAAATTAGCGGTTCTTTTTTGGAAGTGGTTGCGTTTATAACCTGCGAGTGGTGGAAGGTGTTTATCTGGGTGGTTTAGTGCTCTCAATCAGCCGATGAGAGGGAGCGTTGGCACCTTATTGTCTGCTCTATTGGATTTTTTTTTTTTTTCAGACTGGTCATTTTCAGTTCAAAGTTTTATTTTATTTTTTATTTTTTATTCTTTTCTTCTCATGTTTCTTAACATATAAACTCATCAATTCTAATCATTTTTACATAGCATTCATCAAACAAAAAGGATTGAACATACACTAACTTATAATATACATTAGAATTAGTAGTTGGTTAAATTCCCAAATTTTATTTAAGGTAATCCATTAACTAGATAGATACAAATTTAAGATATATGAAAGTTATTTAGCATATACCGTCATTTTTCACTCCATTAAATTTTCTTAAAAGGAGATTAATTTGGTTACAAAAATCATTATTAGGAAGTTCTGAATTTTAATTAGTAAGAATAGGTATTAGTATCCAGTTTATTATGATCAGAAAAATTAGGAAACTAGATCAGAAGCTTTCAAATATGACATTATATAAATATCTAGACATGTATCGGTGTACATAAGTGTAATGTTATGGGAAGAATTATAGGTAGGGATATATCTAATATTAAAATGGGTATTTTAAAATTACTTATATATATATATATATATATATATATATATATATATATATATATATATATGAACTCATATGCGTATATGTATGTGTATATATATGTATATATATATATATGAATTGATTAGTTTATTTCTTGTTATGTTTGGTTTTTTATTTTCATTTTTGTGTATTTTATACAAATGCTAATGTATATTACAAGCTAGAGTAAGTTCAATTTTAATTTGTTCAGAATAGGCTCTCTTTTTGTTTGATGAATGCTATGTAAAAAGGATTAGAATTGATGAGTTACATAAGAAATATGAGAACAAAAGAATTTAAAAAAGAAAAAAAAGAAAAGAAAACTTTGAACTGAAAATGATCAGACCGAAAACAAAATCCAACAGAACAGATAATAAGGTGCCAACTGTCCCTCTCCCCAACTGATTGAGAGCACTAAACCACCCATATAAACACCTTCCACCACCTCCAGGTTATAAACACAACCAGTTCCTAAAGAGATGAGATGAACTGAAACCCGATATCATCACAGGGGTCACCAGAAAAATATTCAAAAAAGCCTCATGAATTATCTGTGTACCATTTTCAATAGAGTCAGCAGTCTGATGAAACTCATAGGTATTTTCAGATACCTGTGGGCAGCAATAAATCTATAACCGCAAAATGGATGATTTTTAAGCCCTTTTTTACGAATTATAGTGCTCTCTTCAATAAAATTGAACATCGAACTCTCCACTGCACCTGAACTCTCTGACAATACACCGTTGGAAGAAAGGACCAGCTTAGAATCATCCTAATATCAACCTACCTGGTAACCGATCTACGGATATATATATATATATATATATATATATATATATATATATGGTGGATGTTAGGGGGATATATATATATGCACAGCAAGTTAATCCACTGTAGAACAGAACTGTTTTTAGAAGACCGAGTTAGAGAATGAAATTGATTTACTGGCAAGTTTTTTCAGACCCTAAACAAAATATGGCCGAAATATTATATTTAATCCCATCAGATCAACTGCACGTGTCCTGTCAGCTGCTGGATTGGAATATGTAAGAATCGGTAAAGTCTCCTCTCTCTCTCTCTCTCTCTCTCTCTCTCTCTCCTCTCTCTCTCTCTCTCTCTCTCTCTCTCTCTCTCTCTCTCTCTCAATTTATTTATCTAGATTTGAGAACAAACCTTACAATGCCCACATTCACCTAAAACCATTCACCTCCTTTGGCTGGTCTGTCATTCTGTCTACTTGTTCTCATTTTCTCCCAGACAGATTTATGGGGCATAGAGTTGGTCACTTTTTTACCGACCCAGTGTTGCATCGAGCGAGCAAAGGAAATGCATATTCACTGCTCTTTTTTCTTTATCTTTTTTTTTTTTTTTTTTTTTCATTAAATATTTTACTCTGCTTCCCGTCTGCTTGCTTTTAATATCCTCTATACAAGCGGGTAGATTGGCGTCTGTTTGGCTAGATTAGACAAACGAAGAGCCATCTATTAAAAAGACCACCCGTATTAACTGGATTGGTAATAATACCGCATTCAACTTGCTATGTCGTATGTCTTTTTTTTCTTTTTCTTTTTTTCTTTTTTTAAGCCTTTAATGGTCACTCTATACCCCCTAGAAAGTAATGTACTTTTTTTTTCAAAACATTCGCTTTGCTATCTTTTTTATGTCTTTATTAAACCCGAAAATGTTCCATTAAACATTATAATTTTTCAAGTTAAAAAATAAACAAGAATAAAAAATGAAGATAATCATATTTAATTGAACAAAAATACATGGTCTAACAATAGATACGGAACAAAATACAATGCTCTCTCTCCTTTTCTTTTCTTCTCTCTCTCTCTCTCTCTCTCTCTCTCTCTCTCTCTCTCTCTCTCTCTCTCTCTCTCTCTCTCTCTCTCTCTCTTAGTTTTTACTGTCTATCATTCTCTTTCCTTTACTTCTTTCTGCACTTATACCTATTCTTTCTTCTCCCTCTCTCGATTCTTCTTTTACTTTTTGTATCCCCTCGTTATCTTTTCCTTTTTATTCTATGTCTTTCTCGTCCCTTTCCTCCTTACTCTTAGGTTATATTCTTGCTCATTTTTTTTCTTTCACTTTATTGTGTTTTTCTCTCATCTCTTTTCATCAAATCTTTTCCTTCTACCTTTTTTTTAATCTATCTCATTCAATCTTCTTCCTTCTCCTCCCAATCAATTGTTCCTCTGTAAACACCATCTGTTTTATATGTACATTGAAACAACACTGCCATCACTAAGGCAGTTTGTTCTGATATCTTACCAGGCCCATTTTTTTAAATTATTAGAAGTTAGTTTTTCGCTTTTCTTATGCTCGTCAACAGAAAACAAAGAAATGCTTCTGGTTTGTTTTTAAGCTTTAAGCACGCATGCGTGAAAGAGAAAAAAGACCAGCAGCGATTAAGTTGCAAGAGGCCGGCGCCATTATATTTTGTTCTGTGTGATTCAGGTGAATGATAACACTAGAATGAGATTTCATATCGCTGACTTGCATCTAAGCAAAGCGATCTATGAAAGAAGCCAGTCACTGTTGCGAGACAATCAAGAAGTTTTTTGTTTTTGTTGTTTGGTTTTGTTTTTTGTTGTTGTTTTTTTTTGTTCTTTTGTTTTTTTTTGGGGGGTGAGAGGGAAGGTAAGTCTTTGAGCTGGACTTCGTTTGGAAGCATTTTTTGGATGTTGGTGTAAAAGACTGATTGTAAGAAATATTTCTTGTCTGATGCGTAAAAATTGATAAGAACACATCAATCTAATGTTGCATTGGTCTATGAAGTTCTTGGTTAATGAATCAAGTAAGTGTACCCGTGGTGTCAAAAATTATGACCTTATCTAAATAATTTTGCAATTGCAAAGTACTTATATCAAAAGCATTATATTGCTTTAAAAGTTGGAACACAAATAATTGCCGTTATATTTTTAGATTTGATGCCTATAAAATATATTTATGCCATATACCATTTTAAAGTGAGAATTTTACTCTACTGATATCTATTTAAGATATCAAAAATGGAAAAGATGAAATATGTACATTTTTATTGTATAAGTTCAAAATTAAATGTAAAGCAGCAGAAACTGTTTGCCATATTAATGAACGTACAGCTCAACATTGGTTCTAAAATTTTATAACAAATATGAAGACAAGTAGGATCGTGAACATCGTTCTGCTCTTGATAACAATCAGTGGAAAGTGAATCAGCAGTTGTTCCATGCTTTCATCAAATTAGAAAATTTCAAAAAATCGACAAATTAATGTTGCAAGAGCTGAATGAAAATTTAAAAGAAAAAACTCACCCTTACAAAGTTTTCTCAGTGCTTCTGTTCAACAAAAGCAATCCATTTCTTAAGCACGTTGTGACATGTGAGGGAAAATGGCTGGACCAAAATGAAGTATATTTTCTGTCTTTATATATATATATATATATATATATATATATATTAGTTATAATTTTTTACCGCTTTCAGTCTGATTTTTACAAAGTTATTTATTGAATAAAAGAAGTGAAATTATATTCAAATGTAAACATGCTTATATAATAGCATTTTTTGAATGTATAAAATATTTACGTACACATGTATACGCATACAATACAGTAAAAACTTCCATAAAATTATTGGTGATTATAAACCTGGATACATATACGGAACAGTCAAAATCCACAAACTACATCTTCCCCGCCCTATTATTTCTCAAGCGATTACCCCAATATATGAGTTAACAAAACACATTAACCAACTCATTACACCTTATATGTCTACCAAATACAGTCTAAAATCCAGCCATGAAGTAAATCAAATTCTACAGCGCTCAAAATCTAATAATATCATAGATGACGTTTATAACAACCCCGTATATCCATCACTTAAAATGAACTCCAACATTCTTTTAAACCCCACCCCTTGCTGTACAATCGAACTTCCATTATACGATCAACAAGGCAATCTATATATACAACATAACGGTATATCGATGGTTCTGGGTCCGACGTTCAATAATTCCTACATGGATTACCTTAAAAAAAATTATTTAACATTATAAAAAATCATCTACGTTCGTTACGTTGATGATATTCTCCTTGTCAATAGCACGAATGAACTACACGAACTTCAACGAACCGTGTTCTCAATTTCCCTTTTAAAAAATCAACAATAATAATCAACTCCCATTCCCTGTTGTATCATAGTGAATGCCCTGAGCAGTATAAAAGAGCTATTACAAAAAATGTGATATATCGTGCAAAACTCTTAAAATATTAAACAAACCCTCAAGAACAACGAATTTCCTAACTACATTGTTGACGAACAAATTAGACAGACCATTCATAATATCATCTCTAACTAAAAAAAGAAATACTACATCGAACTCATCAACACATAACATAATATATTATTGTAACCAGGGGCACAGAAATGACAAACTGGATGAAATAGCTTTCTAAAAATTAATTCATAACAACGTGTCTCCCACCAACTACAATGATAAAGTAAAATTAATCATATACTACCCTAAATTTAAAACCACCAACCTCATCACCAGTAATAACTACTCCCCCCGGATTGGTGGTCTTCGTGAGACTAATGTAATGTATAAATTCAAATGCCCCTTAGGATATTGCTTCTCCAAAGATTAAAGTACCAACATTGGTCTAACAACTACGGCCTTGTTTAACACTTCACCTATCTGACACCAACTCCATTTCGCAACAAATAGAATTACATGCATGCCCCTTCTAATTACTGGAAAATTATAATCAAAAACACACATATTACACAGAGAAAGAAACAAACAAAATCTCCAAATGCTTGAAGCCCTAAATATTAAGCAAAATAAACCCACTTTGAATAAGATTAATTTTGAATATAGCAGTCATATTCTAAAATGTTTATAACTCATTTCCCACCAATTCTCCTCTTCCTAATCCCCACAACCTTTCCTATAATTTCTGTGAATTCCCCTTCCTACTTATTCCTACTTCTACTTGATCGTTTAACCACATTCTGTGTTTAAATAGAACTTGAAACACACTAACTTAAATCCACACCTGATGATAGCACTTCAGAATGCCAAAAGTACTAGTCATGCAAATTTTTATGTACTTGTGATTCCATCATCATATTAAGAAATTGACCCGAAAACTTAAAAAGACCGAAAAGAATCTCATCAAACACGAAATATCCGTCTTGTTTAATACCATATGCATTAAATGAAGAAAAAACTGGCCAAATACACCTCTCTCTCTCTCTCTCTCTCTATATATATATATATATATATATATATATATATATATATATATATTGTGTGTGTGTGTGTGTGTGTGTGTGTGTAAGAGCATTACTGTAAGTCGGTGTACAGAGTACGGCGTGTTGCGTTTAGATTCGAACCCAAAAGCATATGGCTGAGTTCGAACAATATCAATCTATGGGTGTGTGGTGATCTCTCTCTCTCTCTCTCTCTCTCTCTCTCTCTCTCTCTCTCTCTCTCTCTCTCGCTCTCGCTCTCGCTCTCTCTCATCTTAAATTGTTCTTCTCACGAAAATCTTTCCAGCAGCTAAGACAAAATCGTAGTGTAACAGTTAGCAAATTAGATTATCAAGCCATTGTGCTGAGTTTGATTCTTTCTTTGTGCTAATAGAAGCTGAGCTTAGTAAATGAAAACGAAGACACTAACAAATACGGATATATTATCAATTAAGAGCACACATAACGCTACAGCGATGCTTATTATCCAAAATCTCTTGCAGTGATGGTATCAAAGTGAAAAACTCTGGAAACGGTTGATGTACACCTGTTTTAATGTCGATTGAATAGAGTAATAGATATTGTGCACAGAGACTCGAGAAATAAGGAATTCGATTTTGTCACTGACTAGTCAGATATAGTGATAATAACATGTCTACGTGATGATTGATTACGAGACAGGGGCCTTACAAGGAGCACATTAAATCATTTGTAAGACGTCTCTAAACGGTGCGACCCCTTCCAGCAAAGAAACCGTGCACTTAAGGCGTTTGGATTTTATTTGTTTACAGTAAGTATTCTGACTGGAGCCAGATAAGATAGATGGATGTATGGTTGGTTGGATGGATAGATTGTAAGATGGCCACCTGCCCAATAAGTTAGACCACCTTCTCTGACTCATCCTAGTGTTTGTATGTTAATATCACCTGCTGTTGCTGACTATTTCTTAGGGCTTTCGCACGAGCACGTGTGTGTATATGTGTGTATGCATGTGTATGTGCGCGCATGCATTATTGTTATCGTATACTTATTTTTTTCTTTTATTTATTCATTCATTTCCATGTCACTATCACTGCATCTCAGTTCAATTCAAACATATTCAACCACGCCGTATCCCCTGAACTACACATACACACATTATATATATATATATATATATATAAACAACATTTTTTTCACATGCAATGATAACGTCATCAGCTTTCGTATATAAATGCACATATAAAAAATAACGGTAAATAACATTATATTCACACATTCACCATACACTTAACATTTTTCATTTTTCTCCCTTACAAAATTTATTTGCATTGTCCTGATAATGGTTTATCATAAACCGAAATACTTAAGTATAGACATATAAAATGTTTCCTTTGATCGTAACATCCTGTGTCTGTTATACTTTTGAAAACATGTTCTTCACATATAACAACATTATAAAAAAATATACTGGGTTTTGTTTTTTGTTTTTTGAAGCATGAAAGAGTAGTAAAACTAAGGATTCAAATGGGCTTATACAACTAATTTTCTAAATCACTTTTTGATAAACATCCATCAACTTTAAAAAATATTTGACGTCAAGTCAAAATTAGCTACCATGCTTTCTAAACCGGAAGTCAAATAATAACAGTTACTATATAAATCTCCATAGACTAGTATTCTTTACACAATTACTCCGAAAGAAACTGTCAGCTGTATTTCTTGAATGATAGCGCATGTAAATCCTTAGTTTCACAATTCTTTCAAAGAAACCCAGTACATTTATTTTTTATAACCTTGTCATCTAGTATATGAAGCATACGCGAAACTCTTACAACTTAAAATCTCCCTTCTCTCTCTCTCTCTCTCTCTCTCTCTCTCTCTCTCTCTCTCTCTCTCTCTCTCTCTCTCTCTCTCTCTCTCAATATATATATATATATATATATATATAGTTGGCTATTAAAGTTTTGGGGGTGTTATTATCTGTGAGCTAAAAAGGGCAAGATATCCCGCAGAAATTATTATAGATGCGGACTACGCAGATAAGTTAGGGCTTCTCGCAAATACACCTGCACAAACTGCATCACGGCTATATAGCCTAGAAAGGGCAGCGAGTGGTATCGGCCTCTATGAGAACTTAGCTGAAACGGAGTTCATGTGTTTTAAACAAGATCGAGACATATTCACACTGGATGGTAAGCCACTTAAATTAGTATACCAGTTCACATACCGAGGTATTAATATCTCATATACAGAAAGCGATGACAATATACGCATCGGAAACACAAAGACCACTATTAAAAGATTATTGATCATATGGAAATCTGATCTCTCTGATAAGATAAAGCGTGAATTCTTCTAAGCTGTAGCCGTATCACTGTTACTGTATGCTTGCACCATTTGTATTCTAACGCAACGTTTAGAGAAAAAGCTAGATTGGAACTAAACAGGGATTCTGCGCGCTGTCTTGAACAAATCTTGAACAAATCCCTGAAGTAGCATCACACAAAAAAGCATCTGTGCTGCCATCTGCCTCCTATCACATAAACCACACAAGTAACCAAACATGCTTAACTTACCATCGCAATGTTTTTAATGAGGAAATCAATTATCATCATACGTTAACATATAAGGGATGTGATGTGTAAATTGTCACCATGTTGAATTATTGAAGCATACGCTTTGTTTGTTTCAAATTTTGTTCTGCAGTGCAGTAAACTAGAGTTAGTTGGGCACTTTCTGTGAGCAAATCAGCTCCATGACACAATTCACTTCTTCAGAAATCTGGAAATAGCATATTTTCCTACTTGACATTCACGCCGGAAGCTACTACACGAATGTTTGTTTGGAAGTTTGGATGTCAGTGCAACGGATTCGAAAAGAGTTAGATGAGTCCAGTGGGGATTAAGGCAGCTCTAAAGCCTCACTTTGATTGTTCTGATAAGAAAAGAACCCCCGAATTTGTTTTTAAATCTAGGTCATGATTGATAAATATCCCAGCAAGACAATCAGGTCTATAGACAGGGACATCGGATTATGTCAGTTTTTTATTAGAGTTTATGAAGACATTCGCTATTTCTCATACAAAATGAGAATAATCCAATTTTTATCACAGGCCATGAAAGACAACAAACTCAATCATCCCTTCAAACTGAAAATGCTTTACTTTTTCTCAGATAAGAAATATTTCAGGCAGGATTAGATGTTGAACTCACAGAACAATCTTTGGTTTTCTCTGTCTCCACCAGAAGTACCAATAGTGATGAAAAACGAATATCCAGCCCACATCATGGTGTTCGTAGCGGTTACTAGCGATAATGACTTTATGCCTCCATTCATCTTGTCATATGGTCTCAGACTCAACACGGAGGCCTATATCATGTGCCTGGTGGGGGTAGTGCTATCCTGAATCGAGATGGTGGCTGTTGGAATATCATACGTCAGGCAACAGGACTGTTCCCTATCACACAAGCAGGAGAACCTAGTGTTGGCTATGAGAAAATTTATGTGACCACATTATCCTTAACATCTGACCTCGTAACTCCCCAAATTGCAATCCCCTTGATTATGATGCGTGCGGAACGGTTGCGCGAGATTCCAACAAAATTTTGCGCAACACCAAAAAAGAAGCGAAAGCAAGAATAACGGCAGCATTTACCAATTTGTAAAGGAGACTGTCGGAATGCCTTGCAGGTGATTGCGAAGTCGTATGGAGACCGTAGTCGAAGCCAATGGCGATTTCATTGAATAAATTTAATTTATATTTCAAGATATTTTCATGCAATTTTTGATTATATATCTGATGAAGTGGGATGTCAGTGCTATTTTGCGTAATTTAAACGATATCGCACTCTGTACATGTATAGAATAAAGAATGTCCAGACAGACAGATACTTTCATAAAGTCATACTAAGGAAAAATAGATACACAAAAACATATGCAAATTTATTTATCAGACGCGTTCAATTACATATATTAATACACAAACATGCATATATGTCTATATTATCACGCGCGTATACATTTGGACTTACTGGCACTGTCGCAAAAGAAGAAATACATCTTTCCCTAACTATAATGACTACAATTACTCATCTCATAGTTTTAAGATAAAATATGAAACTCTTGATTACATTGCAGAATAATATTGGATATCATTTCTGTTGAGTTTAATTTTTCATTTGATTTAGACTAATATTGGCATGTTGATTTCAAAACTGCAGTCAGTTTTCTTCTATCACGTCAAGTTTTTCCTCTGCAGCTTACTCTCCAAATATGCACAATTCTATCGTTTTCTCTATAAGTAATAGGACTGGTCAACTGATTGCGTTGATTATTTTATTGAAAATGAGGGAATCTTTCAGATCTGGTAACTAGGTTGATTCCCAGTCAATGAAAAAATATCAGTGTATTTGTAAAGCTAGTCTATTTTGCATATTCTAAATTAAAACTTGACAATTAAGACAATTCTTGGGTCCCTCACAAGATGTGCAAGCGGTTGTTAAGAGTTTACCGATGTGGATGAAGGGAACATGTGATAAGTTGACATTTGGTATACCTATGATTTGGAGAGTGCAAAAATATCATTGCACAGACTGTTACTTTTGTTTAATGAAAACTTCACCAGATAACAAGAAAAATAAATGTAAAATTGAGTACCCTAGTTTGCCATCAGTTATACATTCATTCAGAGAAGCATTAGATAGAGAGGAATTGGCCTCCAAGATCTGACCCCAAACCTGTTAATCTCAAAATTTGTTGGCATAAAGAAAAATATGTTCCCACTTCGCTCATGAAACTAGATCCCTTGAAGCAATTCATTAAAGCATTGCCACTTAAAGGCAATTGTTTCAAGTACCGCATTTTCGCATTTCCTGGCCTTTCAATTGAAAGAACTCAATGTCGGTGTGTTTTATGGTCTACAGATTCGGCTAGTTATCAAAGATGAACATTTCATCGGAATAATGCCAGAACTCAAAAATAATGCTTTACCTTGTCAAGAACATTCTTGAAAATGTATGAGCAAAGAATTACACTATTATTGGATAGCTACAAAACGCTGGATTACATGAGCATTAAGTTCCATTTTCTGCATAGCCATCTTGTTAACGTCTTAGAAAACCTTGGTGTGGTCAGCAATTAGTAAAATGAATGATTCCACTAAGATTTTAAATTCATGAAAGAATGGTATACGGGATGTAAACAACTTCGGTAGTATGTTTTCATCAAATGAAACAAGGTTTGTGCAGAAAAAAAACAACTCTCTTTCCAATTAAATGTACAACTTGCAGAACGCATTTTTCTGATTTTTAGACCTAGAAGATTCTGGTTGTTTATCTTACCTTCGCAAGCATTTGGCATCAACAAACATTCAACGACAGTAAATTGTGAACAAGAACTTGATCAAGAGGAACAACTAAATAAGGTAAATAAATAAGGTGCTAAATAAGGTATTCATAGAGTGTATGTTTACTGTGAAGCTCACCGAACCTGATATAGTTAGAGAGTCCTCGTATAACATTTACCTGATCAGTGGCCATTTCAAAACCATTGCCGCAGATCACACACAAGTTTTCATCAAATTTTGCTGTTTAGCTTTCTCCAATTATGACGAACCCAAGGAGAAAGAGTAGAAAATAGGTTTTGTGTAGGTACTCGAAAAACAGCAAAACACAAAACTGATCTAATTTTTTTACTTCAATAACTGGGTCTTCTCTTCATGTAGAGATGATATCTCACGTCCTAGCTGCCCCCTCTTCACAACTGGTATGATCTTTTTGTGCCCTTACCATCTAATTTTTCAGGGTTTCTTCTTAACCCTGGATTTTTTTCTTTTTAAAATTATAATCCAACTCATCCCGACTCATGCCCAGAAAAATCTCTCTAAAAATGTCCCCATTGCGTATAAAGAACCAGTTTTTATTTTCCTTCAGGGCATAAAATTACGCTTCTAATGATACCAAATATGCCTTGGTAACTTGTTTTTCCTGTACACCTATTTTTGTTGATAATTTTGAGATAATTTGGATAATTTGGAGTTGACTGAAACGTTTTTGCTCTCTGTGTTAATCGTTTTAATTATTAAAAATTGATGCATTTTCATTTATTTATTTGAAAGTGGGAGAAAATAGGACACTTTTCCGGCATATTATGTTTTTTTCTTTTTTTTTTTTTCTTCTTTTTTTTTTTCTTTTTTTAAGACCGCAAAACAGAAAGAAAAAAAGAAGATTCAGGTAGTTTATGGAGAAGACCAAAATTTAATCAAAAAAGGAATTTTAAACAAAGTAAAAAATATATGAATTTCAGCGTTGACCTTAAGGAAATGCAAGAAAAAATACATGGTCAAAATGTCTCTCACTGACGAGCAGCTAACTAGCAGTGATCAATACTGGGATGTCTTGTAAATTGACCTTATTATTTAACAAATGATAATGAAGTTTGTTTGGGTGAAAGTGATCTCTACTACAGAGTGAAGCGATTGCCAGGAGTAACATACCAAGATGTAGTTGAACAGTATCTGAGATATATAGAGGTTAGAGATGGTTCATTAAGCATAATTTTTTATGGTTATTCTGCTGAACTATCGATAAAATACCACGAGCATCAGTGAAGAGTAGCTTGGAATCCCGTTAACACCTAAATCAAAGACGACTTGCAAGTTACTATTAATCAAGAGATTTTCCTCTCAAATAAGTAGAATAAGAATCAGTTTGTAAAAATATTATACAAGTCTTTGAAAGCTGAAAATCATCATGTAGTCCAAACTAAGGGAGACGCAAACACAGACAGTGCAGCTAAAACGCTCCAACTAGCTGTCAATGGTAATTTAGTGAAACTTGTAGCCGATGATACAGATATACTTTTTCTCTTGCTGTACCACTTTTCCACAGATATGGCTGATTGATATTTACATGTGTTCTGAACGAAAACAGTCTAAAGGAAAGCTGAAGAAGCTGGTCATCATTCAGGATGTTGCAGAGTAGACAAATCCAGGCAAGCTGAAAAAACTTGCTGGTCATTCACTAATGGGGTGTATGTGACAAAAAATCAGCTGTATTTGGGCATGAAAAATGTAAGTTTGTCCAAATTGTTAAAAATCAAAGGAAATCCTGTCTTGTTGTATTGTTAACTGCAGATACACATATTTTGTCAATATGTATGGATGACAGTCAGGCGATACGTTGGACTCCATCATGTACATCATGTACATTGAATATATTGCAACATCAAATATTTTACAGCCTGAACGACTCGCTCCAGCAGAACGAGCACCTTTCTTTCATAGCCTGTGTGTGCATCTTCAAGTGATGATTTGCAAGAGTTTAGCTCATTGCCAAGTCAATTGTGGAGCTGGGGTTGGAAAATTAAAAGCGGTAGTTTGGTCCTGTTATGACAGATTTTGATCAACCTGAAGAACTAAGGAGTTCCACAAAGATTCCTTGCTGTACAAAAATGTGCTCATACCAGAAACATGGGCTTACGTGCAACACAGCCTGCAGTGGTTGTCGAGGCACTGATTTAGCCAGGCTGTACAAGAATTAGAAGAGGAAGGCGAAGATGAAGTTACCTTATTTGAGCGTTTGTTTGAGGATAGAAAATGGTCTATAAATTACCTTTTTGGTTGTGATTGTATTCCTAAAAGGGGCAGGAAAAACTGTAATTCTATTTCTGAGTGCTTATTTTCATGTAATGTACTGTTTCATTTCTGTATCTTTTTATATAATTGTAATACCAACTAACAAAGGTGAAATACGATTTGTTTTTACTCTACATTCTCTATTTTAGATGTGGTTTGATACTTCTACCAATAAAAAAAAATTCCCCATGTGGTCAAAAAGAGGAGTTTTCAAATTTCAAAAAATACCAAATTTAGCATGGTAACTATTTTTCCCGGTCCACATTTATACCTACTAGACTAAAAAGAAAGTTGACCAAAAAGAAGTAAAGACCAGAAAGAAGCCAATAAATAAGTATTGAAAGAAAGAAAGAAAGAAAGAAAGAAAGAAAGAAAGAAAGAATAACATGTTTCTAAAGATTTCACGATAGAAAGAAATGAAAGATGTTAAAAACAAAAATTATAAGGTAGAAAAGAGAGGAAAAATAGTATGCTAATTAAGAAAGAAATTAAGAAAGAAATATATTATAAAAAGAAAAAAAGAAAAAAGGAAGAGAAAGAATCAGAATAGAAAAAGGAATACGGCAAGTAGCATAGCGAAAAAAGAAAGTGTCTTAAGATAATTGGGCATATGAGAGAAGGGAATTTTTTTAAAATATCAAGAAAGAAAGAAAGAAAGAAAAGAAAAAAAGAAAGAAAGACAACAAAAGAAAAAAGAAAGAAAGGGAAGAAGAATGAAAGTGCAAAGTAACTCAAACATATGTTGGCTATTATAAGTTTAGTGTTATTTTAGTGTATTAAATATTGCTTTGACAGGAGAGTTCATGGCAAAGACGACAAACGCTAAAAAGAACTGTTCAGGAGAAAAGGGGTAAAGCAAAGCATAGACTAAATTCAACCCAACCCAACCCAAACCATCTTCAGGTAAGAGATCCACACACCTGGCAGGCACGTTGGAGTCCTTCAGTATTGGAAACTGCCAACTTCATGTCGTCTTTCTCGAAGTGACATCCATTCAGATTATAGGAAAAAACTAGAAAAGAGAAATTGGAAAAATAGTCTCGGAAAAGCAGGCGGAAGAAAAGTGATATGGGCTGGGGTTGGTAAGTTTAGTTGCAAAAGCTAGCCTAGGTTTGGTTTATCGAGCTATTAAGATAATAGTGTTTTTGTTAATTGAGGTGATAGCGGCAGTTGGATTGATTAGGCGAACAGTATCTTATTTTTATCACTAATATCAATATTGTGTTGTAATAAGCACGCATTTGCGTGGAAATGTAATGCAAAACATTCAGAGTCTTATCGGGAATGTATTCATTTGTTTATGCTACCGAGTGTATGTGTATATGAGGGTGTGCGTTTCATCAGACCATTTTAAGATAAATAAAACTACAATAATTTCAATAGAATCTTTATTCTTTATCAATATTTGATTATTAAATAAATAGAGGATATTTTTTGCTAGTATTTTAGTGCTTCTACAGGCACCTTAATGTTTTCCTACATGATCTTGATATATTATTTCTCTTTCATGGTGCTATCCTATTTTACAATGTTTCCAGGTTCATTATCTGAAAAAACAACATTCTCCTAGCATTGAATTCCTACCACTATAATATCAGCTGAGAGGATACCACTAGTTTCTGTTTGACCATGTCCTTTAAGATTTTGCTTTTTTCTATTGAAGTAATATTTTTAATAATACTATGCGCCGTGAGCATTAACACTTGAAATTACTTTGATGTAGTTTTATTGGCTGTAACTCACCTTTCTGAGAAGCTACGATGTGCAATTTGAAACCTTTCCTTAGTTCTTTAGCTATGTTATCCTGATAACTATGAACTATCAATAATTACATCAATTTTCATACATTTAAAAACATTTTTTTTTAAAACATTACAAATTACTTACATTCTTTGGAATTTTCGTTAAGTGTAACTAATCTTCTAACTACCCTAGAAATGATAAAGTATCTAGAAAACACGAGGGTGCTAAAAAGTTCTCAGTCTTACTAAAAAGAACCCTGAAAACACACATATTACTTCGCATATTTATCCCGCAGTACAATATGCTTCGCAAATCGTTTCTCAAGTTTCTTTAAAATTTAAAAAAAAATCAGAACTGTTTAAAAGTTCCTTTTCATGTCAAAAACTTTTCAGTACCTTCTCGCAATATCCTAGAAATAGTTTAAATTAAAAGGGTTTGAATAATTTTTGACATATCCTTTTTTATGGTATGTTAAAAATTTGAATGAATGTTTTCTTCACATTTTTCTAAAATTTTAAAGTAACACGAATATCGGTGTTATAATTTTGGGTTTATGTATATTTAGTCATCAAAATATAATGATGTTTTTTTCTGTTGTTTTGTTTACTGATTTATAATGTACACATTTCCTTTATATACTTTTTCTGATGCCACACACATGCAGAAGTATAGCTTCATTGTTTTTGACATGTTTAAAGTGGATTATATTCAATATAAAGAAATCGATACTTACTGATCAGACTTTACAAGGTGAAGTTTCAAGAGGCTAATTCTATCTTTAAAATCTTCTGAATACCGTTGAGTTGAACGGTCATTTACAAACTTCACATTTTCAGGGTTTATTTTGCTATTTTTATGATTAATTGGGTTAAAGAATGTCATTTTTTCAACACAAAACCAGATTTATAGTCTGATTTCACAATCATTTCTAATCGTCTAATTTTGCAGATTATTTGAGCTAATGTGATGTTTATTGACTTCTTCAAATAACTCAATCCTAAATTACTTGTTTTCCGAAACTTTAGTTTTAAATATCCTCTCAAACATATCCAGATTTCACTCTTAGCCATCAATGACACATTGTCCATTTTCGTAGAACACAAAATCAAAATGTCCGTTGCGTAGAACACAAAATCAGAATGAAAATGATTTGCTGAACAAACTTCACCAGTTTTATGATGTGAAAACCAGATAACAGCATTATATTTCCATAACTTTTAAGTTAACCTTTTTGTTGCTTTTAAGGAAACCGCTTTCGATCTAGGTATTCTTTAACCTTTGCATTAAAATACAGTAATTCAGAACAAAAATGAGAACTTGCAATGCCATGAGACAAAACATATGTCATTAAGCTGTTGACACTCAGAAGAAATAAAATAGCAACACTTTGACTTGAGTTCTGGAATTAAATATATTTTTTTATCATTCCATAAATATCTTTGGCTTTAAACTAATCAGCAAACTTTCGAAATAAAGTAGGTTTGAGCAACAGGAATTCATATTTTGTTTTTTAGGACTAGAAAAAAACAATAAAAATATGAATATGCTAGAAACTATGTATAGAATAAGCAAAATAAATAATCTTAAAAATCTCAGAAAACGTATTTCTAATTTATTCTAGATTAGCAGAGATTCACGGCGTTGCGTAGAACACAAAATCAATAGATAAATAAAAACATCATTAAATAAAACAAATAAAGGAACTTAAAATTGTTTATAAACACTCACCGTTTAAATTAGGCAAAACTTAAAATAACACTTCATCAGATATGTTTACAAGAATTATATAAAAATATATTGAAAAACTATAGATTAGATTAATTCATAAGAAATCGCCATTGGCTTCGACCATGGACTCCAGGCGATTTCAGAATCTCCAGGATGTCTTTCCTACTTTCTCCTTGTTTTAATTGGAAAATGGTGCTGTTACTTTTCCTTTCAGTTTTTTTTTTTTTTTTTTTTTTTTTTTTTGCACGAACTCTTGTTGGTCTTTCGCTCAACCACGCATAATAATCAAGGGGATTGTAATCTGCGGAGTCACGCGGTCAGATGATAGGGATGATGTGATCACTGGGTTCTCCTGCTTGTTTGACATGGCAGACGTAGAGTCTTCCAGCAGCCATCCTCTCTATTCAGGATAGCATTACCTCCTCCAGATACTTGGTGTAGGCCTCCGAGTTGAGTCGGAGACCATGTAGGAAGATCAATGGAAGCATTAAGTGACCATTCCAATCATCATGATGTTGACTGAGTGTTTGCTTTTAATCACCATTGTTATATCTTATGGGACAGAGCAAGCTAAAGATTGTTCTGTGAGTTCACCATCTAATCCCGGCGGAAATATTTCTCATTTGAGCAAAAGCAAAACATTTTCGGTTGAAGGAATGATTGAGTTTGTTCAAATAGTTGAAATACGAAATTTGGTTTGTAATATCATATACTATATACTAGTATTACATAACACTCCATAACAGGACTTTTTTACATATTTTTTTTACGTCTTAAACCAATTTTTTATATTATTCTGTACATTATTACAGATTTTTTTTTACATTTCATAACAAGTCTTATTATTATTGCGTTCTAAACCAAATTTCATTTTCTTATTAACGATAAAAACTGGCCTCTTAAAATTTTTCTCGTTCAAACCAACACCATAACAAAACATATTCCAGCTCTATTGACCACGAGACAAGTTCAGTCCTTCCACATATGAACATACACATGCGCGTAGCAAACACACACACACACACACACACACACACACACACACCAGTAATCAAAAGCAAAAATCTCATACGTCAGCAAATATACATAACATGTACAAAATATTTGAACGCGTATATATACATATGTGTGAGCGCAGCGCATTTTACGTGTGTTTATGTGTGCGTGCATGCTAGTGTACGCACGCGAATGCACGCAATATACTCATCCACACTTAAACATTAACATATTTACATATGAAAATAACCAAATGGCTTGTACACACACTCACACAATTTCAAATCACCAGCACACAATCCCTTTTGTCCATATCTTTTCGATTTTTTTCAAAATCTTTCTTTTACTGTCTGATTGCTCTGTGTAAACGAGGATAAAACCAAATGGTAGCAAATAAGCTTCCATGCAATTAAATATGTACAAAAACTAATATATATATATATATATATATATATATATATATATATATATATAGAGAGAGAGAGAGAGAGAGAGAGAGAGAGAGAGAGAGAGAGAGAGATGAGGAAATACTTGAATTCTAAAAACCTATGGTTTCTGTTATTCTACTACATTATACGTCATTGATATTATAGATATTAGCACAGGATTTGTCTCCTATTTTGTTTTATAACAAAATGGAACATGAAATAATATTATTTCACTTTTAGTGAAATCTTCAAGATATATAATTTAAAGTCGTAACAGTTATTTGTATATTGATGTGTATGGATTCAACGAATTCACATATAAATATCCTAAAAGCATTTTACATTTCCTTGGAGAGAGTAGGAAGGCGAACTTGCATAAAAGTTGAAGGTGGAAAGTTGTGACAGTGGGAGGAAACGTAACACGACCTAAAAGAATAACGATGTCTCCAAAAGATCGACGCCCAAAATGTAGACATGCATCGCGCCGCTTTTTATTTGTTTTTGTTTTTTTACATGAATTTTAATACGAATGGACGGATTTCGAGACAGAAAACTTTTCTTGAATTGGCCGAGGCTTGAGAAATGTGAGTCGTGGATATGACATGAGTCGTTTATCAGTGTTTATGGCGTAGAAATATCAGGATGTTGAGCCAGTCTCGCCTCTTCATTATACATTAGCTATGGCGCACAATGGGCCACTGTCAGGGTTAAATCTTCTAAAATTATAGGTTTTCAGAAAGGATGATACTTTGATTAAATGACACAGAGCTGAAAGAGAGAAGCAGCGTGCTAATTACTTGGACAGGGAAAAGTACGTCCAACGAGTTCTAGATTCATGACGCATAAAAGGGGTGTGAACGAAGGCTGCAGCATTTCCCTAGTGAAACAAGAGAGTCAAAACTGACATATGTTCTCTCCTTAGAAAGTACAGCACACATACAGATTTCATGTGCATAAGTAAACGTACTTACATATATATATATATATATATATATATATATATATATATTATGGACTCTCTCGTCGATTTTCGACGCATAAGGGTTCATACAATGAACACCCACATAGTGATTTTGTTTATAGTGGTGAAGGCTTGTGTTAGACCATCCGCACTTTTTGGCACAGTCGATAGGAAAGAATTGGTGCACGAATGCCACAAACCCAATCAACGACTGACCTCAGGTATTTTTGAATTCAGAGTTTTCCCTCTCCTAGACTGGCTACCTACCCAAGGTTAAAGAGCCCAGGCTGCCCTACTATTTTACCCATAGCTGGAGGGAGAATATATGCCTTTCCCAAGGGTATTAGCGCTATGTGAAATGCAAACAGCCTCGTCTGGGATTTGAACTCGGGTCGACTAGTCCATTTCCCACGACTCTATATATATATATATATATATATATATATCTGCTGGCCCATTTTTTAATTTATATGCACATTAATCTAACTAACATAATCAGTTTGTGTCTGCTTAACTAGCAATATGTACATCGTGGTGATATATATATATAAGTAAGTAAAGTCGTCGGGGCGGCCTAAAGTCGGTATCAGCCAGTCAGCGAGGGAGTCTAACCCCTTTTCAATAGCGCTAGACCAAGGAGATTGTTTTGGCGTCTGAGGTGGAGCGCCACACCTACCATCAGCTCCTTACTTTACCGCACAGATCCCTGTGCTACTCATACGCTGAGTTGGCGAGGACCGGTATCGAACTACGAACCTTGTGGTTACTAGCCGAACGCTCTACTAACTGAGCTAACCCGGTCCCTTCTTCTAACCAAAAGTTGTTGGAATTTGAACAAAGCACCCGAACTGAATGTAGTGTGGACTTTTACCCCTAGCCCTATACTCTTTAAGAAACAGTGTACGGGGTTACAGCAAAGCAGATGATGAATGCTAAGCGCTAGATTGAGTAACAGACTTCCTGAATTTTGTCATATATATATATATATATATATATATATATATATATATATATATCATGTAACAAACTTTCCGTATTACCACTCTAACAGGTTATTTTTGTTTATAGTAGTAACGTCTTGTGTAGAGCCAGCCATAATTTTTGAATGAGCTGATAGTAGAAGAATGGTGTATTATTGTGCCACAGATACTCTGAACAACAGTTCTCAGGTTTTGAATTAATAGTTTTTCCTTTTCCTTGGCCGGTTGCCCTACCAAAGATAGATGCCCAGTCTACCTTACTCTTTTGCCTATAGTTGTAGCAGAAGATTAAGATCCATACGCGAAAGTGAAACGGAAATACCCTTGACCAGATTTCCTGTAATTTTTAGGAATAAGTATTTATTCTATATCAAGTCATTCTTCTATAACAATTTATAAATAAATTTATAAACTGAATGCATTTTTTGTGTTTTATTTTGGTTTGAGCATATTACATTTGTGTATATCTTCAAAATTTAATCTCTTGCACAGTTACCTACCCAGTCATGTTTACTCCTATATGCCTTTAGTGCTAGTTTGCCTTGGAATGAAAAGGCACACAGGATTATTTATCATAGAAAGTCCATTTCCCAAGACTATAACCATTACGTGATGTTCACACGCAAATTCTAGGAATGCATGCTTAATAATTCTAAGATTTAGACTTTGTAAGATTCCGAAATAAGCCGTTTTCGATTTAGATTTCTATTTTAAAATATGATGCATTAGCAGCAAGACATATACCTGACAAAAACAAGTTAGATATAATCTTACAATAACAAATAAAATCATGAATGAAAGAATTGAAGATTCAGTTTTGTAAAATACAGCAACACATTTTGTAGATAGATGTACTTATTTTTAAGAAAGTTTTAGTTAACTTGTTTGTTTTTAATAATTATAAAAGTTATCAATGAATCTATTTTTTTAAAGAAAAAGGTTAAGATATAAAATTAAAAATGTGTAATAACATATAGTTATTACTTTTCAAATCTTTTTTCTAATAACCTGTTTTCTTTTTGTTTTGATAAGTGATTTTGAAGATATACATGCAAATTAGCATTGGGAAAAATCCCTACTTTTGTCAATTTATTTTGCAAGCTATTCAGAAACTTGTTTTGACTCGTAAGAAGTGGAGATTTGGGTGACATTTTTAGTTCTACATTAGATCATACTGATCTGATTGGCATACGGAAAGAGTAAGATAATCTTTTAATATATATATATGTATGTATGTATGTGTGTGTGTGTGTGTGTGTGTGTGTGTGTGTGTGTGTGTGTGTGTGTGTGTGTGTGCGCGCGCGCGCACTAAGAAAAAGAGAGAGAGATAAGCCTAGTTGATGACTGAGATGATTATATGTCTGCCTTTGTCGCTACTCGACCTCATGTAAACGCTAGATTTTCGAAGGCTGATTGTTGAATGAAATCAGCACAACACAGTATCCATAAAATAAGCCATTGCATTCATGTAATAATAAAATCTTCAATATTTACATGACATAAATATGTGTATTATAATTTAGTCAGTTCATATCGATCTATTGTTTACATGAGAACAGGTTCTTATGCTCCTGAAAATAACGTAGCAATAAAATGAAATGTTCTTTATTTTAAACTGAATGAATGTGCTAGGCTGAAACAGTCCAAAAACTGCCTTTTTGCTGTAAGTCAATATTCGGTTCCCTCAAAAGACGAGGAACACCGATTTACAGGATAGACTAAGTACTTGTTATTACTTCGATAAATTTCCAAACCCTAAACACAACTGAAAAATAGATATTTCTTGTTATCTACTAAGTATAACCAAAATGGGAGTAAAAAGATTGTTTAGCTGTAATCTTCCAATTAACAAGAGCCTTCTACTTGCCTTGAAAATCAACATTCACAGTTCTGGCTTTTTGAACACTGTTATGAGTTGAAAATTTCAATCGCTAAGCAGGTTCCAACATTTGCTAATTTTTAATGTCTTGTCAACCGGTGGTCACTTCACAATTTATTGTTAATGCATTCCATACTAATAACAGTATCTATCTCGCTAGCTGGACATAGATATACTAGACATTATATATCTAGCTAGGTGATGATTCAAATTACTGCATGATCTTTTCTATCTCTAATAATTAGAAGTCGAATCTGGACTCAAGTCAGGACTTCAAATACTGATTTTCAGCTGCAAGAATGACGGTATGTGATCTTCTAAACATCTTATATATTAACGTACATATAAAATTAGCATATTATAATTCACTTAAAAACTATTGAAGTCTCATTGCCATATCTCATTATATTTAAAGAACTTAGGTTATTAGTTTGCCAGCTTGTCTAGTAAACTATTAAGAATAAGTTTGACCCTCATTGGATGTCCCATATTTTTCATTGTATAGCAATAAAGCAAAGTTTAATAAATAATTACTGAATTTATATTATCACAAATAAATAAACAAATAATGCGCTTTTGCAGATTTGGTCACAAATGAACCATCAGTTTATGTTGCTAAAATTAGACATATACCTATATTCCTTTCCTCTTCGAATCTGCGATGTTTAATTATTAAACTCGTAATACGAGATATTATATGTAGAATAATGATTTAAGAGATGTGATAAAAAGCAACAAATACAAGATGAAAGGAAAAATTGATAATGCTATTTTTTCTTCTGAGAAGCAAAGTAGATCAATATTTTTCATTTTGAATTTTTTTGCTTTTGTGTAGTCATTTACTTAACTTAGCCTAATTTACACATCTTTGTTTTTGTGTAAATATAAAGCAAACAATATATTGTTGTTTCTTAACAAATACTTTCTGTTTGCACATCTATATATAATTCAATAATGAAAAATCAATTAATTTGTGGAACTCTTCACAGTTCTTCATGAGTAAGTACAAAAAGCAATTCTTGGTATAACCATCTCCTCTCTAAGTGGACCCGTCAAGACGAATATAGTTCGCCATACCATGCCTTCAATACCACTGAATACCGTAATAGATCCTCACTGGATGCTCCCTATACTCGTGACTTATTCTGCCCATATCGAACGGTTGGGTAAATACCTACTCTACCTTCAGCAGAGTACAATAAAGCTTAGCCGTAAACCAGTACTATTTTAAGTACAATATTATTACTCGCGCCATGTTTGAATATCACATATATTCCTTAGGTGAATTTCTTATTTAATGTTTTTTCGAAAATTATTGTTTTGTAATTTAATCCTAATTGTAAAGTCTTAATTTTTTGGAGAACTAAAAAATCATCAAAATGTTTCAAACCAAGGCGTAATATTTTTAATACTATTTTAAATGTAACCAAAAAAAGAAATTGTAATACAAAACAAATTTCTATTTTTAATCATTAGCTTCTTTTTATTGTAAGGACATATTTAATTCTTAGCTTCTTTTTAAAAACCGAAAACATTTTTCACTGTAACTCAACAGGAAATTAAAAACTGAATTTAAATGTTTGTAATATAATGACTTGTTTCTTAGAACAAAATATGTTAATTCTTAGTACTAGCTAAATTGAACGATATTTTTATTAAGATCCCAAATGAAATTTCTGCGAGACATTTACTTGCTACCAGAAAACAAGAACCTAGCAAAACTCTGATTTTTCAGAGAATTCGAAAAACTAAGACGGGATTGCAATTTCAAAGATCGTAAATCTAAACAATGTACAGATGAAGCTATGCGAGATACTTTCACTTGTAGAATTACAATACGACAATAACTGCTATAAAATAAAAAAATTGATTTACAGACAACATACAACCAAGTTTCAGTTCTGGATTTATCACAGAAGAACAATAAAACATGTTACCCCTTTACCTTCTACATTAATTGCAATCTGTGAGAGTAACTCCAACAAAGACGATGAAATTGATATCTTAACCCCACGCCAATGGTAGCTGCGATTTACAAGCCCGGGCGGACCAATAATAACCGTACCAATGGGAAAACTTGTTTCGTTGTAGGGGATGTGCCGTACTATTGAATAAAAAGAAATTGTAATACGAAGAAATTTACATTTTTAATTCTTAGCTTCTTTTTACTGTTACAGTGTTATAAAGTAAAAAATTAAACAAATATATTTTCTATCACAGTAACTCAACAGGCAAGGGAAAACTAGCCTTTAGAAAAATGAAATTGTTTCAAACCATTCACCAGTTTAGGATAAGATCATTTTTAAATAATATTCTAAATGTAGATATTTACACAACCCGTTCGCCACAGGAAGGAGGTGAAACAAGGTCGGAAGTATGGCGCATAACGAGGATCGAACTATCTATTCAGTAGTAATGGATCTCCGGGACTAGCTTGCTAACCATTACACCATGATATAACGCCTTCCTTATTTACCTGACCCGTTCGCCATAGGCAGGATTTCATACGAAGTCACAAATATGGGGAACTCAGTGAGCACCAAACTCGCTACTCAGTGGATTTGCGATACAAGTTTGCTAATCATTATATCGTGAAAATTATCGAACCAAGTATTTCGCCATTACGTGTCCTATTTGTCGTTGTTAAAGACAAAACCAGAAGGCATATAAAAGAATTATTCGTGTATATATATATATATATATATATATATATATATATATATATATATATATATATATATATATATATATATATATATAAGAATCGCGTCTGTTTGGTATATACGTGGTGACTTATAACTCAGAAAATATGTCACTGTCAAATAAAATCTCGCATATACTATAATACGTTTATACTAAAAAAAAGTACAAAATTTAGTTTTTAATTTTTACTCATTAAATTATATTGATAATCAAAATGTGGATCTCTTCACGGTCTTTCATAAGCAAGTAGAAAAGTCTTCTTAAGGCCCACCATGTTTAAATATAACACAGATTCCATTGGGAAACTTTAAATTTAATGTTTTTTTGAAAATTATTGTGTTGTAATTTTAAACTAATTGTAAAAAAATCCAAATTCTTTGGAGAACTAAAAAAAAAACATAAAAATCTTTCAAACCAAGGGTTATGTTTTTTTTTAAATACTATATTAAATGTAAATCAAAAAAATAAATTGTAATAAACAATGTACATTTTTGATTATTAGCTTCTTTCTATTGTTACATTTTTATTGAGTAAAAGAGAAAATAAATATAATTGTAACTCAACAGGCATGGAAAAACTAGGTTTTAGAAAAATGAGATTATTTCAAATCACTCACGAGTTTTGAGTTACATTTATTAAATAGTATTTTTAACTAGCAGGAGTATCCGTTCCATGACCGGAGTAAAATGATGTTAAGAACACCAGTGAGTGAGAGAGAAAAGAGGAGTAAGAGAGGAAAGTAATTTTGCAAATTCTCATCAAATTAGGAAAATATCGCTAAGAGTTCATATATTACAATGTTTGTCTATTTTAGGAAATGTTCTATTTTTTTATTTTTTTACATTCAAAATATTAGGTGTTCCATCGTGATGTAAGGGTAAGGCTAAGCCTGAGCCACGGATAAATGTTTACAATGTCACCGCATAAGGCGGGATCAAAGAGCTTTTTGCCCGTGGATAGTTGTTTGTAGGGTTGAAACTGCACAACTGTCGATAAGATGCTGAACGAGAAGCAAGCAAAATCGTCGAAGTCAACTAATCTACAGCAGCATTACGAGGAATCGATCGTTAGGGTTTCAGAGTTGAACTAACTCACAGCGTTATCGGACAGGCCGACTTCTGTGGAAAAGCTGAGGCGAGCTCGAATGTACGACCCAGCAACCCGTCCACGAAAAGGGGGGAATCTCTCAAAAAACACTGCGTATTGGGACTAAAAAATCACAATATAAAATTATAAGCTACGACAGAGTCTCTTAAAAAGAAAAATATTAGTAGAGAATAGCATAATAAAGATTTTTATGAATATGTAATATTCATTAAAAACGTCAAAATGCTTTTAGTTGAAGAAATAGAGTAATATCTAATATTTTAGGAAGGTCATGGTTGAAGTAATAGTAGTAGTGGTCATTTTGAATTGTCGCTGCTATAATATTTACAAGACATGCAAAGGTTAGTAGCAGCAGCCATTAGTTGTTACAGCTGGTTAATGTTATTAGACAGAAGAAGATTAATAGTAGCAGTATCATAGCAGCTGCGATAAGTTTCACAAGTCGATTGATTTGTTATATCACTTAATCAGTAAAAATCACAAAATTTGGCGTGTTTCTTAATTATAAATATTTACGGTGTATGCGAGATTTCAAATCTGAATGACATCTCTGTTCAGAGTTATAAGACCACATATATAGAGATGTAGATATTTACTCCATCTGTTCACCACGGGCAAGATGTGACATAAAGTCGCAACTATGGGACATCCAGCTAGGAACGAGCCATCTGTTTAGTAGTAATAAATCAGGAAATTCCTTCCTAACCATTACACCACGATGCGACGCCTTCCTTATTTACGCGACCCGTTAACAATGGGTAGGATGTGATTCATGGTCGTAAGTATGGGCTATACAGTGCTGATCGAACACTGTTCAGTAGTAATGGATCTGGAAACTAGCTTGCTAACCATTACACTACGATGAAACGCTTTCCTTATTTACCCGACCCGTTCTACCCAGTTAGGAGGTATTTATCCTACCCGTTCGCCACGGATAGGTGACACATATCGCAAGTATGGAACATCTAGCAAGGATAGAATCCGCTATTAAGTAATAATGGATCTACGAGACTACCTTACTAGTCATTTTCATACAATGTGATTTCCTTTTATTTATTCAATCCGTTCGCCACGCGTAGGAAATGACACAAGTTCACAAGTATTGGGCATACAACGAGGTTCGAACTCGCTATTCAGCAGTAATGGGTCGGCGAAACTAGCTTGCTAACCATTACACTACGATGGGAAGTGCTACTTATTTACCCGAACGTTTGCCACGGGTAGAATGCAACAAAATGGTTGCAAGTTTGAGGATCGATGTCGCTATTCAGTAGTAATGGATATACAAGACTAGCTTGCTAACCATTACATTACAATGGGATGTGCTTTTCTTTACCGAAACCGTTCGCCACGGGTAGGATGCGACAGACGATCGCAAATATGTGGCATTCAGCGGGGATAGAACTGGCTATTCTGTAGTAAAAAAAATCTGAGAGCTTAATTTACTAACCATTACACCATGATGATCCACCTGCCGTATTGACCCAACCCTTCCACCACAGGTAGTAAGTGATTCAAGGTCGCAAGTATGGGGCATCTGGCGATGATCGAACTCGCTATTCAGTAGTAATAAATCTGCGAGATTATCATGCTAACCATTACACCCAGATATAACGTTCTTTTTTTTTCCCAATCCGTTCGCCACGCGTATGACGTGATAGAATGTCGCAAGTATGGGGCATAGACAGCGATGATAGAATTCGTTTTTCTGTAATAAGGAATCAACAAGACTATCTTACTCACTATTACACCACCGTTGGAAGCCTGCTTTATTTGCCTGACTAGCTTGCTATCCATTACACCACGATGGTAACCCTTCCTTATTTACTCGACCTGTTCGTTACGGGTATGTTGTGACACATGATCGCAAGTATAGGCCATTCATTGAGGGTCGACCTCGCTTACACAACGATGTTTTTTTCCAGCCTGTCCACCATAGGTAGGAAGTGACACTAGGTCAAAAGTATGAGGCGTCCAACGAGGATCGAACTCCCTCTTCAGTAGTCAGAGATCTGCGAGACTAGTTTGCTAACCCTTACACCCCGATGGGGTCTTTAATATTTAAAATGTAAACAAAATATTCCCAAAATAAAAGAATATTATAATTCGTGAATTCTCAGCGTAGCTTATCGTTAAAACTAATTTTAATCAGTGTAACTGAAAACCTTAAAAAAGATAAAAACACTGGATTTTTCCCCTACAAATAATGACATTTTTAATTCCTAGCTTCTTTGTAAAAATGAATACATTCTTTTAAATAATAGTCTAAAAACACTTTTCTGTCCTAATTGTGAATTCTTAACGAATTTTTTCAATTGGATAAGAATTTGCTAAATTATTTTCCTTTTAAACTCCCTTTACTCCTCATATATATATATATATATATATATATATATAAGAAAATTAACATATCATTCATTGTTAACTACAGCTTTAGACTCGATGCCTTTTGAACACTCCAAAGAAATTGTATGTGGAAGTTCCTATGCCGTACTTGCAACACAATGACCATATAATAAAATCCATAGTCAACTGTATTGCTCTCTCGAATTTTCTAAAGATCTTCAAATGCAACATTTAAACGAGCCAACTTCTAGTTGTAGCATTGCATACTAACAGCTTATTCAGTTTCCAGCAATATAAATATAAATAGTTCATTTTGAATAGCATCAAACACAGTTTCCTCGATAGATTCCATTTAGGTTGGAGTGAAATTTAGTTAGGCGAAGTAAAGAAATTTAGAGTATGTCATTCACACTTAGAAATTCCAACTTATTTTCGGTTGCCAAAATCAACAATATCAAATTACATAGAATAATCATATGTTCGATAAAAAAATTACAAGTTTCTTCAAATGTTTTTATGTGTTCAATTTTTTTTTTTTTTTTAGATTTATTTTTCGGTGTTGATAACCTTGTCATTGAATAAAACTGTTTTAATCGATAAAAGTTAAAGTTTAATCAAACGTTAGATAGAAAATATTTTAATTCTTGTAAATTTTATAATTGTTTTGTCGTCAACATATACAAAAACATCGCTTAAGAACTATTCTTTTTATTGAAATGCATTTTTCTCAGATTTTGTCAATGATTACATTTGTTCGCTTTAAAAGTAAAACATACCTTACCTTAGTTTTTAATTTAATAATAGAACTATAACAAACTTTTAAAAGAATATAAATTAAAAGTACTAGCAATAATGTACACCCTCCGGGCGTAAGTATTTAAGTTTTAATGTTATGAAATATACTAAATTAGAAAGACTAACGAAATTAAATAAGAAATCACATAAAAAGATTACACTAATTTTAATTATATTTTAATACGTTGGAGAATAAAACAATAAGATTAGAAATCAATAATACCAAGCAATTATTTATTAAACTCGAGTATCCAAATTAATAACATCATATATAATGTAAACCTTTATTTCTTAGGGATATATAATACACATTACAGGATTTTAAACGCACTAATAACATGGGATGTTTGGGGGCAAATTTAACTTGGATTTTTATAGAGATATCTATCCAGATAAAAGTTGACCTTGTGTTGCATCCTGTTCGTACTGAGAGATTGGGTAAATACATACAATTACTAACAAATCTTACAATAAATCATATAAGCGTAACAACAAAAGAAGAAGAAAAAAGCATATCATTACATAATTGGAACCTGAGCAACGCCAAATACGTCTGCTAATAAACAATTATCAACGAGTATTTTTATTTTATTTCTTATTAATGATTAAACGAACCTGTTTGGCTTTCGTTGTAATGATCATTTTGATGATTCTATTTAGGAAAAAGGAAAGAATTCTATTTTCCGACATCCCACCAAGAAGAATTCTAATAAAATTTCATAGTTATCTAAGTTATATTGAATGTTTGGAGGATTAACAAATGATGCTTTGTGCGAATGCAACCCCATAAAAGTATCATTCAATTGCAAATCTGACTGGAAATTATTTCATTTATTCAAGTCTGGGAATTTTAGTATACTCTCAATGTCTCGTGCCTTTGAGGGCATAGAGCCACAACCACACCATATCTGTAATGGTGCTACGATTGCGTAGCAAGTCGGTTTCTACGGGATGGATTTACCAGCCACACGCTGCAAGGTTTTTAATTTAGTTCTTTTTCTTTCTCCTAGACGGGTTGCATTACCAATGGTAAATTGCCCAGTTAGATACTATTAACCCGTTAACTATATTCCCACACCGCCAATTCTCTAATGTAGAGAATTATTTCCTTACTTAACGAAGGGCATTAATGTGATCTTATACTTATATAAAGAAAATCATACCAGAATTTAAAATACTGATTTTCACTGCAAACAGATCATCCATACTTGGAAAAATGGCGCAATATAACTTTCATATCTCAAATTTAATCATGTGTTATACTAAGCTAATGATGTAAAGAATAAAGAGAGAAAGAGGATAGTGAGAGAATGGAAAAAATAGAAATGGAAAAGAAGTAGGAGCATGTTTAACACACACGCATACGCCTGCACACACACACACACACACGCATATATATATATATATATATATATATATATATATATATATATATATATATATATAGCTGCTATTCGAATCAATTGTCGTGTGACGTGATACTGTGAGCAGGTGACAGAAAGGTAAGGATGGACTCTTTAATTGCGAATCCTGTTGACATCGTCACACCTTCATGAATCACTTGTTCAATTGTATGAAACACCAGATTTCAAATGGCGAACACTTTCATACATACATACATGCATACATACATACATACATACATACATTTACTCTAGACTGTAGCCATAGTACCTGACATGATATCTCTATTCTACTCAGGATAATAGCAGCAAGGCCGGCTTGCAACTATCGTCATAATATCAAGCCAGCCACCTGCCTCAAGCTGAATAATATTAAGCTGTAAAAAGGAAGAAATGTGCCTTTTGCCGCCGTTATTGTTGTTGCTACTGCTGCTGTTGTTTTTCAATTGTTTTTAACAGGCTTTTTAATATACATTTTTCTTTTTATATCTAAATTCGATATCCAAATCTCCTTGAATTTTTTTTATATTAAACTGAATCCATTTTAACAAAATTCCAGATTGGTTCAGTACCCAAAGACACACACACACACACACACACACACACACACACACAAACATGGGATGGATATGGGGAACAGAAAAAGTTCTATGCCTAAAACCAGGGTTTTATTGCCTAATATTGTAAGGGTCATTAAGGTTTCTGAGCGACTCTTCCAAAACAGCAACGTGAATTTGCTTTGTCGGTATTCTTGATTGATTCTCTACAAAGTTTTAGGACAGAAAAAACGTGTTTTTTTTTTTGTTTTTTTATTCAAAAATTTAGTTCTTAAAAAATATTTTCCAGAAATTTAGCATTCTTAACTACATACAAGACTTATGTTGACTGCAATAAAAATGTTCTCTTCCTATGTAAATTCCTATTTTTAATTCTTAAAACCAAGCGATTAGAAGCCAATTATTTGTTCACTCAAATACTTACTGGTATACTGTGTGGAAGATAGTGATAAGAATAGCACTCACTAATTACAATACATTTTGTCAAGGGACACAATGGCATAATGGATATGGATTTATACCGCTTCCAAGAATATTACCACAAGGAAAACATGAGACATTTGGGATCGCCTGTTATATATATATATATATATATATATATATATATATATATATATATATATATATATATATATATATATACTAACCTGAGTCAAAAGTTTTCCAAATTTTAGATCATGCTAGTTTGGGACGTGTATATTACGTAACTGAAGCAGTTCAACCCGTAGCGCGTACCCAATGTTCTTGGTAGTGTCGTAGTAGTTGGTGCGCTAACACGTTGTGCATTGCTTAACTGCGTATGTGATTGGAAATACATACAGATGAACGTGTAACGTAGTCTAATTCGGGAACTTCTGCTTTACGAGTGCGAACTGGGCCATAATGGCACGGAAACAACCAAAACAGTTGTTGTGCGAAAGGTGAAGGCACAATACAGTAACTAGATGGCCCAAGAAATATCGGTCGGATTGCAGGAACCTCGATCAGGCAGGGGAAGGTAGGCATAAAAGCGTAGATTCTGAAGCTGTGCTCCAAGCAAAAATCAGCGAACACTGTTCAGTGTTGTTTGTCACCTTCCCGACCTCAGCAAAAGCATCCGGAGCTGCTGAATTGTATTACACGTCACCAAAATATCGCAACATTTTGACTCACCCTAGTGTATATCAATGTGATAAATTTGTCAATGTACCGAGATATTTGTGTGTGTGTGTGTGTGTGTGTGTGTGTGTGTATGTGTGTGTGTGCGTGTGCTTGTGTGTGTGTGTGTGTGTGTGTGTGTGTGTGTGTGTACTCTCACATACACATGAGTGGGGATGAAACTGATTTTATATTCTTACTTGCTTAGTCATAACTTGCAATAGCAATGTTTACAGTGGTGTTTGTAGACAAATAACAAGAGTATGCAGTTGGAAAGAAGTAATTTCTGTAAAACGCTAGATTCAGAGGGAATCGTCTCTTAATAGTAGGAAAATTTGGAGGGAGGAATATCTTTGCGTTTTAGTAATAGCGTGAGTTGTTTATTTATGAAAAGAACCGAATTGTATGGCTTCAATCTTGAATGAAAATTTTCCGACAACTGGCATTATAACTAGGTTAAACGAAACTAGATCATGTTGTTATGAAAGCGGCTAGAATAAGTGGAGCGCATTGATAAGGGGGTGTGGGACAGAAGGCCAAGAATAGGGTTCAAGTGTCTACTGTTAGAGTTGACCTTTGACGGTCATTGTGAAATTTGCCCCTTCGTGTTTAGTTCGGATGATAGAAGAAGAAGAAGAAGAAGAAGAAGAAGAAGAAGAAGAAGAAGAAGAAGAAGAAGAAGAAGAAGAAGAAGAAGAAGAAGAAGAAGAAGAAGAAGAAGAAATAGCAAAATTAATGAAGGATAAAGAAGTGGATGAAGACGAAAGAAACGTACAACAACAACAAAAAAGAAAGTGTACGAAAAAGAGGATTGTGAAAAAGAACTAGAGAAGCTGCTAGAGAAGAGGCTCAGAAAGATAACCAAAGAAAAGAAAAGAGAGAAATAAAGAAGAAGTGAAGTGAAAAAAATTTTGAGGAGACTTCGCAAACAACATCAGATCAAAACACGACCCCCTCGCACCCAGCAGCCCTTTTTGTAAAGACAGCCCATCGCAACTTTTACCTATCCCCGCCCAATGTACCTCTTCATTCTCCACGCACTATCAAACAACAGTCCATCACCTGTGCTGAAGTTTGGAAAGAATCAATAGCTTTCCCCTAACCAGACCCATCAAAAACTCTGACTTCACCTTTTGTCTTGACCATTCTTTCAGTGAATATGTGTCTGTTTGAGAAGGAGGATGCGCACAATTATGTCTGTATATATGTGTGTTGTGTTGTCTATGAGCAAGCATTTATAGCATAAAAAAGAAACCAATAAAAAGTTAATTTATTTGCGATATATGTATACTTGCTTGTGTGTATTTATCTGTATTTATGTGTGCGTATGCATTTATTGCTCTCTAGCCACACCATTTATTGTGCGCGTGCGTATATGTCAGGATATATATATATATATATATGTATATATATATATATATATATATATATATATATATATATATATATATATATAATATGCATGAAGATAAGTAGTCTATACATGAATATAAATGGAGCTCACAAATTTTGTTTGTGAACCAATGGATTGTAATAAATTCGTAAAAAGTTCACGAAAAGTATGTAATAATATATTGATATTGAATTTAACATTATTTATTGGTTATTCTTTTTTAAAAATAACAGTTCTACTTCAATATGTTTATCATTTATCCATTTTTATTCATTTACAATTTACTACTCAGCTGTATTTATTTACATACATCTATTTATTTGTCAGTCTATTCAGTCTATCTGTCAGTCTATTCAGGATTTTTTTTTTTTTTTAGTCCAGTCTGTCCATATCTATCGATTTATCTAAGATGTTTTTTGAATATTTTCGTACAAATAGTTTTGTTATCGCTCATTCTTTCCTCCCTAATTTTTTCTTTTCTGATTGGGAACATATATATATATATATATATATATATATATATATATATATATATATATATATATTAAAATTTGAAGGCAATACAATGCGTATAAAAAATTAAAAATATATTTTTTTTTGTATTGCCTTCAAATTTTAATATATTATAACATACTTAACAATGCTTCAAGCAAATTACCAATTACTTTTATATATATGTATATATATATATATGTGTGTGTGTGTGTGTGTGGTGTGTGTGTGTGTGTATCTATGTATGCGTGTGTGTTTGTCCTTGTGAGTGCGCATACAAATACATTTTTCCACATACATTTCTCTTTCTTTCATGTGCTACTAACACTGCCACCACTAAATGCGCACCTGCTCAGTATTGCTGCGACAACGAAAGACAAGGTAACAACCGCGAAAATGCAGTAGTTTTCTGAGAGCTTTGACAGGGTCAATTGTGAGGCCGGGTGGGAAGCGAGTCGGGTGGGTTATAATGCCGAATATGGGGTGTGGGTAGCCAGGGGCGATGATCACGTCATCTCATTGTTGAATGACCTACATCTGACTAAACCGTGTTGACAAAAAAGAAATTAGACAATAAGATGACACTACAGGAGTGGAAAAGAGTTGAGAGTAAGTAAGGTTAAGTGAAGTGTTATTCTAATGCTATTCTGTTATTTTGCTATTCTAATGCCATTCCGTTATTCTACATATATATATATATATATATATATATATATATATATATATATATGTGTGTGTGTGTGCGTGTGTGTGTGCGTGTGTGGGTGTGGGTGCGTGTGTGTGTGTGTGGGTGTGGGTGTGTGCGTGCGTTCGCACGTAAATTTGCGTATTTATGTTGTGTGTGCAGCATCTCTACCACAGTGCTAAATGAGGGTGGATTAGAATCAACCCCTGATGCCTCTGTCGCCCCCAGAAATGAATGTCAACGGAGCTGAGCTATTTTGAGCACTACCCACGCGTATGCGCGAGGATATAAACTTGACCTAATTTTTCTGCGAATTTACATATTGTTTGTAATACATCTTCTTTCAAGTGTTACTGCAATTCCTCAATTTAATAAAATTGTATTCCAAGGAGATACAAACGATATGTTTGGTTAGCAAACAAGTCTCATAAACTATTTTTTTTAAGAAATTAGTCCGATCCTTCAGTGAGGAACTAATTATCGTTTCTCTATGCCAAACGAAGCCAAGATTATAACATATTGAGTTTTTTTATCAGTTTTTTCTTCTTTTTGTTTTATCACAACCTTTCAACAACTATACTCTCTACCATTCTCTAGAGCTTTGTATCATTTAGTAACTTCGACAAACTTTCGCTAAATGAAACATGGTTGGCATAAAGGTGTGCAAATGGTCCGCATAAAGATATGTATGTGCCATGCCTGTCAAAAAAAACTCCAGTTTCGCTAATGGTCCATATGTACTCCAACAAAATATAACACATACTATTACAGTACTACTATCAGCATGTAGAACTCGTTGCTGACGGGTGAATCCATAACTTCGTAAAAGCTGGTTATGTGATTCGTCTGACCATATGAACTAGTGCCAGTCTTCCACGAAGGGTATTCTCATTTGTCAACAACTGTAAAGCCCAAGAATGTTGGGTACTCTTTAGAGGGTATTGAATGATAGGTTTTGCAGGACCAGTGTTGAATTGCGATGCGATTTGCAGCAATGTTCCGCTTTGCTAGTTGGTAACCATTCTTTTCAATCGCTAGCGGTCTCATTCTTGTATCATCTGTTGCTTGCTATTAAAAGGTGATGATGGTGCACGTCCATGTAAATGTCAGTCAGTGTAATTAAGTCATATGTTTTATATGTACGTATGATTACATGGGTTTAACCATGAAAAATATATAAAGAAATAATGATCAACTATCCATAGGGGTCCAAAGAAGTGGAAGCGTAAGCATAAGCATCAAACAATGAGTCTGAAAACATTCCTATTTTCTTTTTGTGTGGTTGTGGGTGGTCAGATGAAATGGTTATGTTATCAGAATGAAGGGAAAATCTCATTTTCACTTCTGCTGAGTTGTATTTGGGCGGTCATACTACAAAACAATGTTTCCAGTTTACAAAAATGAACAATTTTAATGCATTAATGTGTTTCGTAACTTTCATTTTAGAACCATATACGAGGTATGTCCAAAGGTATGGAAACTAAAATTGTATTTAGCCAGACATAAATGAAATAATAATGAAACGTTAATTTTCTTTAAAATAGCTCTTTGAATATTCAGTACAATTATTCTAGCGAATTTATCACTGGTTGAAGTAATTTAGAAATTACTCTTTTAAAAATGGTGTGAAACTGTACCGTTGTCTTTCTCTTAATATCCTAGAAATACTCAAATATAAGCTTTGAAATACATTTTCAGTTTATGAAACCACAAAAAGTCGCACAAAATTAGGCATGTTGAGTCTAACGAGTGCTACACTTACACAATTCCGAGTTACGCCACATTTCGTTAAAAAAGGATCGAGACTGGCTTCATAAGTTGCTTTTGTTTTTTGTTGTTGTTTTTTCTTTCAAATTAGGCACTGACTTGTGTAGACGTCTAGACATAATCATTTTATCATATAAGTTGCTCGGCTACATAGACGTTTTTATTCAATTTTATTTTTTTATGTAAAGCTTCATTCTCAATACCTTTTTATCACACCTCGCATGCTGAAGCTTTCCTACACTTGTAGAATTGGATAAATCGAATCACATCATAGATTTTACAGTGCATCTGTGACAACCATGGGACGTAGACAGAATTTGATATCGTTTGACTGCGGTATGATTATTGGAACATAAATAACATATTTTCTTTAGTTTTTGTTAGCATTACCCTAGTACTCGTCATAAGTTTTGAACAGGCACAAAATTATTGCCAAATATTGTACATGCTATTAAGGATTATGAGCATGTGCTGATTTAAATTAATTTACTAGTTTAACAACTCTTCCAAACAGCAATGTCAGTTCACCTTTTCAATCTTCTTGATTGAACATATTTTTAGAAAGATGGAAAGGAAAAGCACTTTTTCATTATTATTTAACAAATTAATTATATCAAATTATTGCTGAAATCTAACATTCATAACCTACAAAACAAGAATAAATACATGTTTGTTCGTTTGTTTTTTGCATTAATTGCAATCGTAACGTAACGGTGTTAGAATCATCATTGCATCAGCTGTCTCTGATGTTGCACGGTGCTAGTTTGGGGAAGTGTAAACGTAAACGTCTCTAATGACGAAGGGTGTCAAAGAATGTCATTATAAGTATATTAAGAGATGTATTTGAATAGGGAGTCTTAGAGAGACAGGCAGAGATAGGCAGAAATAGTTCATTTTAAAGTCTGAAAACAGCTTGAGCTCGGTGGCAACTTAAAACTTATTTTTTACGCCCGGAGGGTGCATATTCTTGCTAGTACTTAATGAATAAGTAAATACAATAAAACATTTCGTTGCGTTCCTTTTCTGACTTTCCTTTTACACAGACTATCAATAGAAGAAGCAAACTGACCTTCCCTGAAACAGGCAATAAATCATGATCTTTCGAGGTTATTTCACCAAGTGCCCAACTTTCTAAAAACTCATTTCCTCGAAAGGTCTTCCCATGCAATGGCCATTTCCAATTACACAATAGATGTTTTTCTTTTTGCATAAAATTCTTTTGTTATTCTCAAAATCAAGGGATTAGGAACAAATTGTTGGGGGTGAATAAGATCTTTACAGTGTGATTTTCTATTATGGTTTTGAATCTGACGAATTAGCTTTACAAATATCTGTTAAACTTAATCCAAAAAGATCTGTCATTTCAACATCACATGCAATTATTTCGAAAAGGCTTCGTCCATTACATAGAAAGCTATAAAGAAAGATACGGAAAACAAAGGAAACTAAAGCGTGTGTGTGTGTGTGTGTGTGTGTGTGTTATCCTGCGCCAAGAGAGAGAGAGAGAGAGACGCACATGCATAAACACAGGTATATTTTCCTATATGGGATAGAAATTATCATACTGCATGCATCATATTTACGCATATATGCATTATTTTATTATAATGTTAGTAAAACTATAATAATAATAATAATAATAATAATAATAATACCTAGAACTTCCCTACTCCTAAAAATTGGTTTATAAAAGCATTTTAAAATCCAAAGGAATCCAAAAATGACACCAAAAAAGTCTTAAAGTTAACCAATTTTAAGTTATTAATGATTTGCAAAATTGTGACTGGTGTTGTAGCTTCTTTTTGGTTCAAATAATGTTCAATAAATGTGAAATAATAATAATAGAAAAGATTTTTTGTCATAGATGCAGTGCCACATCGAGATATTGATCTTGCTATGAAAAAATCAGAAATCATCAATAACTTAAAATTGGTTGATAGCATTTTTGGATTCCTTGGGCAAAAATGCTTTTATAAACTAATTTTTAGTAGTAGGGTAGTTCTAGAACTCATTTTACAGACAAAAATAGATTACAAAAAGTCGCCATTTTTCGCGAGCCCACCAAATTTGGAGAGCTAAAAATCAACACAACCCCGCCAATTTTTGGTACTGGAAACTCAAATTTTTGGGATTGTCTAACATAGTCCACACCTCAGAAAAAATTGAAGGGGGTGGGTGACAATTTTACTCTTTTCTGAAGGATTTGACATGGAATTACTCCATAGCTAACGCTACCAAACATCTAATCCAAATTTCTACGTGCTCAGATTCCTCCAATGTGTTTAGAGATCCTATCAGTGACACCATATTATCAGGAAGTAGAGTAGTTTCTGGAATAGACATTGTCCTGTCAACAGATCGAAGCTCGGATGGTATTTGCTGTAGCGATACTGCTTTAATAGCAGTACCTCATTTACATACGATAGTGCAAAAAATTAGAGACAGGTACCTAACAATGAGTAGCCCCACTTTTCGCCTGAATATCGGGAGCCACGCTACATAGCATGAAGTCTTCCATTTGCTACTGTTATTGCATGAGTATATCTATCCCAAGAATGATCAAGGGCTAACCATTACTTTTTAATCCAAGCTAATGGGGTGACCAATGGAGGTCAACAGATTGTTCATGGACCTGTATTTGTATCAGCCACCCATAATGTCTGCGTGTTCGCGGGTGCGTATGGGCGTGCGTCTGTGTTTGTGTCTACATCACGATGCACTTAATTAAAGGATTTACATTTATCACATAGATTGAACATTATACAATGAAAACTGTCTATGCGTCTACGTCAACATTTTTAGAAGTAGCTGTGTCTATGGTCCTCTTGTGACAGGTGAGTTATACTGCATAATTCTCAGTTATTTTAGTTATATATAACTGTCTCATATATTGTTGCGTACGTGTTCCGTGTCTACGCATGTTTGAATGCGCGTTTAATATATACATATATATATATATATATATATATATATTATATATATATATATATATATATATATATAACACCGACCTTACAAGGCCCAACCATTCTTTCTCAAGTCCCTGTTAACACTAATTCTTTCAACTAAATGCATTCTAATAGTACAGATCTTTTAAATAATCGAATAAATTATATCTTAGGCTATATGACAAATTTATTCGCCCTTATTATCATTTCAGGCTGACGTTATCAATCATGGAAAGATTTTAAGAGATTTTGACAAAAGTGACACATTTTAGAATTAATTTCAACCCCTGAAGACAGTATTTCAATTGAAACGTTTTCCTTGATAATGAAAGAGCATTATTTGAGCTTTTTGAAATTCATCTGGAAAATTAGTTTTATCTTTTTTATTCCCATGAAAATCTCACTTACAGTTTTTAACAATAAAATTCCTGAATGATTAAAACTAAGGAGCTTAAGTTGAGGCTCGTGGGTCATTCTTAATATTGCGGAGCTTAATTTCTATTGTTAAAGAGCAAAATTGTGTTATTGGCTTGGTTAGAAGTCATATCTCCAAATTTTGCACATTGGAGACTGTACTCAAAATGACACAAAATCAGAAAAACCGTAATAAATACTAAAATATCGAGATTTTTCCAAATTTAGGCGGCCTCAAATCAAAAAGTGTCCGGGAAATTGTTTTAAATTAGCACAGATAGAGTTGATAGGTTGTACTGTTTGGCTGTGAGAGGGGTCAAAATTTGAATAGGTATTTATCCAATCCATTCGTCATGGGTAGGTCCTAATTATAGGGCATCAAGCGAGAATCAAACTCACTTTTCAGTATTAATTGAGACTAGCTTGCTAACCATACACCATGATGAGACACCTGGATCGAAAATTGAAAATATCCGATGAAGTTTATCCAAATATTTTCTAAGTTCACTTAGTGTGCATATATTGGAGTTGTTTTATACACTTAGTTAATGTTATTTGTGTAAATAATGCTTTTAATGATTTTAAGTCTAAGATCTGTAACAGAAAGATTCACTGTAACACAACCCTTGTGCTTTTGTATTTGATATCATGTTGAGGTAAAAAATGAATAACGCCTTTTGCACAAGTTTAAAGAATTCTGAGCTGAGTGATTGAATTTTGTTTAGTAGATAATTGATTATGCAATCATTCAACTCTTGTCTATCATTTACAAGGCTTAGAAAAATAGACAAGATTTAATATTTTTGATTCCAAAACGCTTATTCAAGCAAAAAAAGATTAAACACTCTATTTTTGAGGTGGCAACGCAGTAATAATAAAGAAACAAACAAAGAAACAAAGAAATATTGAGAAATAAAACAAAAGAAAGGAAAAACACTAATGAAAAAACGTAAAGCATAGAAAAAGCATAAAAGGAAAAAGAAACCAAAAATTGAAAAACTGTTTTTTGAAAGAAAGAAAGAAAGAAAGAAAGAAAGAAAGAAAGAAAGAAAGGAAAATAATTTCGTAAAGAGAAAGGAGAGAAATTGAGAAGATCAATCTATCCATATACAGTTGTATTTATGTATGTATGTATGTATGCATGTATGTATGTCCAGAGGAAACTACGAAAATAAAACAACTAACGACAAAGTAAATATATTTACACATTAACTATCACTAGATCTTGCTTTTTGAACAAAAATAATGAAGATTTGACTTATATTTTCGAATACATTTAAAAATTAAATATCATTATAGAATAACGTTAAAATTCTACTCGGCCATTTTTTCGGCGTTTCTTGCAAAAAAGTAAACAAATGAATAACGGAAGCTCAATCAATTTTTTCTTTTCATTATTTTCATGTTAAATCTAGATTTTTACTGATTCAAAGTTGTAGTAAATATTTCATTGTACAAGATAAACAATCGTTTATCTAACCTATTTTTATTATACAATTTTTTATGAACAGTTTAAGAATTAAACACTTAGTTTCATTTTTGACATAGAAATAATTATGATGAGGTGATATTTAACTTTTAAACAAATACAAAATTCTTTCCAATGAGATAAGTTTAGATTTTTAGATTTTTAGATTTTTTTTTTTTGCACTTAATATCTTAAATAGGAGACATTCATTTTTCACAGAGGTTTCATACCTGTGCACTTTTTTTTAATTAAAATTTACACCCTCGAGTTTTTCGGCGTCCGTCGTTCGAAAATGTAAACAAACCCTTTTTTTATTTTTCATGTTAGCCATTGTTTATAAAATAATCGCATTTATTTATTTTAATAATAGAAATACAAATAAAATCATGATACTAATGCAGAATAGCGTGCAAGAGATAATACCATTTGATTACGTATAAAATGCATTACATTTCACGGAAATACCTAAAAACTTTGAGACACTCGAGTTAGTGGATTAAAATTAGACTCCTTCGGGAGTTTCCGTAATCTAATGTTATTTATTCGTAAAATGCGATTCTAATGATATTATCTATGGCGCGCTATTCTATATTTGTACCAAAATCAGTACTGTAATTTGATATTTAACTTTTAAGCACATTCAAAATTCTATTCAAAAAAGTATGTTTTAGTTTTCTTTTCTTTTTGTAATGATTTCAAGTCAGTGCACTTTTCAATTTAAAAAATGATATATTGATACTATAATAATTCTATATTCGATCTGCTACGCTTTGAATTAATCTTAATTTTTTAAGATTATTAATCGTTTTACTTTAATCTTTTTATATTTTTCTTTTTCCTTCTTTTCTTTTTTTCTTTTTTTTCTTTCTTTTTTTTTTTTTTTTTTTTTTTTTGCTTGAAATATATTAATTGGTATTTGGCAAATCGCGTGATTTATATTTTTTTCTTACTATATCATTATGTGATGTCATTTCCTCTTCTCTGACGAAAAATAAAATTCCCAGACCTCCCACCAGGCCGGATTAAAATAAGAACTTTTTTACGCGGTGATTTTTATGGGTCAACCTGCAAGGATCGAACTCGCTATTCAGTAGTAATAGATCTGTAAACGATTATTAAACCATGTTTTTTCTCCTCTACCTAGCTTTTGCCGGGTAGTCGCTTCTAGTAGTGAAATAAATAGAACTGAAGAGCAAAAATGGTGCAGATAACTATAACGTACAACAATAACGGGTAACAATAATAGAAAAAATCCTTACATTGAGAGGAAATTAAATTACACAGCTTAAGTGAAAGAAAAAAATCCTTACATTGAGATGAAATTAAATTACACAGCTTAAGTGAAAGACTTAAAAAAGTATATAAAAACAAAACTGATCTGTCCAACAAGATAAGATAAAAAATGTTTTAACTTGACAGATACTTACTAAGGCTGTCTTAAAATGACCTTAAGCTCGCATAGCTGAAGGAAAATTACCGTTATGCTCTCGTATAAGTCGATGTGGTGTATAGGTCGATTTAAGATCATGAAATCATTATTATTCATAGATAAGTCAACACAAACCCTTTGCCTATAAATCAAATCAAAATGCAATATATACACAAGAATATACGGAATATTGTCTCAGAGCGGGGACAATCCAGTCTGGTTTAAAAAATCATCATTCGAAATCTTGTCTTTTACCGGGGCTCAAACATCGATGACTGTCACAGGTAGGAAATACACAATCATTTCTGCCCCTAATAGATAGATATAAACGGCACATATCTAATACATAGAACGTTAGCTTTTACTTTGTTCGGTTTTAGCTGACTAATATCGTAAGATCATAGATAAATCAAGATCTGTGCAACCTTGCCTGTACATTTTTCACTGTTATTTTATTCTACTCCTTATGAGTTTTTCCCACCAGTTTTAACTGTGGTTTTTTTTTTACTGAAGCCTAAATGACAGCAAGTCTTCGTAGGTCCCCCCAATGACTTATCTAAGTATTCTAGCTGATTTTAACAGGTATGGGTGGTCTCCATTCTCTTTTTCAGTCCTTTGGGGAACGTTCCAAGAGTACTAACTACAATTGGTATCTCCACCACCTTCATGTTCCAGTGAGTGTGTGGTGTGTGTGTGTGTGTGTGTGTGTGTGTGTGTGTCTTCTTTTATTTATTTTTTTTCGTTCTTTCAGCTCTCTAGTAAGATGTACTTGTCTATCTTTTCGCTTTCTTTTATTTTCCCACAATGGTTCGCTGGGATGGCAAAGAAAGTTCTTTTTTTCTTGTTAATTAACACTAGGCCTGATCTTTTGTACGGGATTTGGTGATCCGTTTGTATCTCCATGCCCCAGAGAATATTATGCGTTACATTTTCTATGACAGATTCTGGTTTGTGCATATACCATTTGTCAGCATGGCCAATTCTCTTTCACAATTCCCAGTAGGTTATCTTTTTCACTCAACCATGCATACTCTTGTATTTCTATTCTGCCATTTTACTGCATTCACTTATCATATGATAAACTGTTTCATCTCTGTCACCACATAATGTACATTTGTTATTCTGTGTATGATCATTTTTTGATCTAATTTAGTTAGTTCGTATGGCCTAATTATGTGCTGCTATCAATAGAGATTAAGTTTCACTCTTTTGGTTTCTTCTTCTTGGCCATGTTCAGATTATCTCGTGTGTAATGTCCTCATTATTATCTATACACCAATACGCTTGTTCCTTAATATTTCGACCGTTATCATCTTGCAATACTCTCTGGTTAAAAATGACACCGTCCAAATCATACATGATGAAATGCAAAAATGTAAATCCTGATTAATGTTATTGCTTATCTGCCGAATTCTTATTTCTTATGAGTGTCGTCACCTCAGCTTCATAATCGACCATTCCGTTTTTATTATAAAAAAGGAAGGAAAATGACATGCGATACAGAAAAAATAATAAGAAAGAAAAGAAAGAAAGAAAAAAGGTAAAAGATAGAGTGGGTGAGCGCTAATCTGTTTCAATCGAACATAATGAAAAGATCAAAAGACGGAAGTAAACATATTAAACGTTGTAATAATTAAATTATCATACTGTGAAATATCCTCAGGTCCTGCTAATGGGACCAACTGTTGGTCGTGGGTGGCGACCCGTGATGCTTAAGGATGGAATGCAATCCATGACCTGCAACACTCCATTTCACTTACTTGGGCGAGACGGATCGTCGGATCAATTGGCTGATCCGTCAAGCCCTAGCACCAACATGATTATTCCGACCGTATTGCTCTTATGGAATCCCTCCTTTCACCAATACTTTTATCATATATGTGCTAGAAGGCGGTGATTTGTGGTCTTAGTGTCCTAGGTATGATGTTAAACTGCATATAGTGGTGAGTTTCCAATTCTGCAGTTTTGGGGAGCGTAGAGTACCCCTTCATTGCCATTATTTCCAAGTCTGCTCTGACTAGTAGTACCTGTTACAGTCATATCTATGGGTTCAATTTGTTTTTAAAAAAAAGTTTTTTTAAATCTTTCAATTGAATACCCACCAAGAATAAATAAGGGTTGACATGCCGTAAAGTCCAACCAACCAACCAAATATTATTTTGGCGCACATATCCTCTGTTTGGTCTCCGTAAATGTGTAGTAAGAGCAGATGAATAAGAATAGGTGCATTTTTTTTTCGCATGGAGGAATTTAGTGACACATTTCTGCTTTCATGTCAAATGTCATTTTGCGAGACTTCTTGCCATTGCTACCTGTAAAAAGGCTACAAAATGTGGGTTATTAGCAGGAAAGGTTAACCTCTAATGCCATACAACCAGCATCTGCCTCTTTCATTATGGGAAGACATGAAATAGCTGGCATTATTTTCAATTTGACCCTCTTACCAGCTCGATATGCTTGGCCCTTTTAATAGCTGGCGAAAATGCACAGTCAGTGATGGTAACTATGTAAGCCAATATTGTTCTCTAGCTGAAAACTTGCTCTATTCAACGTTGTTATCGTTCTCCCTGTATTTTATGTATTCTATCTCACTGCTATAGCAGCCAAGATATATAATGCCCTTCTACTTAATCGCATCCGGCCCGAAATAGAGAAAATCCTTAGGAGAAACCAAAATGGATTCCGCAGAAATCGATCCACAACCTCTCAGATCCTGACTATTCGACCGATCATAGAACGGGTACGAGCAAAAAATCTAGAGGCAACACTATTATTCGTAGATTTCTCTAAGGCCTTTGATTCCATACATAGAGGAAAAATGGAACCAAATACTATTAGCATATGGTCCCCCAAAGACGGCTTCAGCTATAATGATGCATACAAAAAGAAGCCCGACGGGGTGGGACTCTCATGAATGGCGACAGCAGATCTATTACAGACATCGCCGAACTGGTCACGCTCACCTGATGGCACAGACACCAGACTTTCTTGACAAGCGATCCTCAAGGCACACAATTCGTCATATATTATATAATATGCCTAGACTACATACTCCGGACATTCATTAGCTACCATAAAAAGAAAAAGGTCCACACTCAAAAAGGGAAAGAAGCAGGCGATATCTCCGCCACATCACAGATGCGGACTATGCTGATGGACCTTGCACTTCTTCAGATACACCGGCACAGGCCTGAATCCCCTGCCTACATAGCCTTAAGAGGAGCGAGCAACAGAATATAGGCCCTCTCATACAGTGAACTCTGATAAAACAGAGCCGCAGCTTTCAATGAGTTTCAAAATAAAGGAAACCTCCTCACACTCACCACGGCAAGCCTCATTCAAAGCCACTTTAAGCAACAATCACATACCTGGGTGCCCTAATATCCCTCATCCACAGAGCCCAGGCATGTCTAATAACGGATAGCCAAAGGCATCCGGTCGGCCACAAATAGATCTACTCCGTCATATCGGACCGGTCTCACTCTCCCGCTCGACCAAGATAAAAGCGCCGATCCACGGTTAGCTGCCTATATGGCTGCACCACATGGACTAACAACAAGCGTCTATGCAGCAATCAAGCTCAGATGGGAGCATGCCACCAAGAATTGCTACGCCACACGTCGTTGAACAGCTCACTTGGGAAACCGCACCCCCAAGGAAACCAGCTGTACGGTCACCTGGCCCCCTCATCACCAAAACTAAGCCGAGTGGAGACGGCACAAGATATGCCAGGACACTGCTCATGGTGACGTCTCTGTGCCAACACACTATGCAAGTGTGGGTGCGCCCAGCCCAGGCTGACGCTAATGTCCAAGCCATTGCTCGGCTGCTACGCCAGAGGAGCGTCCACCATGAATGACTGGCCAAGGGTACTGGCGACAAAGGCGTCATGGCCATACACCGCGCTGCAGGAGAACATCAATGCCAATGCTGCAGATGAATGGAGCAAATAGGCAGTCATTATCCAGCAGTCGAGTGCTCGAACACTGTACTTCTGATCTTACACGAACACGATTCGAGGATCTTTCTAATAACCAGACACATAAACGTTGGCTTCACACCCCAGGACAGGCAACCCCAGCTGAGCCCCCCTACTTCTACGATCTTAGCACATGCTCGTTCTTGGCTCAGGTCTCGATTTTCCTCCATGATTCTCATCAAACCCAGACTCTTAACCTATAAAAAGAGCGAACAAAGCCATCTCAATACGAGCTTGGGACACCCTTCCACCACCCCAGCACCACCCCATCACGCCGCCCTCCTGCTAGAGATATCAGCCACCACTGACTCCCCCGCTCCTGCCTACACATCCGTTACTCGCCGCCTCCCTTTCCTCTCTCCCACTAGGCTCTGACTTTGCACCTAGGCAATCACCCACCCCACGACGGATACAACTCTTCACATATCTCAGCACAACTTCCCACTGTGATCCCCTTCCACCGCCCGCGAGTCCTCCCTAGTACCTTCCTCTCCTGTCCATTTGCCAGTCGGCTCTTATCCTTCCCCCTCCTATCTACACCTCATCGCACCCAAAGCAAACAACCCCCCTCAATAAACGAACCCAGAACCTCTCATATGCTCACACCTATTAGGATACGAGGCAACTCTTCCGCCGCTGACCTCCTACCTCAGCAACGGCATCCTAACATATCTTTCACCACAACAACACAAAACTCCACACCAACCACAAAACAAAAACGAGCTTATAACCCAAACCAACGCCACACCTACACAACTTACACACCACCAAAAATAAATATACAAACAACAGCACTCAAAAGAATGAAAACATTAAAACAACACAACCTAACAACATCACGATAACAACACTCCGGTAACAACTAACAAAACCAACAAACACCTAACAATCAAAACAACAAACAAGCCGAATCAGAATACACACATACACTATACACACACCCACACAACATAATCCAACAACATATCAATAAACCACACTAACACAAACAAACAAGCACAACAAGATCGAACAGATCGTCCAATAAGACAGCAACAACAACAAGAAATGGCAAAAAAAATGAAGACTAAAGAACAAAAAAAAAAAACAAAAAAATAAAAAAACTGACTTGAAAAAAACAAAAGACCAAGAACCCACCACCCAACAACTCCACCAAACTTGCACCTATATGATAAACAAAAAAAGAAAAATAAATCAAAGAATTAAAAAAAAAGCATCATACAGAACATATTCAATGAGTGAATATAAAAAATTAAATACGAAAAACCAAAAAGAATAATTGAAATTTAAGAAAAAAAAGGAAAAACAAAACAAACATAATATAAAATAATACGGAGGAATCAAATAAATAAAGACATATAACAAAATAAATAAACAAAAAAAAATAACAAAGAAAGAAAAAAAAAAAAAGAAATAAAAAATAAAATATAAATAAATATTTAAATAAATAAATAAAGAAAAAAAAAAGAAAGAAAAAGAGATAATGAGGAAAAATAAGAGAAAAAAATATACAAAAAAAGAGAAAAATATAAAAGACCAAAGAAATAAGTGAAAACGCCCTTCCTCGTTCTCTCCAAAGTTGAATCTCTCATAGAAGGTAAAGAATCATGAGTGTTTGGTTAAGATACTTTAGAACGAAAGGTAGAGAAGAACATAACCACAAACATTCAAAAATTTTCAGAAGAATTAATATCGTCAAAAGATGACATATGTATGTCAAAATTAAATCAGCTTAAAAAAAACATATCCAATTATCGAGAAGTTCACTGTGAACTCTCTGTTGATAAGAAAATGAAAATAGATTTGATACACCCTATTTCTAAACAACAAACGAAGCTATGGTGAAGAATAGATCAAAATGGTAGAAAGAAGAATAAATACGATTACATAATTTAAATATCATAATAAACAAGCTATCACTTTTGAATAGTTTGAATTTCACAATGGTAGAAAGAAGAATAAATACGATTACATAATTTAAATATCATAATAAACAAGCTATCACTTTTGAATAGTTTGAATTTCTTAGATCACAATTTATCATTATTAATTTTTTACTAGTCTATTTCAGATTATTTTATTGCTTTTTTATCACAACAATATTCAAATATAAAACATTCAGATGAAATAGGCCAATATTGACGTTAAAATACCGAAACCTTTGATTCTTTGGTCTAACGTTCTCTCAGTAACCTAGAAAGACTGAATTGAATCAACTTCCAAGCTGATAATACGGTAAGAATAATGCAGATATGGTTAGGTGCGAGTAACAACACTCTGGAAATTGCGCAAAAAACTTTTAAACCAACCACGAAAAACATAGAAAAAATCACAGGTGATATATATATATATATATATATATATATATATATATATATATATATATAAACAGAATGAAGACCTTTAAGGGATTTGGGGGATGAGAAAACAGAACCGAGAAGACAAACATCAGATTAAACACAAAACCACAACATTGAAATGAGTTCTTAACTAAAATTCTTAACATTAGATTTTGTTTAAAACACTCAAATTTATTGAGTGCGATCTTATTAGTAGACAATAAACTTCAATGTGGCCTTTAAACATGAAAATGTTTCCCATCCCTGATTAAAGCATTTAATTTCCTAAATAATATCGAGATTTGCATAGTCTACTTTGGAGCTCGAGATGAAGCCAATATCCATACAAAAACCAGATCACTTTCGTTTAACCGTGATCCTCAAACAGACACACAGACAAACGCATAAACTTCGGCAAAGTCGTATAGATATGACATTAACTGATAATTTCAGCGCATTTTTCTTTCTTTTCTGTCTCCCCCCTTCTCTCTCTCTCTCTCTCTCTCTCTCTCTCTCTCTCTCTCTCTCTCTCTCTTCTCTCTCTCTCTCTCTCTCGTATTTTTCTTTCTTTCTCCTCCTTATTTTTTTCTACATCTTCTTTAAGCAATCGGTCATTTTTTGAGTTAAAAGATGTTTGAAAAGTGAACATTTTAAATCCTGTCTGAAATGTCCGGATCAAATAGCCTTCTATGACTGCTTATCTATGCGTAGGCATTGCACGCATGTTGTATATATGGCACGCATGTGGGATACGGAGATTTATGTTGGTATGATGAATGATTACGTGAAGGTAAGCGGGGACGTAAAGAATGAGAACAAGGAGGAGAGAAGAGTCAATAGGCAAAAGAAAGGGAGTGAGGTGGAAGTGGGTAAAAGAGATAGAGAATAGAAGAAGACAGAGAATGAGTTTAAAAAGAAAAAAGGGAAGCCCTGAAGTGAAGCGCGAAAAAGTCAGCAGAAGGTGGAGATGTTGGTGAAGCTGACAAATGACGAAATGAAGAAAAAAATTTAAATCCCAGGTGTTTGGAAGGGAAAAAAGATGTATATGTCGTAAATCACATTCGTTTAAATCATAAACGTTAGGACATGACAATTAAAAAAAGTAAGTAGATAAAAATGAAAAAAAGTTAAGTTTGCAGCGAGTAAAAAGAGCTCTGTTCATAGCATTTGGTTAAGCTAAAAATAACGGTCATACTTGTGTTGCGTGTTGGTCTATGTTGTACACATACCTTAGGAGGTAAGCAGTAGCCAATAGAAGTCGTCACAGCCAGCCGGACCATCTGGCAAGGACGCTACCTTCCCTTTTCTTCTTATTGGGTGTGTTGCCTCGATTTAATCGCCAGCCTCGCTTTGGAGATTATCAATACAAAGACAAGCTTCAAACACAATAGGGAAACGGCTTCCGCTTTCTTCTCTTTATTTCTCGGTAAAAATCAGTACGTTCCCTTGTGTACTTAAGAGGCTAAAAAGAATAATCAAGTACCTGATTTAGATATGAAATAATTCATTTTGAAAGTAATAATTGAAATGAGATTTGACTAAGTTGCAAATTACTGAACTGATTATATAACTGCATGAAATTACGAATGTCATAAATAATTAATCAAGGTTCCTGTCATACAGTGACAACTGACAATTTTCCGACGTAAGAGCTTTCCAAATCGTACCAGAGCACTTCAGTGTGTCGCTGATAATATACCCATTATTTTTTAATCATTAACTAAATTTTTCATTGAATCAGTTACATACATACATATATATATATATATATATATAATATATATATATATAGAGAGAGAGAGAGAGAGAGAGAGAGAGAGAGAGAGGGGCATTAACTGAGTGTTTTGTGAAATAAGATGAACAGGTAGAAAACAAATGCAGCCACACATTTCTAGAGATAGATGCGGTCACAAATTTGTATAATATATTTTTACCTTATGTATTGCAGATCTTATTAGTGTATGAATGTGATGATTGTTAGTACTTTAAGAATATGAACGTTCTATCTTTGGCGAGTATATTCGACTTTTGAACCAAGACATAAATAATGATTTCGAATACTGATTTCCTAAGCTTAGACGCTCTACTGTTTCATCCTATAAGTAACTCAAAAATAGATGTTAGTAATGGGGATTTTATAAGAACACATCATCATCATTATCAGGTCATACTGGCAGCACAGATATCCATGACTCTCTCTCTCTCTCTCTCTCTCTCTCTCTCTCTCTCTCTCTCTCTCTCTCCAACCATCCCTATCGGTCATCGTATCTGACAGGTCTTCTACGCAGCATCCAGAATCCGCACGGAGCTGATTGATGTAGGTATTTGCTGGTCGACCTACCCTGGTGTATCCATGTGTTTGTGTCCACTGGAGGACGTCACTTATGAGTTCGTCCTTGCTTCTTCAGCAGTGTCCAGCATGTCTTATTCGTCTTACTCTTATGGATTGTGTGATAGGGGCAAGTGGCCGTACAGCTTATTTGTTGTGAGGTGCTTCTTCCAAGATTAGTTCAAGACAGTACACAGCATCCTTGTGTAACTCCCATTTAGCATTTTCTCTGAACGTTTCATAAGAGTCCAAGTAGTGCAGCCGTACAGTAGTACTGATACATCGATGGCTTTGAAGATTTTTTGCTTTATTTCCATATAATCGGTAATTTGTCTATAGCAATCCATGCCTTTCCTATGCATACATTGATATCGCTTTCTATAGATGAGATATTACTACCTAGGTATGTGAATTGGTCTACTGATTTTAGAGGATTAACCTCCATAGTGGAGATGCCTCCATCTTTTTAAAACACAGGAATTCGGTTTTATCTTGTTTTCTGTATCTTAAGGGAGAAAAGATTTTAATCAGGCAGTCTATTTTTCAATCTTGAGTTGTTATTGTTATGTGTTCGGTCCATTTTTCAAAGAGAATGCGAAATACCTGTTGGGGGGGGGGTAAGAATAAATAAAACCTTTTAAAATTTAATTTTCTTTTAAATCAAAGTTACTAAGATTTCATTATTTCTAGCGGAAAATTATGCAATCAAATAGATATTAAATTTACTTATACATTCATTTTCCTTTTATTCCCTACCTCTACGGCACTGAAACTCTGTAAACAAAAATATAGGCCTGTTGGAGTAGCAAAATAAGTAAACACCTATAAAAAGAAGTTATTTTAAACCAATATATGATGGAGCCCCCATTATTCTTTTTGCTACTGCTGGTTTTTCTTCATGATATTGACCCCACTAGATTTTCTGTTACTGGAGTGTATTTTATTTAGTTTTAGCTGTTGTTGTTGTTTTATTCGTTTGATTTTTTTTTTTGGGGGGGGGTCACACCAACAGTATGCAGTCTTTCAATTTTGTCTTGCTGGATAATCACCATTTATCTTCTTTCCGTTCGAATACATCCCACAAGTACTCGATTGATTTTAAATCTGATTACATGCTAGACTTGACTTCGTACTATGAAAGTGAACCACACATTTATCCCTTTGTCACCTCCGAATTAGGTAATTTGAAAAGAGCTGTTGCATCTCCACATGTTCTGAAGTTAATTGGGACTTTGAGGAGATTCTCCAATGAAGGGTGATCTGAAACATTTCAAAGGTTCATTCATTAGTGGCATTTTGACTATTTATACAGAGATAAGTCATGGTAAGTATGTTACTGGTATAATCAAAGTTTGGGTTATATCAAAAATGCTATGAACCTTCTGTTCCCTTCTTTTTTTTTCTTTCTTTTTTTAGTTCATATGCAACTGCATTTATTAAGAGTAGTAGATCGAACAACTGTTTACTTAAATCTTGTTTGTAGTCGGTGTAGATGTTGATCAGGCATCTCAGCAGTTCTTCCGGTAGCATCACGAGTATATTGATTTCGAACTACCGTTTGACCATCCATAAGATGCATACAACCAAGTGACCACCTTCGTCATTATGACAATGCTCCATCTAATTAAGTAAATTCAATATATTACTAGTACATCGCACCGGATGAAATTAAGGAAAAATAAATACTAAGTTTAAATAGGTCAGTATTCAAAATCCTGCTCTGTAATTATATTCGAACACTGACTTCTCGCACCAGTGTGCGATAATTATCTCAACTTAAAGAGAGACCAACTAGATTTGTACTAAGATAATCATTAAAATACATTTATGGGCTTGGAATTAAACACTTTTGTCTATATAAGAACATCGCCGATACTGCATAAGCTATTGCATAAAATCCGTGATTTTGTCTCTATGTTATTATCTCTGGCTTATAAAATTTGTTAAATTTCCATGTATATTCAGTACACTAATGTAATATCAATCATGAGAGAGGAGCAGTACAATGTAATCAATAGCGTGTTATAAGTACAAGATAGAATATATGAGTTTATATTATCTACATTGTAAGGGATTTTTTTGTTTTTTGTTTTTTGTTTTTTTAATGAATTGTTAAGTAAAATTTTGATTAAAAATATTTGATTCTGTGTAAAATACATCTGAAGCTATATTTCGGCAGTAGAAAAACTGAGATATCTTTCAATGCATCTAGTAAAATGAAATGTAGTTGTTAACGTGTTTCAATGATTACGTAATATGCCCCCTTTCTTAGGTGTAGAATGCACAGCCAGCGGGCAAGACGTCCATTAACTGTCTATTATTTAATTTGTGTATAAATATAATAATTTTATTTAAATTAGTAAGCAGAGAAAAAGTATCAACATTTTTTGTGAGCTGTAACCTTGAATTATTCTTTTAAGTTGTAATGGTGTGAATTTAGAAGCAACAACAACAATAATGTTTTTAAAAAAGGGCTAACACCAGGTTTTAAATGTAGTAAAGTGGCCGATTTTTTTTCAATGAAGAAAAGAAGTATGAAGGGAATAGAGACGAAGCAGATAATAGAGGAATACAAGAGAAAGCGAAAGAGGAAGGAATCATAAAGAAGAAAGTAAGGCAACAGACATTTCTACTGGGCGGAGCGAATCTAACCGACTTCAGTACTGGGCGGAGCAAACATGGTTGACGTCGACGTCGTTGAGGAGGAGAAGGAAAAGGCAACACGGGTCGTCTAGGCGTTTAGGTGGGGCGGCAACAGAGCCAGCCCGACAGCGCAAGGGCGGCGGTCGTACAACCGACTTCACAGCAGGGGCAACAGTAATTCAAGCTACTTATAAGAGCGGAGCCACATTACCGACTTCGATGTGGAGAGACGCTAACATGGCCGTCTTTATTGTTCAGTGATGGTGTCTGACTTTGCCGCTAGGTATAGATGCTGGAGTGGAATTGAAAAGACAGAAAAGATTGCCAACTTCCTTTACATTATATAATGTTTTTCAGTTATTGGCAAAATTTGAGAATCGTACGTAAACTGAATTAAAGAATGGGACTGTAAAGCGTTGAGCCATTAAAAAATTGAAATATTCATAAATCAGTTAACGGATTATCCTTCTTTAACATAAGCTGACAAGAAGTATTAAAAACAAAATTTTGAAAACGCTAGTTGCAAGAATAGATGAACGTGGTTCCTTTCAAAAGTTCTGGTAATATAATGCGCGAAAAACAAATTTGATTGACTGCTTCTTTATTTACTTGTAGAATTATTTCGAGGGATGTGCGAAATGTTCGGCGAGACACGGAAAACGCTGGATAACAAAGTAAACAATTAACTCAAATACCCCAAATTTCAGGGCATCACCTCGTATACTGAGACAACAAACAGGCCGTTGACAAGGGGTTTTCTTTACTTAACTTTCTTGTTTCCATACGAGTGAACGTAGGTTAGTTGCTAATATATGTAAGAATAGTTCAAAAGTTTTATTTTATTTTCATTTTTTTTTTTTATCAAGCGCTTTCAGCTATTTAAATTTGACATTATCAGGATTCAGGACATTAATGGTTGCAGAAAAAAACTGATTTTATATGGTAGTTTGTTTTTGTTGTTTTGTTTTTCTTTGCTTTTCTTTTTTTAATTTTAAAGTGTCGCCCAAAAGGCAATAAAGACCCTAAAACTTAATAAAATTTTCAATCTGGGTTCTGAGATTTTGAAGATACTTGTCAACTGGTTGATATATTATAATCAGAGGGAATAAGCAAGAGTATACAATGAAGTAATTTTATTGAATTAAAGTAGTGTATTTTAAAATACAATGTTAAATGAAATAAAAAGAGTGTGCCAAAGTGTTTGTTTTTTTGGGGGGCTTTTTTTGGTTGTTGTTTTTTTTTGGGGGGGGATCTCCAATGGTAATTATTATTAAACTAAACATCCCAAAGCTTGATAAAATTTTCAATCAGGAAATATTGAATTTATTTGTCCAATGATTAAGACATTCTTTCCGAGAACCTCGCTTTAGCGTTGCCTTGTTAGTGACGTTTAGATTTTATGACTAGAAGCATCTGTATGCCTCATAAAATGGCTATGCATGAAAACAAAAGATAATTGTCATAAATTTGGTTTAGTAAACAAACATAAATATTATTTTCTTTTATTTAATTTTATTATTTAGACAACGTATTATCAGCCATTATAATTATTGATTTTGATTAATTGATTAAGAGAAAATTCTATCACCCAGGGTGGACAACATTCACGATCAAAGGTTTATGAGACTAACACGCTCGCTTGAACTACCTCAGTGAAAATAGTGGTAGTAATACTAATGATTATTCGGCTTTATATTTACTAAACTTTGCTTAGTTTGATCCAAAGATACCTCAGCAGTACACCAAGTAAGGAACTAAGTCACCAGAAGTGGTTGGACAGACTAGATATTTGTTGAACTAGATTTGCGTTGATACTAGTCTATATATAGAGCACCCAGTAAGGATCGAACTCATAAACAATGGTTTACCAACCCACGAAGGTACAAAACTATCATGCTACATCAAGTATTCTAAATATATAAAATCCCTGATGAGGCTATTCGTATTTACTTCATGCGAAGAAAAGATTTGGATCCACTTTTCCCTTCACTGTATTCCATTGCAAATCAAAACTTCATGTCATTATGTCACGATGGTTGACAATGAAAATAGCCGGTGAGTGAGAACTCAGCAATAATTACTATACATGATAAAGCAGTAGCAAAAAACTGTTACACTTATTGTTAACCATATATATATATTTCAAGGACAATCAATCAGTAAATAAGATAATGTACCTAATGTTCTACTACATCAATTCCAATATGATAGCCTTATAATCCAAAACCAATCATTTTGATTAAATTTCCGGTTTTTATTTGTCATATATTCTGGCTTGTAAGATGTAATTTTTGAAAAATTAAAAAGATTTTTTAAAGAAAAGATTATTATATAATTTAGATAGAGAATGCCGAGTATTGACGTAGATGTACAACTAAAAAATCAGAACGTGTCCAAATTCAATTTGCATCCCCACCCTCAAAAAAGTGTATAAAACTTATTAAGATGTGTAAAGTAAATATAATGATCTACTGAAATAATCTATGTTTGGCAAATATTCCCTTAAACACTTTTTGTAAGTGTTGCAATGTTTATGAACCCAGGAAATAGAATCAGCGATCGGGCTCATATTCCGGCCGTTGCTGGTTGTGTTCATTCAGTACTGATGCACTTAAAAAATGTTTAATCTACTTTCCTAGCTTTTCACAGAGAAAGTTTAATTTCCTAGCCATGGTGATGGAATTCAAATCGTGAAAAGGCAACGATAAACCTCTTCATTATCTCTCTGCCAAGAAATGTCAGGATAATTCAGTTTACTGATAAAGGAAGCTGTGATGAACCATGATCACCCAAGTACAGAGAAAACAGGGTACTTTCACATTTCATTCCATGTCATAATTTATTGCAAATAAATAAAGATAAGTACTCTAGAATTATCTTTTAATAGTTATATCCCTTGATAAATTATAATTATCTGGGTGAGTGATAATGCAGACACCACACTATTATTATTATTATTATTATTATTATTATTATTAAGTTGCAAACTGTATAGGAACTCCCACAGTTGTATAAGTTAGAGAGTTTTAATTTCATTGCACTAACAAATATCTAGCGACGATGTACCATTTTTGCTAATTTTTCGTTAATATACAATAATCAGACCATTATGATATAGGTGATCAGGTCTATGTTTGGTCTTTTATAAATGCAGTAAAATGCTAAGACCAAGATAATTAACACGTTTGTAGTCTTTGTCGTCTGACTCATCTATTAAATAATCACTGAATATCTCCCAAGGACCAAGTTTCAGTCGCCATACATCTAAGATAGACGTAAAAGTTTCAAGTGCCATATGATGTTCACAGGGAAATTGATAAAATGAGATGACTCTATTATCTTCATATATGTAGCTACATCAAGATATATAGTAGCATGTATGACGAAAAAAACACTTTAATGGATTATTAATTCAAAAAATTAAAAGAAGAGTTAGATGCAAAGGGCCATGTGTATTATGGTCACCAAAGTATCACTAGATGAAATATTTTGGTTAAAGAGACAGAATTTTTTCTTAAGAATTTAGAAATTTGTAAAGACATAGTCTCGTTTATTCTGCATTTCACTTCTCCGCGGTTTATATCGATATATATACTTACCTGTATAACTAATGCAATCACACTCAATTTAGTTTACCATCCGATTATTATTATTATTATTATTATTATTATTATTATTATTATTATTATTATTATTATCTCCCTTTCCCAAGAATACCTCTTCATCAAATAAGAGACATGTCTCACTTTTTTTATACTCAGCGCGAGGATTGACGGGTTTAAAAAATTTTTGGAGTTTTACCATAACGAAAAAAGATTGTTGTGAGAAGGTTTTAAAAAATAGAAGGAAGAAATTAATGAGTCACTTATTTTGCTTTTTGCCTCTTTTTATTCAGTTGTTAAACTAAAATTTGTTTTCCTTTTGAATATTTCATGCGTTGAATTTTATTTTCATTCGTATTGCTTCTCTTTTTTAAAAAAATGGAGAGAGGTAAAAATGATACAGGTGCATGGTCGCAGTTATTTCCAGAAGATGATTAAAAAAAATCAGGCTGCGTATCGTAATGACGTCCATTATCTTTTGTGAGAAGATAAACTTGGCCATTAATTTGACCAATGCAATTTAGATAAATCTTTCCTGACTGAGCTCTGACTTAAGTCACTTCCAGGAAAGCAAGAACGAAAACCAAACTTTTCTTAGATCTCCAGGTTCCTACCTGCTATAGAGGGGTTTAAGGATTTGAATGAGCTTACAACTAGCAGAATTAAGCTTGTTTGGCAAAAAACAAGTGAGCGAGATTCGTGCTGAAGTGTTGTCGCCGAAAAGTTACAGGGATGATACTAGTTCTCCGCTTTTTCATCATACCAAGGTTAACAAATTTGGAAGGATGGGGTTGAATATGGCAGTCTTTTCTATGGGGGAAGAAATTGACAAGAATTTGGAGGATATCATAGCTATGAAATGGAATACTTTTATTTCGAAGGTGGCTTCGAAATCAAATATTCCCAGTACAGAGAGAAGTTGAGACTCATAATTCAAATCTTACGTGGCAGATCACTTACTGGCTCCTAGGCTGAAAGAGACCAACCCCTAGATGGTTCTGTAATTAGAGCATTAGAAGTGAATTCAGAGTGGCAGACTAGAGGGAAAGTAAGGTGTTTTAGAACTTCGGAAGATCAAAAATATATGGTTTCTAAAGATCACTTTAGCTACGTCTGATCGACTAGAAGAGAACATTGAGAAAGGAATTATGACTCCTAGCAGTAAAAACCCAATGCGAGGTACACATGATAGATTTTCTTGCAAATCATTAGGCTGATAATTTGTGCCCTAAAAAGTTGGATTCGAGCGCTAGGCTTTTGCTTAGGCAAGTCTCTTACGGTTCTTTAATTTTTTCTTATATGGACACTTTGTGTTCTGTAGAAAATAGATAAGAGGCCTTGCAGACTATCTCAGTTATTCCGATCTATGGCGGGTGAGACAGTCGGAGTTATTCTAGGCTCGGTCTCTGCGAGACGTAGACTTTATTTAAAGAACATAGCTTTTAAGAATAAAGCTACAAAAACAAACTGTTACGTTTGTCAGCTTTAGGCACGAAATTGGTTTCGGGAAAATCCTTTGATGTTTTGCACAGCAGTGCTGAAAACCTGAGAAATGCGAAGGAGACTCAACATGTCAGGAGTCATTTTTGGAGAGAAGAAATTAGAAGGCCTCTATGAGACTAAATATGATAATTCTTCGGTTTTTGGTCACATAAAGCAGAATCATTAAGGTTCCAGCTTTAAGCAAGGGAGAGGACATGGTGCTTCGACCTGGGCGAGTGAGCAGACAGATTTTAAGAAGTTCAGGTTTCAAAAGTCCAGGTTTCAAAAGTCGTTGGGGTTTCATCCCAAACAACAATAGTTAGAATATTTCCTCAATCCGAGCAGGATGCTTGGAGGGCTGAAAGAAGATCACTTCTGACCGTTGGATCTTGAGCGTAGTCCGAGAAGAACTTAAGCTTCAGTTTGTCTCATCACCTGAATAAATCGGTGTAAAAAGGGCCGTATTCAGTTCGTCTTGCGAGAACCGAGTTATTTCAGACAAAATAAAAGGTTTGTTTGGAAAACAAGCAATAGAATTTGTTCCCAAAGCCCAAGAAGGCCAGGGGTGTTACGGCACTTTTTTTTAGTTCTCAAGAAGAACGGAGGGTTCCGTCCGATTCTGAATTTGAGAAGAGAGGAATGTTCATCTCGTGGTTCCTCATTTCAAGATGGAAACTTTCAGAATTATTCATCAGGCCTTGAGTGAGTGGGATTTGGTAATTACTGTGGATCTGAAGGATTCTTACTTCCATGTTTCTATTTTCCCAGGTTACAGGCAGTTTCTACGGTTTTATTTTTGGGGGAGACATTACCAATTCAAAGCTATGTCCTTCGGACTAGAAATATACATGTATGTGTTCCTGTACTTAGACGTCTGGATGGTCGGAAATCAGCATCAATGCATTCAAATGCTAAATCTTCTCATCAGTGGTGGAGGTTGATGGAGTCTTTGGTTACTTCCTTGATACATACTGCGAGAGGAGCGGCCATATTTACAATGTAAAGACAGCAAGCAAAATGGGGTGATCAGGCTCAAACTTCGGTGACCCCAACAGTACCAACTCTAAGTTGGCATGTGCAGAACGTAGTGTGACAATAATAAATATATGTTAGGGTGAAAGTGCGGATAAGTTTTTACACTCCATCGTATAATTTCAAAGCTCAATTGCATTTTTTAGTTGCACTTTTTTGTCTAAAATCATTTGTTTGCACACCGTTATGTGATATCAAGTAATCCTATCTAATATAAATAATTTGAAATAGTTGCATGGTTCAAGTATTTCCATCTAATACATTTTATATACATTTATATAATACTAATTATACACATTTATATGGTTTCAAGTAATTCATAATAATAATCCTTAGGAAACAATGATGGCTTCAACTAACCATTCTTAAAACAAATAATTTGTACATAGTTATAAGGTCCAAGTATTCTCATCTAATATGATTAACTCTCAAACAGATCTATTTGATCTATAGAGGGGACCCTAACAGGTAATACCATTCCCAGTCAGAGTGGACCATGGAAAATGTCAATGAAGGGGTGATCCACATTCCCCGGATCTGTAGAACTGGAGCCTCACTACCAGATGCAGTTTTAGTGTCATTCCTAAAGAAACACTTTTTTCTTGAAGATGGGTTTTATCTCTCTGCAGGGGATGCAGTCGTCATGTTCTAAGCCCTACCGACAGGGCTTCTAATCACTTATTAGGGAGAAATAATTGTCAAGACTTGGAGAAGTTAGAAAGTCTCCAAATGAAATAATGTTGTTAAAATTGATAATCAAACGAAAATGATTGTAGCAAAGGAGCAGCCTCTATAACATATTTATTCCCTTTCTGGTTCGGCTTAGCATCGAACGAATAGCTTTAAAATACGAGATTTCATTCATGTTAATGAAATTTGTTATCTCAGAACCACTAGAAAAAGCAAAATCCTTTCATTTTTTCTAACTAGGTTATGTTATGTGTGATAGGTTCTTTCCTAAAAGTTTTATCGAATTTTTGTAAAAAAATCGGCAAGACAAATGTTATTTAGTTCTAATTTTGGATTATGTAACTTTAATATTACATTATGCTATATTATGCTATCAATACACAGATGAATATAAATGTGTGCTTATTAATGTCTTCTTACACAGAGAAGATTATTCTTAGATATTGTCCCAAACTTTGACACTAGAATGATACATTGCACAAGACGATATAATAACTTTTTTCTGTCTTTTCTTCCCTTCTTTCTCTCAACTCTTTTCTCTTATTTCGTTATCGCTTTCTCTCTCTTTCTTCTTTCTTACCTGATTTGTTCCTTAAAGAATGTCTGTCAGGGATTCGGTCTATTGCTTTTCAATGTCAGCACTTAAAACCGATGTATTAAAGTAACACAAAAGCCTTATAGTAAATAACCATGCCTTTTCCAGTAGTTCTGGCTCGAAATAATTATCATTCTATCCAGTTTAATTTACTTTTTGTCCGTTTCTTTTAATTTTTGTTCATTTATTTATTTTGTCACCGAATACACTCTGTAACTTACTGATTCAGTCTCTACTGTTTCCCCGAGGCATCTGATAGTAGCCATAAACAAATTTCTTGCCCCAGGGAGTTGAAGCCAAATTTGAAGAGGTGTAATTCAAGCACTGTTGGGGCACCCGACTTTTTCCAACCTCCTTTTGTCCTCTCTCTCTCTCTCTCTCTCTCTCTCTCTCTCTCTCTCTCTCTCTCTCTCTCTCTCTCTCTCTCTCTCTCTCTCTCTCTCTCTCTCTCTTATAATCCTCTTCCAGTTGATACGTTTTTTTATATTTCCCCTCTTATATGCCTTCTCTCATTCTTTCTCATTCTTTTTCTTTACCTTCATCGAATCATCTCTTCACCATTCTTTCTCTCTCTACACATGTGCTCAATATCTACATACTGTCTCCTTTTGTTATATTTCTCTATCTCTGCCACCTCTACTGCTTATTCGCTCTTAATCTTTTAATCTCCCTCCCACCAGAATATTCTTCTCTATGTTCTCCTCTCTGCCTTCCCCCTTCTCACTCTCACAAACTCTTTCTCTCTCTCTCTCTCTCTCTCTCTCTCTCTCTCTTCTCTCTCTCTCTAACCCCACTCACTCTTTATTCTTCTCACTATTTTCCACTCAACCTCTTTCAGTTTCTTTCCTTTTCGTACGATTTCCTATATATATATATATATATATATATATATATATATATATATATATATATTTCTCCGACTGTCTGTTCTTGTAATCTTTATATTTCTCTATTTTTCCTCTCGCATCCAACCGACCGGATCCTCCACGTCCACTCAGCTTGCATCCTATATAATGAAGTTGCTAATAGAAAGGTTACGCTTCTTGTCACATTTTCATGCCTCTTTTTAGAGCTATGAATACCAACCTTTTCACTAAGCATCAAAACTCTTTTTTTCTTTTTGTTACAATGCATTAAAGTATAATACTATACTTATTTATTATTTTACTCTCTGTAATCATGATTTTAACGCTGTTTTGCCGACCACCGTGTAACAGTCACCTATCAATGACAAGTTCACCTTACGGGTTTTACTTGTTCAAAGGTAGATTCACCCAAAAAAGAAAGAAAGAAAGAAAGAAAGAAATGGATGAATAGTCACAAATGAATAACTTTATGGCTTTCATACGCCAAGACTGCTTATTTTGTTTCTCATTGACAATGAACAAACATTTTGTAGCTGTCGTCATTATATTTAATGATGTTATTATTATTGTTAATTTCAACTGGGCCCACAGAGGTCGCTGACATCATCTAGTGTCTGGGTCTGGAGTAGAGCTACTCTTTGTGCCTGATCTATTTCTAGGGCAAACTCCGATTTGTTCAATAGAAGTAGACACTGAAGCAGAAGGAAATATACTACCACTCCGATTATATAAACAGATGTGTCCAAATCCAAAAAATTAGTGAAGCGGTCGAATACCGTGATAACTGCATAAAATAAGACGATTATTCCACAAATTCGAATACACGAGTTCTTGCTAGATCACCGAAGTTAAGCAGCGATGATCCTGTTCAATACAGAGATGAATTACCATTTACGCAACAGCAGTTAAGCAACCTGATATCAAAATTACTTAGTTCAGCATTAAATTACCAGAATAGAATTGATGTGCTGTAAAACAAAACAACCAGCCAACCAACATTCCACAAATTGGCACTATCCGACCAAGGCACATGATCAGTAGAAAAATTCTTCATCACAGACACAAACGGATTAGCAATGTTAGCACTACCCAGCAGTAGAAACCGCAAAATGGTAATCCTTCACTGCGAAATAAAGGGGGGAAAAAAGAGATACAGTCTGTCAATTACCTTATACGGGAATACCTGAAATAATCTGACCACATTGGCCACTTACCAGTCAAATACCTCATTGTCCACGGCCCCACCGTAATACCTGTTATACCAGCTCTACTAAAATTCCCAATCCATCTAAAAGGAGATGTGAAGGTCCGGGTCATAAGGAATGTGGAATCCACTGAATCAACAGCCTGAGGTATAACCGGAAAAACAATAGACAAAGACCTAAAATATTTGAGTCAAAGTGCAAAATGATTTAGCAAGCTCGACGCAAAAAATGGATACTGATCCATTGAGCTTGACAAAGAGCGCCAAATCCTAACATGCTTCAACATATTTGCAAATATTGTTTCATAAGGATGCTGTTTGGGTTGGTAATGAGCCAGGATGTATCCCTGTAAAAATTGGATCAAATACTTGAAAAATACCCTGGAACAATCGGTATTTCCGATGATCTTGTGGCATTTGAAAAAGTAAAAAGGAGCACGGCAAAAACTTGTTCAGCCTGATTGAAGCTGCAAAGGAAAATGGTTTTGTATTTAATAGCACAAAATGCAACATCAAGACTAAATCTGAAAAATTTTCTACGGAATTTATGACGTGAATGGAGTGCATCCCGATCCCCCACCAAGATAAAATAGCTAAACTCTAAAATATCCCATCAACTAAGCATAACTACAGCATGTACTGGGAATGGTCACATACAGGGCTCGCTTCATACCTCTACTGTAGGAGCATACTACCAACCTTCGTAACCTAAAAAAGGACAACGAATACGCATGGGCAAAGAGTCACCAGAAAGCCTTCCAACAAATTAAGGCTCTTACCAACAAGAAAGTAATTCTGGTAAATATATGCAAATATAGACGTGAGATGCTAGCAGTTGTTTTTGGATGTCAGAGATTTCATACTTATATACAGGAAACCATTCTCAACAGAGACTGACCACAAACCATTAGAAATGATCAGCCAGAATGAACTATTAGCAACATCTTAAGGCCACAAATAACGCTTATGGAAATACAGGTATATGATCTCACCATAGCATACCACCCTGGGAAAGAGATACTGGTGGCAGATTGACTGTCAAGGCTACCAAACAAAAATACCTGCAATCCAGTAAACCTGAACATAAGAACTGAAAGAAAAATCCAGGAACGACCAGGTGAAATCAGTCCTTATAGAACATATATTCATTGGTTGGCCAGGCAAAGCAAAAGATATGCCAACACCGCTCAAACTATATTGGTCATTCGGAGATGAGCTGTCAGTAGAGGATTCTTTGGTACTTAGTGAAGGGTGGATAATAATTTCCAGAACCATGAAGAGCGAGATCCTAAACAAGATGCATGCATCACACAAATGTATCAAAAAGTGTACCCTAAGAGCATAGGCGTACGAGACTGAGTCGGCAGCTGCAGACCCATCCAGGCAAATGAATTGTACATTTTCAGGGAAAATAATTGTTTTAAAATTTGACGTTATCGATATTGAAACCGAAATGAAGCCGCCGCATTATTTTTCACAAGAAACATACCTGAAGTCTTCAATGTTAAGTCATACCCTAATGGCCTTTTTAAACACTAGGGGACGAAAGAAAATGTTAAGCCAAGTTCAACCGACTAGAATTGTCATTTAACTGCTCCCCCCACGCAAGCAATGTGGGACACAAAATCTTTTTAATGTGAAAAAGGTGAATCTGTGCCTTTCAGCGCTAACGGACAGCAGAAAATTTCCTCCGACCATCACAGTACTCTAGATGGCCACGAGGTGCCATAAGGACCAAAGGGAACCAACTCACAAACAAACTTACAAAATAGAAAGTTGTCTCTGGAAACCAATGGACTAGGATTTTTTTATTATTGGATTTTGACATCATTTTGGTAAATCGTCCAAACATTTGAAGAATATTTTAGAGACGTTTATAGCTGGCTTGTCTTTGATGTTGTTGACACAAACATACCCGGGAATAAAAATTGTCGCCCAAAATCGGTGTTTACGAAGTAGAGTTTTTCATATACCCTGGATCTGTCGATGGGGGACGATGTTAACAGCCCGCCTACACCCGTGGTGGTCTCACTTCATTTTTTTAGCGAACTCAACACGTAGAAATGTGTTGGTGAGGGGCTAAAAAGTGGACGCGGGAATATTCGCTTTTTGCCTAAATTATTAACCAATAAAAATTCAAATGTTACAAAGATAGATTGTACCTGTTTTAAATTCCCATGAAATTAATACTCAGTACTAAGTAAACGGTGAAAGAAAGAATGTCAATTCACTGAAATATATACAAATTCAACCAAAGTGCAATACAACCTCATAATATATGTAGACAATATCAAGAGAAGGCTATATCTACCACTAAAATAAGTAAGTAAACTGTATTTATCCTTTCCTTACAAATAAGTATATCATACAGAAAGAAATTTAAAATAAATTTTATCTTCAATTACAATTAACATTATTGTGGAAAACAAAAATGGAGATACATTTATTCCTCACAGATTGGCACTTTGAAAAATATTAATTTGTAAATCAAAATCCTGAATTGCACTTATAGTTATTTTCATGTACCCGTCTAACTGTTCTAACAGTAACTATATACAATTTTTTAAGCCTTGGATTTATTTTTTTTGTTTTTTTGTTTTGTTTTATTTATATTTTTTTTTGGGGGGGGGGGTCATTACTAACCCCGAATCACCACCACTGAACGGAACACACAAAAAAAATTGTATCGCTTAGTAAAATGATATGATATTGCTACAAATACAAAATAGTACTTATGGCAAATCGGAGCTTTCCTTGAAACGTTTAAGTAAAATTCCGGAAATTAGCAGGAGAATAATAGTCGCTGTGTTCACAAAAGTCGAAAACCGTAAAATTCATGTTTGCTTTTAAAGCTTTTAGAATATCAAAAATAAGAAACATTAGTAATCAAATATGTGGAGAGGTGAAATGCAGAATAAATTTCTTAATTGAAAAAAGAACTTAAATGAGAAAAAAGTAAAAATTCTCTTCTGGAGGTTACCACCTCTTGACTCCCCTGCATCCATGTTTCATTTAAAATAAAATGAATAAAAAATTTAAAATTATCTAAGGAACATTGCTTTATTTTAAATACTTTATCTCATGTGCACGAAAATTTTTGTATCGTTAATTCCCGTACTTTTTTGTAAAGGGTTTTAAGAAATTGTCAAAGCATGACCTACATGTCAGAAAGAATGAAAGAAGGAAATCATGATACCACATGAAATTCTATTTAGATCATGACAGGTAGTTGGACCAGACCTCTTCCACATGGCAGGAGAAACGTACTTGCTGGTAGTTAGTTGACTACCATTTAAACTACCAAGCCCAGAGGAGGTGCTATAAAAATGATCAAGAGAAACCTCTCAATAAGGACTAGGAACACACAACCCGAAAAAGACAAGCCTTGAAAGGGTTATACGCACGATAAAAAGAACAAAAGAAATATCATGACCGTGATGCAAAAGATTTCTCATGTCTCTACAAAGACCAGAATGTAATCATAATTAATCCTCAATCGGCCACATAGGAAAAGGTTGACGAACGAAGATCATATAATTGTACTACGGAAAATGGTAATATCATAAGAAGAAACCGGCGTTATATGTGTAAAGTTCCATCCACAACAAGAGATGAGAGAGGTCAAGGACCACCTGGAAAGCAGTTAGAAAGAACATCTGAAAACCCTGCCGTGAATTGAACCGCATCAGAAAGATGCGTAATAACACAGTCACGCAATAGACTATGTATATTAGTTTTTCTTTTAAAATCATGTAGCACCAACTTTTACAGATTCCTACCTTTTCGCAAAATTCGCGGATTACAGCACGCATTTTCTCAATGAAATCATCATCTGTTTATATGGAAAATCATGCTGATTTGAGATCTTCTTTGGAGGATCTTCTTCCAAATTTTAAACATTGGTACCAAAGTTAAGTGTTGTAGGTTACATGATCCCTTCGTACTTGGGTCACTGGCCGATCAGCCACCTGTATCCCGTTATTAGACACATGGGTCACCACCCACGGCCGACAGGTGGCGCTACTGGGTGTTTCTTACTCCTCTGCCAAGGTGCAGTCGGCGTATTCTACAGCCATAAACGGCTGAGTGATCGCACCACAGGTGACATTGAGTACTATTCAAATACTCCTCCTCATAAGTCTGTTGCATCAAAAGAAGCAGTTTTCTTCTATTATAGATTTTCACACAAACATCCTTCATCGGGAAAAACATGACATCAAGGTCACTGCCACATAACATTTCAGTTATGAGCACGCTGAAATATCTCATTGGCGCACAATTTTAAAGTTTGGTTTATATTTTAACAAAATATGATGAACAGAAACGAAATAATGCCAAACCTACCGTACTGTAATGAAATTTACACTGATCTGACTTAATCTATTTGCCAAGTTAATTTATACGACTTCTATTAGTTTTCTCCATTTATTCTCTGTCTATTATTTAGACTTCACAGGTATTTTAATCACCATTCTGTAGATACTTTCTCTTCCCTCAAGAAATGGACACCTGAAGAAGGTTAAGTTGAATCAATTGAAATGTTATAATGATGAAAAAAGCAATACAAATGAATTTCAAATAATGACTCTTCACAAAATTATAAACAACATATCTTGTTATCTTTAAGCTATGAAGAAGTAATGGAAGTTTACTATGATGGCCGGAAAAGTACCGTGCCTTGTCGTAAATCTGGCTCTGGTTTAGCCTTTATATTTTTAACTAAAAAATAGAAAAGGGAACTGGGTGAAAAGGAGCTAAAAAATATATTTATCCCGCTAATCTTATTTTGAAGAAGAAAAAAAAAGAATTTCAACCACCAATTTCCCTTTATCATCTTTTCTATTGCTTCTTAGCATCCCTCCCCGCCTGGTCCTTTAACTATTTGTCTCTTTCACGTTCTCGTTTCCCGCCCTGTCTTTTTCTTCTATCTCCGTTCATTATTCAATCTGTTTGTCCATCTCTGTCTTTATACTCTCTCTCTCTCTCTCTCTATATATATATATATATATATATATATATATATATATATATATGTGTGTGTGTGTGTGTGTGTGTATATATATATATATATATATATATATATATATATTATATATATATAAGAAGTGTTGATATTTGTCACATCTAGAGAGCTAACGGTTGTGAGGGTTGGAGAATGCAATAAGAAAAGACGGGTAATAGAGTGGGAGGATGTTTACGAGAAAAGGGACTGAAGGAAAAGTAAAATAAAAACTAAAAAGATCGTGAAACAGAAGAATCAGACAGAAAAAAGAGAAAATAATAAAGAGTGATATATATATATATATATATATATATATATATATATATATATATATATATATATATATATATATAATCACTCGAGCATTATTTTAGTTTTTATCTTTTTCTTCCTTTAGTCCCCTTTTTGTAAACATCCTCTATTGCTCGTCTTTTCTTATCCTCGTATACCCCAGTCCCTGTCACCACTAACTCTCTAAACACGACAGATACCAACACTTCACTATCCCTTCTTTCATCCCAGACTACTTACTTTCTTTATCATCCTTCGCTTGTCGACATCTTCCATACTTCTGAAGACCGATACAAATAAATAGTGTAGTAAAGACGAATTGTGATCACGCATACAGAGAGAAGGGGGCATACCCACATTTATTCAAAATGTAAAAGTTTTACCATGTATTCACTGACATATTCTCACCTGCACACACCTGGCTAAAAAAAGAGGTAGTTCCATAACATTTTACCAGGGTTTTTTTAAGTCCCACCTGACACTAGATGACAGAGACCGCACCCAGAAACCCTTTCAAATTGCACACATATACATTGTAGATTTAAATCAAATATATGTTTACATCCAAATTTGAACAAAGAAGCCTAACATTATGAAAGTATGACCATAGTACCGGTAAATGTTTAGAAGAAGCAATGCTTTATTGCTGTTAAAAAAAGATTTCGACAGTCAACTATTCTTTTAATTGATCAAAATGGGTTTCACCCTTTTACTTTTTGTTCGATGAACACAAACCATAAATATACATTTTACAATAATATCTGTGCAAATGATAATAATGATGAGGAGGACTATAAGAATAATAGACACTCTTAAATGTTCATATAACATAGTAAACGGATATATCAATATATTAATAAACAATTTGCAGGGTGAATAGTTTGTGTCCTTAACGTACTAACATAGATACATTGCAAATAGATAGATTGTTAGAGAGGGCTGGGAGAATTGTGTTGCTTTGAAAATCAACATTTAAAATCCTGGCACCATCGACACTGAAATATATGCGACTATCTCAGTCATTGTGTATGAATAAGTAATCATGGGGCAAATGCGGATATTATTTATTTTATCCATTCAAGATTATCAGGATTAACGATTCCGATTTGAACAATTTATTTTTTAATAAATTTGTTGTAACAACTATCAACAAATTGGGTCTCTATTAAACAAATTTATTACAGTTAATAATTTCAGAAATTTTTGATATTATAAAATTTCTATAAATCACGCAGTCATTTTTTGGGTTTGTGCACACTTTTTCCTGGGCGTCGACACATAAAAAACGCCGATTTCCCAAACTCACAAAAAATAAATAAATACTTATCGAATGTTAATAAAAATTTCCCTACTTATGTAATAAAATACTCATTTTTTTCCAAAAGTTTCCACTCAAAATTTTGAAGCCTTTATTTTTTTCTGTGTGATACATATCCTCTATCAATATTTAATTATTCTTTAATTAAAGGTGGTTCACAATGAGTTTGCTGAATGAATAGATATGACTGATATTGTGAAAAAATATTTAGAGCCATTATTGTTTATTATGTTCTATTTTTTGCATGTGATTATAAATAGTATGGTTGCAATCTAATGACGCAGTATACATTACTGCGATAGTGAGTTCGATCATTGCTGGATGTCTCATACTTGCCACCTTGTGTCACATCCTACTCGTGGCGAGCGGGTTTGGTAAATGGTTTTGTCCAATTTATTTTATCATCAGTTTTTAACGTAAGTCAAACATATTTGGGGAGTAGTACAAGTACTGTTACCAAATATACTTTTACGGCTTATAATAGAATAGTATTCACAATTTACAAATTTACAAATCTAGTCTTACATTATAATTAATGAAAATTTTCATTTTTTTTTATTTTAGTAAAAAGATTTTTTTCTTTCTAGTAAAAACAAGAATAAAATTCAGGACAATATTTGTTTTAATCAATTATATTTTCAAAATGTCAATATATTTTAGGATGTTAATTTTTTTAGCGTAATATGGTATATGATTTGCTATTATCCACGAATCTCTCTATCTGCTAAGGGGTGGGTGTCAGGATACCTATACACCGAGGTAACGAAGTTCTACTGTACAAGTCCCAACTATAAAGTCCTCACAGATAACTAAATTTAATGACCGGAGTTTAGATTTGGCATAAGACCACAGTATTAATTAAGCTGTAAGTCTAGGGTTGTAACAATTAAATTTGGATGAGGTGCCCTAAAAACAAAGCTTAGCTTATATTTGGTGCAAAGCCGCAAGTACAGGGCACCTAAGGAGAACCTAAGTAACTTCTAATATTACTAACCATTACGCCACGACAAATCACTCCAACTGCAAGTGTACAATACACAAATACAGTAATATATGTAGTTATTTACTCAGTTTAGTCTGGTAGAACGTCAATACTAATATAAACTATAAAAAATAGAATTCACTATCAATTAGAGGAAATAAAGTGAAATGAAGATTTTATTACGCCAATCTTCCAAGAAGGAGGTGGAGATGAGTTTGCCTTCCTAGAAAATCAAAATCTGGAATTTTGAATTTGTACTTTTATCTGAGCACTGACTTCAGTTACCATTAGTAAACACGTAATTAAACGATATAAAGTTATTTACTAAGCTTTGCTTGGATGTGGCATAAGGCCAAGAACGAGGCGATATATAAGCGCTATAAATAAATCCTAGAGATATTTATCTATCTGGTGAATATACTAATCATTAGTCTTGTACACGGCTACAACTGGGGAAAGTGGGGATTGAACCTTACAGACAAACTAATAAACTGCGAGACAAAGAGAAAATAACATTATTTCAATTATGAATGGAAGGAGTGTCAAAAGTAGTGCAAGTAAAAGGAAAAAAGAGGGAATAAAATGAAAGTTTTCGAGCTACCAATATCGAGATAGTTATTAGAGTTGTTTTAATGTGGCATAATACCAAATTGAAGGGAATAGGAGTAAGAAAACTATCTTATGCCAATTGTCCACGTGAAAGGGCCCAGAAAACTGACGTTAAAAATTATGGGTTTTACCTGAGTTTAAATACTGACCCTAGCACTGATGGGAAAGTATTCAACTAGGTGACAGGCCGTTGGGATTTATTAATCTTAATTTAGTACGACATGGATGAAAATGGGGGCATAACAACCTTCAATGTGCCTTCTCGAAATCCTGGCTGTTAACTGAACTAGAATACCGACCTCTGACACCAGGCGGAAATACGTAGCTGGTATTTACTAAGCTTAATCCTGCATCAGGTAAAATGAAGAAAATAAAAGCACGTAAGAAGATTATCTTATACTAATCTTCAGCATGGCGATGACCTGTCTGCCTGCATAGAAAATCGGCATTCGAACTTCTATTTTTTTTATCTTTTATCTTATCAAGGGTGGGAAATATATAACTCTATCTAAACTACATTTATGCAGTAGGGAGGGGAAATAAATGAGCTTAACTTCAGTGGACTGTCTCCTTAGGCACATTTGATTCAGTCGATCAAATTTATAGGCTGATCCCTGAGGCACCCCACAAAGGGGAGAAAATGTCGAGGGAGTCAAGCTATCTTTGGCACCGCTATCAAGTGTATATTTGTACGCAAGAGGGCCTCTACCTAAAACCCTACTGTGTTGCATCCTGGCCATGGTGAAAGAGCTAGGTAAATGCTGATATCTCAAATGTAAGGTCGACATTTTTGTAACTTATCAAATCGAATAGCGTTTATATTGGGATGGCGAATGATCGACTGTCAGTAATCATTATAGATTATTGAAAATATATAATACCAGACAGGTGTGTCTTTATTGTGTTGAAAGAAGAATATAAAATCCTTAGTATCGCGTATGTAAGATTTTATTTCCTTGGCCAGTGGTTGTATATAGTGGTCTACTTCAGAAAGAAGTTACGCAGTGGAAATTTTTTTTTTTTTAAATATAAAAATACGATTTTCAATTAATTGTAAATTTGTAACTTTATGCTCTAAATTAAATGTTAAATCCAGTAAATCGTAAATTTCTATTCTAGACACCCATTATATTCCATTGTTTTATGTAATTACTCACGGCACGTATATATATATTATATATATATATATATATATATATATATATATATATATGTGTGTGTGTGTGTGTGTGTGTGTGTGTGTGTGTGACATAGAAAGCAAACCGTACATTACTACCAATAGTTACACATTTTCACAATCATCAGCCAATACAATATTCAGTTGGTACTAGAGTGTGGTACGTACATAAAGCACTAAATATGAAACGGGGCCAGAAATACATTACTAAAGATACGACGAGAATTATATGGAATAATAAAAAATAGCTTCGAAAAACCCAGTGTGATTGTAATTGACTAGAAAGTTCTAAATTCTAAGGTTAAATTTTAGATTTTACTTTCATAATAATGTTAGTAGAAAGGTGCCCAAGAAATAACGAGTATATTTGGAATAGACCCGACTGAAAATAAAACGAGATATTGGATCTTGTTAGTAAGACAGGGCAGAACTAGTACAGTCAAGGTCCATATGAACAAAAAAAAGATGCTGATGACGATGGAGGCCAGTGTATACCATTGATTGCTATTTTGATACTCCTTCATTTTTCTTAAATTTGGTTTTGTTACAAAATTATCTTCGTCGAATAATTGTGAATATTAGGTAAACCAAGCCAATTTTAGTACGGAGTTATATTTAGGGACAATCGAACTCTATGAAAAATGTGTACGATTAGCAAGTTAATCAATGTATTATAGTGTAATGACCAAAAAGTTACATTAGGTTGATTAAGTAAATATAAATATATTTCTTTTTACTTTTCTTTTCTTTTTTTTTTTTTTCGACATTAATTTTATTATACATTTTAAACGTACTGTTTTGTTTCCCCATTTTCTCCAGGCCTTTCGCATTTAGAAAATTGGCACAATCTTTCTAAATTCAATTCGGCCTTGTACCAAACTAAGCTAAACTTAGTAAATATCTAAGCTTGCTTTGTGACTGGGATAGATGTTCATTTCCAACCCACATTAATTGTTATAGTTAGATCCCAGGTAAAAGGCTGACTTTTGAATGATGATTTTCAAAGCAAGCAGGTTTTCCTTACTTGGAAGATTAGTACAAAACAAGTTGCTGACTCACATCCCCTTTTCATTCAACTTTGTATTGTAGAATTCAAAGTTTGATATTAATATATCTATGCTACTATGCTGAAGTTTTGTGCGTCTGTGTGCGTGTCTATCATAGAATCACGGCCAAATGGAAAATTCCATGAATGGGACTAGAGTTTATTTGACATATATTTGATTTGACCTTGGGCTTCAACACCAAGCATATGAAATTGACCTCTGAGGTCATTTGAATTAATTGGAGGTTATCCAATGGCAAAATATGGCATTTATGACTAAACGGAATGAAATACATATTTTGATATTTAGTACAAAAATCAGTTTTCACATCGTCACCAATATTTTGAATGTTCAGGAGTAATAAATGAAAAAAAAGAATACACATGTGCAAAGGTGACACCAGAAGAAATGTAGAGTACAAAGAGACTCCCAGAGATTGATATTTTTCTTTATTTTTAATACACTTTTTGTTGTGATGACCATATTTTTGTATCCATAGAATATTGCTGAAATATATATAAAGATTATTTCAATAAAACACTTTGTTCCTTTGATTTTTTTCTATGTTAGTATCAGACTATTTTTTTATTGTATATTTGTTGTAAAGTCATTTAGGAAAAATCTACTCAATTTATAAAAAAATAGTCTAATAAATATTTTCTTTAATTCAAGTGCACATTCACATATATTCTAATTCACACAAAGATATACTCAAATACGTATATAAATAACCAATTCAGATAAAATTAGTTACTCGCACAAACACTTATGTACGTAAATATACGTTCACTAAAAGTCTGTACCTCAATTATATATACACATACTTGCATAGATTCAAGCATACACGCCTGTATATAACTACCAACACGCATACACACGCATATACATACACACACACATATATGTGTGTGTGTGTGTGTGTGTGTGTGTGTGTGTGTGTGTGTGTGTGTGTGTGTACACATTGTATACGTGCGTTCAGATTAAATCTGCGCGTACGCTTATAAGCAATTGAGGAAGGCGGGTGTGTTGTGGATGACGTTTGACTCTCTACTTGAAAACACAAGAACGCAAACCGTTTTCTTAATGATAGGGAATTGTAGTAATGATGACACGAGGAAAAGACGTGAGAGAAGACTGATGGGGAGGTACTAAAAAAGATGAACATCGAGTCAAAATGTCACCCGTTACATAAAGGATGAGGCACTGACTTAGGTACAACAGACAACAATCGATGTGAATGAAATCAAGCCCCATCAGCGCCATTATTAAACAACGGTCAGGTTGAATAGGGGTAAATCCATTCAGGGACAGACATGTCAAGAATAGAGAGAAGAAATAAACCTGGGTGGGGGGACTTTATTTGGAAGAAGAAAAGACTGACGACAGGACTTAAAATGTTCTTCCTCGGTCTGTTTGCGAAATCCTAGGTGGAGATACTTAATGATGTGGTTCTCGATTTAATTTAACGAAAAGAAGAAAACAATGATTTGAAGGATTTGTTTTTTTTATTATTCTTTAAAATGTCTTCTGACAGTAGCCAATAGTAACTCAAGTCAAACTTTATAGTAATTCAAGTTAACTATCTGATTGCATATAGAGTGGGTGATGATATATTTTAATAGTTTTTTTCTGGGTTTATTTTTGTTAATTGCATCGACGATATATTTTCATTTTCTTGCTATGTTTGATTTTGTACAACTCTCTCTCTCTCTCTCTCTCTCTCTCTCTCTCTCTCTCTCTCTCTCTCTCTCTCTCTCTCTCTCCGTGTTTAGAGAGAATTAATGTGTGTCTATTTTTCTATCAATTTTAGTTTGTTCACGTTCACGTACCCATTGAATTCGCTTTCATTGAATGACATTAGTTATCACAAGTACTCTAAATGATCTTTATTTAGGCAGTCCCATGCACAATAAACATCGATATACTGTGTGTTGTGATGATATCTTTCCTTCATCTTGATTAAATCTATCGGCAATTTGTGCTTCAGTACTCTATAGTTGGCATGTTTGACAGGAAACCCCACATTCATTTTGTTCATCGATGTCTTGGCTACCCAAATGTCTTATCGGTTGGATTTTGTTCCACTTTTGGATTCACTGCAATTGAATGTAAATACACCACAAGGTGCAAAGGCGACAAACCTAAAAAAATATTAAAGTAAATGTATTGCTCCATCTAAATGTAAGCATTTTAACCAAAATATTAAAGCACATTCTTTGTCGATTTTAAGATAGATAGATAGATAGATAGATAGATAGATAGAAAACACTTTTACAGGGAAAATACCTCTATTTCAAATCTTTATAGTTTTCTTTTCGCTAAATTAAACAGCCGACCCTATCGTTTAACCTCCCTACACAGAATTTTGCAAGCAGACCGAAAAAGCATCTTTTCAAATCCTGATGTTTTTTTTATTCTTCTTCCAAATGAAGTCCCTCTATCACAGTTTTTTATTCTTTTCTCTATTTTGACATGTCCTTGAATGGTTTTACTCCTATTCAACTTAGCTGTTGTTTAATAATGGCGCTGATGGGGCTTGATTTCATTCACATCGATTGTTGTCTGTTGTACCTAAGTCAGTGCCTCATCCTTTATGTAACGGGTGACATTTTGACTTGATGTTCATCTTTTTTCATTACCGTCCCATCAGTCTTCTCTCACGTCTTTTCCTCGTGTCATCATTGCTACCATTCCCTATCATTAGGAAAGCAGTTTGCATTCTTGAGTTTTCAAGTAGTGATCCAAATATCATCCACTACGCACCTACCTTCTCTAATTGCGCGTAGGTGTATGCTCAGATTTACATCTGAATGTATGTATAAAATGTCTACGTACATATGTGTATAAATGCGTGGGTACTTGAAGTTAATTCGGATATACTATGTATAATCAAGGTACAGACACTCTGTGTGTGTGTGTGTGTGTGTGTGTGTGTGTGTGTGTGTGTGTGTGTGTGTGTGTTCGTGTGGGTAATGGATTTCATATGGGAATAAGAATTATATTGTTTGTAAAGCTGAGTGAATCAATGATTGTTTCCTATAGGCTTTTTTTCTTATTTAGTTTAATGATACAAAATACATGCCAAAAAAGTTCTGCAATAGAGTTGTTTGGAAAAAATCCATTTTATATATATATGTATATGGGGGAGGTGACAGGCATCATGTTTTTTTTTGTTTTTTGTTTTTTTCCTGATCATAATTATCTACTCAGAGCCAAATGGGTAACCAAACTCGTCACGTTTTTCCAAGTATATGTATATGCGTCAACGTGTTTTGTGTATGCTCGTATGTAAGTAATAACTTTTTAGAAAAAGCAATGACTAGCCTTAGATATACTTCATGGGAACCCTTCTGAACTCAGAAATCGTATATATATATATATATATTTGCTTGAAGGCAATTACAATGCGGTATATCGCATAAAATTCGATAATTATAGAAGATAAATAACATTGACAAGTGAATCTCGCAAAGAATTACTCGGCGTGTAGAACATCGTACAGCAGCTGTTTCGACTTTATTAAGTCTCATCAGCGATGTATACTAATATATATATATGTGTGAGAGAGAGAGAGAGAGAGAGAGAGAGAGAGAGAGAGAGAGAGAGAGAGAGTCTATATCTGTGTGATATATTTAGACAGCATATATCCTGAATCCATATATATATATATGTATGTGTGTGTGTGTGTGTGTGTGTGTGTGTGTGTGACAGTTACTGAAGACGGTTGACTTTATGTATTCTCTACTCTAACTGAGATACATATGCTCTATCAAAGATATTGAGCACTAATTACTTATAAATATAGCAAGCTATATCATTGATATATATATATATATATATATATATATATATATATATATATATGTTGTGTGTGTGTGTGTGTGTGTGTGTGTCTGTGTGTGTGTGTCTGTGTGTAGGTGGAAAAAATCGAAATAAATCCGACTGTATGTAGAAAATAAAAAAACAATATATATATATATATATATATATATATATATATATATATATATATATAAGATATATATATACATATACATATACACAATAATCTTCATACAATGACTGCTATTTACACAGTAGCGTTGCAACTAACAAAGTCTTCATCAGATGATGACTCTGGGTTCAGGCATGGTTTCGGGGCCGAAGGATCATTACCACTAACCCAGAGCGCCCCAGCAGTATCTCACGATACCACCAGACTTTGTCGGTTTGATGTCACAATGTAGAACTGCCATATCCACGCTGATGCGGTTAGAGCTTTCTCCTGGATCTTTTTTATGTATTTCCCCTTGTCTGGTGGAGAAAGCCCAAGTTTAGACAAAAATGCCAAGGTTGAGTTGGTAATAAATCCCCGGCATCCGACTTCGATGGGAAATACATTTGTTATCCATATACATACATATATATATATATACATACATATATATACATATACATATAAATATATATACATATATATTTATACATAAATATGCACATATATATACATATATACATATACATACACACACTCACATACATATATACATATACATACATATACATACACACACACACACACATTTATTACCAACCCCAGTCAACCTACATGTCTGGGGGGGGGTAGCTAAATCTGATCTATGCAGAGGGTGTCGAAGAATTGCCAACCTCAAACATATTCTCACAGAATGTGAAAATTCCCTAAGAAACTACTTGGAGTGGCACAATGAAGTCCTGGAGATTTTCGCCGACGCGACGCAGGAAATCTTGTGAGACTGCAAATAAAGATTTTAATAATATCATCAATAAACCAATACATTTCATCAAAGAAGGAAATATTTCGAAACATTCGCGTAAAAATAGGCGCATCCTTGTTTGATGGCTGCACTGACTGGCACGTTGTAACCGATCAAAGAACATCAACTCGTATTTCCAACTGAAATAACCTTAACGGACCAGCTTCCTGATATTGTCCGTTAGGTCAAAAAAGTTAACGGTCACTGTATTGCACAGCCTTCAGTTGACTTGAAGATCCGTGAGACCTTTCGCGTGCATTTCCAGTCACATTTTGCTCAGTTGCCGAACCTCCGATGCAGGAGTTCCACAACTATTTAATCGACTTCCCTCGCCTTAGGCAGTTGGAAGCGGCTAGTTGTGAGGGTAGAGTGGTGGATTACGATGTCCTTCATGCGTTGAAGCAGGTCGGCCTCAACAAATCACCGAGGATATATGGTTTGCCCTGTGAAGAGGATATCGCACATTTTTGTCCCTATTCTGACGGATATGTTCAACCATTGCTTCACACGGAGAAATCCCTGGTGACGTTACCAAGGAGGTGATCATATTACTAAAGAAAGGCAGCAGGAATGTGTGGGAGGGTTTAGATAATTATAGGCCCATAACTCTGCTTAACACAGATTTTGGCCCGGGTCCAAACGAACCGCTTGCAGCTTGTTATCACGGATCTGATCGGAATTGAGCAAAACTACGAGGTAACGTAAAGGTCGATCCAAAACAATCTGCACTTGGTCCTCACGATCCTAGATGGGTTAAAAGACGCCTGGGAAGCTGCGCTGATCAATTTGGATCAGTCCGAAGCATTTGACAATGTGGATCACTGGTTCTTAGCAACTGTTTCGGAAACCGCTGGATTCGAATAAGAGTTCTGTAGATGGATCTGCATCCTATACCAATCCCCGACGACAGTAGTACAGGTAGATTTGAAGTATTTGGTTGACAGGGTTGCCCCTAGTTTCCTTTTCTCTATGTTCTCGCTTTGGAGCCCATGCTTCGTAGGCGTGTGATGACACGTTCGATCCTGTGCGGAATCGGTGTTTCTGGTCCTGTATGCGCCAAGGTATCCGCGTATGCCGATGACATCACTGTGTTCGTGTCCTGCTCCATGGACATAGTTGCGGTGAGAAAAGGCACAAGCGAGTAATGGAGGCAAAGATCAATTGAGAAAAGAGCGAAGGGTTGCTGTTGGGAGCCTGAAAAGGCAACGTTTATAACACTATGATAGTGTTATAGGTTGACTGGTGATATTAAATTAATTACTTGAGAATAATTAGGATAGTTTGTTTAAAAGTTAAAGTTACTTTTGTAAGGTAGTGTAAAACAAGAAAACCGAAATAATAATAATAATATTAGAAATCACAATTTGTTTACATATAGTGACACTGGATTCTTTCAATAGTCAAAAACAGATTTTTGTCATAAAAAGCAAATTCCTAAAACAACGGAATTTGAAAAGAATTCAAATTTGTTATTTAAATAAATAAAACAGTTTACTTTGGGTTGGCAAAAGAAGAAAATACAAAAGGCAAATTCCTGAAGCAATGGATTTAATCAGGAATTCCAATTCTTGATTTAAATAAGTGAAACAATGGTTCACTTTGGGTTTCAATTGAAAAACAAAATAATAATTGACCTCGGGTTGACAAAATAAATAAATTCCTGAAAACTTTGAAATTTTCTCAAGAATTCCAACATTTTATAAATAAAATTATAATTGGCACTTGGAAAAACTAAAGGAAAATTACAACTAAGACTGGCACAAGGCCATTTATACAAATAATCAATATTATCGAGTGGCTCACCAATCAAGGAAAAGTGTGGAGTTTTTTCTCCTCCCCAATGTTTGCGCTGCGAGGCCATTTGTCCGGCGTTTCTATTAGCTGGCCAATCAGAGGCGTATGTTCGGGGGGGGGGGGTCTGGACCCATAAAAAGAAAACCCGAAGTTGGAACAACTGACCGTCAGCCGGAGTCAGGCACACAGCGATCGAAAGCTCGCTACAAGTCTGATCCCTTGCCACCACTTGCCGCTGCACTCCGACATCTTGCCACTCAGTACCGAATTGACCATTTAACCATAGAAATCTAGCTGTAGATCGCCAGTCAACTAACAAAAGAAACTACCTTCAACATTCACGCTCCTTTGTCGTTATATAAGATATTAATCATTGTATGATTAATAAATGTATATATTTTTGTACATAAAACATTAATAAGCGTTCCTGGTTATTTGTTTTGTTGACCCGTTGACAGCTTTGGATAATTTGGTCCATGGCCTGTGTTTGGTCATCATCCAACCCAGCCGAGTTGAGAAAGCCCGGAACCAGCTCTCCTTCAGCCTTCCTGTTGATTAGCAAACAACGAAAGAACGGGAGGTCCGAACGGGCAGGTTCAAGCATCTTTTAAGTGACCCGCCTCACTACACCCCCCAATAAAACGACTGTGATATTGTGCCGGAGCATTGTTTCATAAATTTAAACCGTGCCCCAGCAAAGTATTACACGTTGCTCTCCCGTGCCCCGTCAGCTAAAAGGATGGCCCGATTAATATCCTCGGGGTGTGGTTTAGGACAGACATTCAGATAGAAAAGAATTGGTCGGAAGTACAGGCAAAAGTCGAAGCATCGGTCGGTGTGTGACTTCGAAGGTGGTTGTCCTTAAATGGTTGGACGGAGTCTTTCGCCACCTACATTTTCCCCCTGACCCTCTACCGTTGTCTGTACTCTCTCTGCTTACGGCTCGGTTATTGACGCTTGAACCGTCTCTTTTTTCGCTCTTATGGAAGAAAGGCCAGCCAATGGTTCACAGGGAGGTTTGTACCCAGTGGCCTTACCATTCAAGTTTGGGCATGCCAAACTTGGTAGCTCATAGAACTGCCGATAGGTTGTCATCCTGAAGCAAATCTATAACACAGGAAACCTCGTGGTCTTCGAGGGTTTGGACTGCCTCCCAAAAGCTTTACCGGTCCCATAAGGACGGGACCGACGTTAACGTCATGGAGAAGCGCAATTCCTTGCTGAGTGAGGGCGGCACACTATAAAATTCCTGAGTTCAGTGACCTTTCATATGTTCAAAGGGCACTATATCGGGTGATAGTGGAGGGTGACGGTTCATACCCGCTCACAGAACGACTCGGCTTGTCGTTGGCGGAGATCCGTTCTCACTAGAGTTGGGCACAGGTTGCAGGATTCCTCAACAACTCTGTGTTCTCTCTTACCTGGAGACTTACTCGGAATGCATTGGTTCCTTGCCAACATAACTTACAAAGCTGACATGGCAACCAGCCCCTTTTGTACCCGCTGCGACAATGGTATAGAGGTAACTGCCGAACACACTTCTGCTGTAGCAAGGTTCACCCGCTTTGGGATTATGTTTGTGAGGTCACTGCTCAGATCGCACCTAATCAGTTCGTACCACTCGACATGGTGTACGTCATTGACAGCGTTAGTCCTCCGTTTTCAAGTGAAAAACGAAAGGTGTTTTTCGTAGAGCTAGCCATAGTTCTATTGGGGATTTGGACGACACACCCGGGGGAATTGTATGAGAACAAGTCTTCTTCTTGTTGGGATTTCATCCGTTACTATAAGCACCAGTTAAATGTAAGGATTAGATGATACAAGAAGAGGCTTGATCGCATAACATTCTGTGAAACATGGGTGTATGCAGCAAGCCTGTGTGTGAGAAAGGAGGCGAGTTATGAGATAACTTTTTCCGCCGTTTCACATAGACACTACGATCCGGCCTGTGGACCGGGAGCCCATCTCTAGAAAGGCAAACAAAGTCTATAAAATAACAATACATACGGAAAAAGCCTGGAAAATTTTTGCACACACCACAGGTGTGTCTTAGCGAGGTGACTGAATGCTTATTGCTCCAAGGTTTTTGTTTGTTTGTTTGTTTGTTTGTTTCAATTAGGACATATCCAGGATCTCCGAGCCCGTTTATTTCTATCTGTAATCACACCTTAGGATTATACTCCTGTAGAGCCAATAGAATTTTTTTTGTCTTGTCCCATCCGTCCCACAATCATCTCATTTTTCTCCCCTTGTTGAGGACACCCACTTCCGACGTAAGGGACTGATTGTCTTGCTTTTGGTCCTCAAAAACTGGAAGACAGTTGGCGGTCCTACATGTAGCAGTGGGAAGAAGGGCAACCAATAGCCCAATGTTTGTTTTGTTTCTCTTTTTTGTTGCGGACTTTCTATTTTTTCTCCCACCCTTCCGGCATCTCATCCGTTTGGGAGTTTCACTTTTTAAGTAAGTTAGCCAAGGTGGAGTGTCTGAGCCCAGAGTCATCATCTGACGAAGGCTTTGTTGGAAGCAATGCTGCTGTGCTAACAGCGCTCATTGTATGAATTTATCACACACGCACACACACACACACACACACATATATATATATATATATATATATATATATATATATATATATATATATATAGCAAAATATGGATAGCACTGATTTGGGGGGATATTGTGCATATATTGTCGTGTTTCTGAGACAGGCAAAAAACAAACAAGGAATTACACAACACCTGCGACCCCAACTGACCCCAACAAAAACTACTGGAGGTCATAAGAAAATGAAAACTCAGTGGTTCTACTGGACGGACATACACACCTTTGAAGTGTCTGTTTTTTCTTTTACTTCAATTTACTTCACCTCTTATTGTAATGACAAGCTGCAAATCTCCAGAATGGGTATCTCTCCATCCCTAAATACGTTTAATGACCTACCCAACTCTCCTATCCATTCTTCCTTTTACCTCCTCTCACTCTTTGACCCATTCCACTACCCCCTGAAGTTACACACCTCCAATAAATAAAAAAAATAGAAACAGCTATATATACTCAAAAATTCCGAAAAACCAGTACTAACCATGTTTTTGCTCTATGTCTGAAGATGTTGTTACGAGCTAAGCTTGTTGCAGTTAAAATGAATTATTACAGGAAGCAAATTTAAAGATTCTTCCTTCATTTATTCATTATATATATATATATATATATATATATATATATATATATATATATACTACATTTAAAATTATTAACGAGGTTACATTTTTCATTTTGTCCAAAAACTACCTGTCGAGACTTAGAGAAATGTTCACAGTATAATGGGAATAGGTATGTGCGTAGGCTGTATAAAAACTCTATTGTTCTACTCAACGGAAAACAAACGCTGCTCATTTGCAATATTAACACGATATAGAAGTATTACAGACTATAAATAAGTGTCATTATAATTGTGCTATTATGGGTCACAAATGGGACTTGACACCTTCTGAAAACGATATTATAACATCCGAACTTTCCAAAGGCAAATCTACATTAGAAATATCCAAAGTGATTAGACGATATCCCCAACATGTGAAAAGATTTGTTGCAGCTCTTATGAAAGTACATAAAAGGGCTGATAAACTGTGTGCGAACAAATTGCTATTATTATTAAATAGCAATAGTTACTTTAAACCATCCATTTTTGTAAAACTTATTAATGTTAGATAGAGATAATTATATTTAACTCAACATTAAAAATACAATTAAAAATTTACAAATTTATCAAAATTCGGCATTAAATAACTGATATACGGAGTTGATATTCCGTTAAACAAATAAACCAAACTTGATATCACCGTCAGCTAAAATACTGAATAACTAACAGACTAGCAATAAACATAAAGAGAACACTTTGAATAAACTATCACTTATATTAACATATCCAATTCAAAAATGATATTTGAGTATTTAATATTTATTTTTATATGCGAGCGTTGTTGTTGTTGCTTGCCCTTTTTAAAATTGCCAAATGTCCATAACGGAAGGTTTAATATTGGGGAATAAAAAAAAACATGAAAAATAAATATTTCATTTCTCAAGACAATCTTCAGTTATTTGATTACTTACGGTTTTAGGAATTTTGTCAGTAAAAAACGAGTAAACATACTCACTGTGTGTGTGTGTGTGTGTGTGTGTGTGTGTGAACGCGCAAGAGCCCGCACTTTTTAAATTGATAATTGTGTTTTAATTATTCCACTGTCAGTAACAAAGTGTAGGCTTTCTTTATTTAAATGCAATAACGGTGAATATATAAATATGATTGAAATGTGAAAAAGTATTTGCATTTTTTTAATGATATTTTTTTATGGTATCGCTTTCAATCCTAAGAGGCAATAACCCTCTTTCAGTCTTTCGATAATTAACCAGCTGAGTGATAAAATCTATTTAGCGTCTGCTATGAAAAAGGTTAGTGTGTATTTTATTTCTTCAAGTCTTTATGTCTTTTATGATAATAAATGCTTACCCTTTCAATTTACTTCAAAATGTATGCCGTATCGAAGCAATATAATTGCGATTTCAATACTTCTGAAAATGAAAGGCAAATATAAACTAGGGTTACCCAAAAATCGTCTGCTAAAGTCTGTTAAAGTTTTTTAAAAACGAATTAAAATTAATTAAATCGATTATTTAAGGTCAAACTTTTGTCTAAATCGATAAGTAGTAACATAATGACCATCAGTAAAAAAAAAAAAAAAAAAAAAAAAAAAAAAAAAAAGCAAAAAATAATACACATTTAATTCCTTTTTAATACATTTAAAATTACTGTTTCGGTCAATTTCTATCGCTTTCGGTCTTAGACGCTGGTTTAAAATGGCTTAAAATGGATTGTTTACAAACTTAATGTAACATTCGCGATTGCAAAAAATTTTACCAAAAATCAGGTAATTATCCGATTTTAATGACATTTTCAGTATTGATTTATCAATTAATGAATTTTATAATGCATCCGTTACTTTATTTCAAAACTTTAATTAAGTATTTTTGCTATGAAATATGAATATATAAAATTAATTTAAAATATGAAAAGCCTGATGTTAAGTTTAAAATGTTATATTTTTAGATTCTAGAAATAAATATCTATTTAATGCAAACCTTATTTTAGGTACAAAAAGTAATAAGTTTTGAAGAAAAACTCTATTGAAAATTTAGCCCCCCCCCCCCCGCCTTTTAAGCAGAAAAAATATCGACGTACAATTTTTTTCTTTTATAAGATAATAGCCAATTAAATAATTATCGAAATGAGTAAAATAGAAATCTCCAAACATTTTTTTTTTTTTTTTTACATTTTATTTTCCGATTTTCGGTACTTATTTTCTCATAAAAAAGCCCCCGTAAATTTTTTTTTCTATTCATAACTTCGGTCTTTCATCTCTTTACTTATACTGTAATTAGTACAGAAAAGGACTAAATGGCAAAAATGTTACGTCCCCAAAATAAGGGGTGGGTTAAAATTAAGTGACCTGAAAAAATCAGAAAGCTTTGAAATAAAATGAATAATGCATTATAAAGTTCATTCATTGATAAATCAACACTGGAAATTTCATTAACATCCGATAATTCCCTGATTTTTGGTAAATTATTTTCTGTAAGGGGCTAAATTCATTTTGTCAAAAGCGGATTTTACGTCAATTTTGGGTATAAACTGAGTCATCCAATGCATTACCCAAGTAATGTAAACAAAACACAGAAACTGACTAATTAACAAGGCAGTTTAGGTTATGATAGATGAAAATAGGTTTTGTTTGGGTTAGTGGGTGTTGGGTTTTTTAGGGGCAAGGGGGTGGGGGTGGGCTTTTTATAATAAAAGAATAGAAAGTGTCTCTCGTGATACAAAATATTTAATTTTGGGAGTAAGCACTAATTAAATTTTGGTATCGCGAGAGACACTTTCTATTCTTTTACTATCAAATAATATAAGCATACATGTAGGGTTGCTCATTTTTGCGCATCTGGGTTGTTGTCTTTTTTTTGGGGGGGGTTGTTTAAGAAAACCCATAGGCCTTTGTAATTTTTAAAAAATGAATGAAAGAAATGAAACTCATTTTTATTTAAATTTTAATTTCGAAATCTATATATTTTTTAAATGAATTACTTACCTTAATTGTCTGGAGATGAATTATGGCAAAGGCTGGAATAAATGATGCTGTCTAATAACAGTTTAGATAAAAATATAACAAAACAAATAAGAGGTGACAGTGAAGCACTAAAGAGACGCTTACAAAGTATTGCGATAAAGAAAATTATATTATAGCGGTTATCCAAAATAATTTCTTAAACTATCCCCTGTAGATCTTAAATATAGAACAGATGTAGAAATAAACAAAAATCCAAAGTCTATTTAAAATCTTGTTATTTACTAAGCTTAGCTTAGTCTGTCACACAGTACCTGCTGTTACCAAGTGGTAACTCACGTATGTACTAAATTCTTAAGCGGAATTTATCAAACTTACATTTTTGATTAGTCAAACGCAGTCATAAAGTTCCTTGTAAAACATATAATAAATAAAGAATTTTAAAACATTTGAAATCAATGAATTCAAACAACAACTGAAAATAATGACACTTATTCAAAATTTCTGAAGAAATTGACGTATTGAAAGTCTTTCAGGGCTGGTCATTTTATACTACCACAACATTTCCTTGGCGGCTATGTTTTTTCTTTTCTTTTCTTTTTTTTTTTTTTTTTTTTTTTTTTTTTTTTTTTTACAAATAAAAAGTGTCAGCATTATATTTTTGTATAAATAAACATCTAAAATCTTTGCAAAATAAAAATGTATTAAGTTTAATTAGAATTGTTGTACAAATCTGGGCAAATTTTCTATATCCCCTTTTAAAGTTTTTTTTTAAGATGTCACTGTTCCGGGAACTGAATTTTATAAGACATAGATATTTTGAATTTTCCCTGAGTCTTATTTTGTTTTATTTTATTTTTGATTTGTATTTCTTTTTTTTTTTTTTTTTTTTTTTTTTTTTTTTTTGCTCTTTGTTTTTGGGAGGTTTTTTGTTATTTTTTTAAACACTTTATAAAATTTAATAACATCAAATTGAAACATAATTTCCCAATTTTTTTTTTATCACCACTTGCAAAAATAATATATGTAAATATTTGAAATTTCCTCCGAGTAATTTTTTTTTTTCTAATTTTTTTAGATATTTCATAAAATTGAATGATATCAAATTAAAACATAATTTCACAAGGTTTTCTTTTTTTTTTAACATACCTCTCAAAAAAATAATTTCCTGAATAAAAAGACCTAAAAATTTCATTAACCTCTACTCATTATTTCATTTTTGGTAGAATTTTAAAATCATCATTATCTTTTAAGTTGCTGCAGAAATATTATGATGATAAAATTAACTACAATTTAACGGAGGAAAATGTTTTGTGTGGGGCTCTTGAATAAATCAGATTCATTCAAGTCTTTTTAAGATCTTTTATGCAAACCGAAGTTCTGACTCATCAGATTAGTTCCTGCTGGACTGGTGATGCTTGTTATAAAGACATGTAAATAAGTCAATGACTCGGACAAACATAACTTTCAGGTTCTTTATTACCGTAACAATTATATGGTGCACTGAAATACGACTGCTACCAACAAGTTGTAGATGACAAGGGAAATAACTCATGCAAGATTATATTGCAGTAATCGCCCATAAAATCGCTGAGTAATCGTTAACTTTAGAATTGTAATAGTTATAAAATTCAAATTTGCATTGGGAAAAAAATTATAACCATAGATTATCAAATTTTAAGGATATATTTATTTAAAATAATTCAGTTAAAGAGTTTATCCTGTATAATTTAATCTTCTTATAATTTCCCAATGTTGTCAAATCCTTAATTTAAATAAAGTAAACAAATAGGTCCAGGAACATCGCTCATTTGTTTTTTATTTAATTTATTCAAATATTATTAGAGAGACCACAATCATTTTCTTCATATATTCCTGAAAATAAAAATACTTCTATCGTGTTTTTTTCCTTTTTTTTTTTTTTTTTTTTTTTCTTTTTTTTCAATGAAACTATTTAATTTTGAAATATTAAAAATCGTTGTAGTGTACGTACAGCAAGTATTAGTTTTTTTTTTAATGATTTCGCCGATATTGTCTTTCGCGTATAATTTATATTCAATGAATTCAGTAATTTTTCTAAAATATAGTTGTCAAAAAAATGCAAAAAAAGATTACAGAAGAAAACCTGAAATACTATAAGAATAATGTTCACAGATCTCTTCGGTTAAAATAATGTGACAAATATTTATTTTATTATTGTCAAACTACAGTGTGGTCCGAAAGTCTTGTCACCCCACATTTTTTTTATTTTTTTCATTTTTTTTTTTTTTTTTTTTTGTGATTAAATAGTTATATCATATACCTCGAAATTCTAGAAAATAATTAATTTTTAAAGATTATCTTTAGAACTAAGATAATTACATAATTTATATATTATATTATTATTATTTAAAAAATAATGAAAGTTAAAAACAATGTGTTGGGTGACAGGACTTTCGGACCAGCCTGTACACAGACTGGTATACCGTAATGAATTTGCTCATGAATTTGACAAATTTCGCTTTTTTTTATACCTCATATATAAGAAAGTAATACGATTTTTATTATTTGTAATTTTGTATGAAAGCTTTAAAAGTCTTCTCGCAGAATGAAAATAACAAACAAGAAAATTATAACCTGCACTTACCTTTCGTGTAGAAAGTCAATTTATATTTCTCTTGAAATACTTGTTTGTTTTGCTTTTTTCTGCAAATTCTTGGCCTGGTCATTAAAATTGGGTTGAGTGGCAAAAAATAAAAATAAACTACATTATATGCTTCTCATACTGCAACTAACTAAGCAATCAGGGTAAAAAAAGAAAAGACGCGGAAAAATTTGTTACTTTGCAGACGACAATTTCCATTATTTTCATTGGATAATTTTGTCCAATCAAAACGCTCGCCTCCGGCTTTTTGAATCGATGTAAAACGAAAGCATATTTCCACAATGATAAATTAATTTTAATTCTATTTAGAGAACAATGTTTTTGCACGTTAATAGGATTACTTGCATTAGTAATAATTTTAACAGAAAATATACAGGAACAAGAATAAATCATATATCCAACCATTTTTAATACTTATTCTATTGTCTGAAAAGGATGTTTGGAATCGTAACGTCAACATGTGTACAGTTATCAATCATTTTAAATTTATTTTAAAGCCAACAAAATTGAAATGAAAACGACACGCTGAATTATACTGAACTGACCTGTGTACCTATTGAATCCCGATATAGCACCAGTCCATCGTGATAGTGATGCTTCAATTTAGAACGAAATTAAGGCTTCTAATGAGCATTCCATAGTTATATCCGCTATATATGGATGATTAAAAAAAGCATAACAATCAGCGAGAATTCAGACAACACAAAATTTTATTCAATTTCAAATTGAACAGGAAGTTGCTATATTTTCCAACTTATGGTTGGTTGGTTGGTTGGTTGGTTGGCTGGTTGGTTGGTTTTAAGGAATGTCAACCCATTGGGTCATTTTATTCCGAAGACGTTATTGTTTCATTTATTCTTGATGTGTACTCAATTTGTTTTAAACTTATTTTTCTATTTAGCCCATAGATGGGACCCTAACAGGTACTACCACTCCGGGTCAGAGTGGACCTGGGAGCTATGGTGATGAAGGGGTGCTCAACATTCTCCATAACAGGAACCTCACCATCTGATTGAGTTTAACGTCATACCCAGAACATGAAGACCCTCAGTCACAGCCTTCTAGCACATATATAATAAAAAGGGCAATAAGATTGGAACAATCATTTTGGTGCTAGGGCTTGACGTGACCAGCCGATTGATCGTAGGGGGGCTCTTCGACCGCTCATCTAGCCCAAGAAAAGGCCAATGGAGTGTTGCGTGTCATGGACTGCTCAGTCACCATTATTCCGTTCTTAAGCATCACATGTTGCCACCCACGGCCAACAGGTGGCCTCATTGTGCAGTTGATGTGTTCTAAAGCCTGAACCGACGGGATTATGGGAGGTTAAATGCAGTTATGAAACAAAACTCTCACTCGGATATGTACTTTTTGCTGGATTATAGCTATGCACATACACATACGCACGCGCGTGTGCGCATTCTGATGACGTTATACTTTTATAAAAACATGTCAACCATGTTAATCCCTAATACACGCGCACACACTGACTACGTAGAACTTATGTATATATATGTATATGTGTGTGTGTTTGCATGTGCGTGTCTATTCATTTAATAGACCTGTTTCTACACACACATACACACACACACACACCACACACACACACACACACACACACACACACATATATATATATATATATATATATATATATATATATATATATAATTTACTGATGCCACTGCAACGGAAACGTTAAACCGGCAGTTGGATACTATATATATATATATATATATATATATGTGTGTGTGTGTGATCAGGTCACGCTAGCAGCATGGATATCCATGACAATCTTTTGTCAACCTTCCCTATCATTCATTACCCCGGTAGATCCTCCGCACAGCATCCAGCATCGCCACAGACCTGGCTAATGTAAGTCTTTGCTGGACAACCCACCCTGGCGTGCCCATGTGATGGTTTCTACAGGAGAACGTCGCTTATGAGTTCGTCCTTGCTACTCCAGCAGTGTCCAGCATGTCTTGTTCTTCTCAATCGTATAGTTTGTGTGATAAGGGGAAGGGACCGTACAGGTGCTTTCTTGTGGGGTGTTGTTTCCACGATTTGTTTTAAGATCGCAAGCAGCATTCTTGTGCAGCTCCCATCTAGCTCTAGGAGTCTCGTTAGGGTCCAAGTGGTGCAGCCATACAGTAACACTGATACAACTACACCTTCGAAGAATTGTCTCTTTAACTTGTCAGTGAGATCGGATTTCCATATGACTGATTATCTATTTATAGCTGACCATGCCTTCTCTATGCGTGCATTAATATCGCTTTCTGTGGATGAGATATTATTATCAAAGTACGTGAATTGTTCTACCGGCTTTAGGGGCTTACCGTCGAGTGTGGTGTGTCTTCTTTCTTTTAAAAACACATGAACTCGGTTTTATCGGAGTTCACCTAGAGGCCGATGTTCCGTGCTGCCTTCTTCAGGTTATGCAGCAGGGGGTTGACCTGTGCTGGTGTATTTTTCAAGAAGTGACAGATCATCTTCGTAGTCTACGTCCGTAATAGTCTCTGCGGGGTATCGCCTGCTTCTTGTTTTTTTTAGTATGAGGATTTTTTTCTTTTATGGGATCTAATGATGTTTCATTAGGGAGACTGTATTCTTTTAGTATTTGCTCAATTTTCTCTGTGTATGGTGCCAAATGCCTTGGAGAAATCTACAAAAAACAGCGTTGCCTCAAGATTCTTTGCTCGAACCCCTTCTATAATTCGACGGATAGTCAGGTTCTGAGAAGTTGTGGATCGATTTCTATAGAATTCATTTTGATTTTTTCTAAGGATTTTCTCTATTTCGGGTCGGATGCGAATGAGAAGAAGGGCATTATATATCTTGGAAGCTATAGTATCAAGAGTTATACCTCTGTAGGTTTTAGCGATTCCGAGGTCGCCTTTTGGGGGAATGGGCGGATGCAACCTTTCGTACATTTTTCTATTGTATTTTGTTTATATACTGTATTGCATAGCCTAAGTAGTATGTCATCGAATTTCTTCATTTTCCATACCTCAGGGGGCATTTTTCTGCTTTTCTACTTTTTAGTTTTCTTAGGACTTCGTTGAGTTCTACCATCGTAAAGTCCCTAGCTTGATATCTAGTTGGTTATCTACGATTTTTTTGGTATCATTTTTATCAGTTTCTGGAAGTGGTCTTTCCACTTCTGAAGATTTTTTTTTACTGGTTGCCTTTAACTTTGATCTAGAGGCACTTTTCCTACCATTAATTTCATTTACAATTTGCCATGGTAATCGCGACTGTCTTCTACTAAATGCCTGATTTTATTTCATTTGCTCTTGGATGTATCCTATCTTTTCTTTTTTGTATGTTTTAGTTAATTCTTCCTGGGCTTTCTTAAGGGTTTGTATATTGCAGCTAGTTGGATTTGTTTTATTACGTTGGGATGCTTTTTTTAATATCGCTTCTCTTTTCTCGGGAGACAGTGTGTTCGGCTCTTAGTTTGGTCGGCACACACTCAGCTGCTGCTTCTAGGTGGGTGCTGAAAAAGTTCGCGTATTCATCATTTGGAGTGTGCCTTTCTGTATATATACATAATGAAGGACGTCAAACTTATTTCTTACTGTTACCGAATAGCGATTGCATGTATCGGTGTTAGCAGGTGAGGACCAGTTGTATCATACAGATTTACTGGTTTGCCTTTAGTTTCTACGTAGACTTAGGCGTAATTTTGTTGTGACCATAGTATGATCGGAGGATACTCCTTCGAAAGAGGAGTACGCTTCGCAGTTCGTAGCGCTGTTTATCTACTTTTTATTTATTAGTATGTTGTCTAGTTTTGCTTTTGTATTATTTGTGTAGGTGTAGGTCCATAGTTTCGTTTTTGGAATTTGGTGTTTAATCATACAAGCCTGTTCTCAAGAGAAGTGTTTTGTAAACAGAATCTATTATTCTCGTTTTTGCCTATCTGTGCCTTTATGTCTCCCCCAATGACCAGGACATTGTGTTTAGGAATGTGTATGCACAGGGAGGATTGGTCATTGTAAAACTTTGCGATGTCCGTTTCATCGCTGACATTTGTGGGTCTTTAACACGAGACTACTGTCATGGAGGGATCTCCATTAAACGTAGTACTCATGATTCTCGGTTAGATTTTTCTATGCTTTTAGCGAATTTAGACTTCGAGGGCTGAGTAGTATTCTTGACTCTCCTATGGTGGCATTAGCGGAGTTTTTCAATGTAAATTCCGACACAAAAGTCTAGTCATTACCAGTTTCGTGGTATTTTAATTTTAAATCGCTATGAACAAATTTATGTTCCTGTATGTATATGATGTCTATATTTTTTATCAGCAGCAGCTGCCGTTAACTCTAGTAGTTGGCTTATCATTTTTACCATTCTGATGATAAATGTTTCTAAGTTAAGAATTGGGGAGGTGGTTTTGTGTTTTTGTCTTTCTTTTCTTTTTTTTTCATCTAAGTAAGTTTGTTTTCTGTTTTTGTTTGTGTGCCTAAGTTTTCATGGCCATATCTATATCCTCATTTGTGTGTCTTGTTCGTTTGTGTTGAAAGTGATGTGGTTTGGAGGTGTGATGTTGGGGCTCTGTAGCTGATTTTTCGAAGACTAGGCCAGTTCTCGAACCTTTTGACCGCGGGAAGGACGATGCTGCATGATTCTTCTGATTAGTGTACTGTCACAAAGGGTTTGGTTTGGTTCGATGTCATCGATATTATATTACTACCTCATCAATAGACGCTATACTTAGAGATGAGGAGCATTAGTGCCCTCACTGAACTGTTTGATCCTGTCCGTTGACCCACTTAGGATTTATCCACCCAGCATCTTGTGAAGATCACCATTGACCCGCTTTGGGTCCACCCGCAGCACTTCACATCCACAACTCTGCTTATCCATGGTTTCCGATTTTACACACTCTTATGGAATGTACTTTTATCTGTCTTATATATATATATATATATATATATATATATAGAGAGAGAGAGAGAGAGAGAGATAGAGAGATAGATATAGATATAGATATAGATAGATAGATAGATAGATAAGATTTTTGGATGTTTGTTTTTTAGAAGCATTGTTGAGTAAAGTATATATTATATTTTTGCTTGAAGGCAATTACAATGCATGTATCGCATAAAATTCGATACTTTTTTTTAATAGAAAATGAACTTGACAAGTGTAATCCCGGAAAAGGATCGCTCGGTGTATAGAACATCGTACAGACTGTTTTGACTTTATTAAGTTTCATCAGCGATGTATACTAACGACTTCCCTCCGACAGGAATCGAAACCGGGACCTCAGCAGGCATAGTCAAAGACCATATTGCCTCGGCAACAGTACACAGCGAACAATCCCTGCGAAATTAACATTGTCAATGATACTTTACACGCCTCTACCATAATAGGTAAGCGGACGTTGAGTGAATAACAACAAACCAGGCACAAACATCCAAAAATCTTATTCACTTCGCCGAAGAGCATAAGGCCTGTTTTTTGCCTTTGCCGGGATAACACTTGTCAAGTTAATTTTCTATAAAAAAAAGAAAGAGTATAGAATTTTATGCGATACATGCATTGTAATTGCCTTCAAGCAAAAATATAATATTATATATATACTAAATGAATTCTCATCAGAAGATTCGTTCCGAATAGACCTTATTCTGCGAAATAATATTAATTGTACATCTCATGTTTTTTCACTGAAAGAAAAATATTAAAAATGATTTCGAAAACATCTGAAGATATATACTTTTATTATATTTTTGGTTACATAATCACGATCAGTGTCATTTTAACAAAATACTGTGAAATATTCCAATTGCCACATGCCGATATTTCTACTGAGACGGGATGTATTGTCGGATTTGTTTTCCATTAACAAGCTTTAACCTGAAACATGTGGAGGGTCTCCAGGTTGCCTGGGAAGTTCAGGCCATGAGCAGACTTTGTAGATGGGATGAAAGACTGTGCCCTGTGCGCATTCCATGGGTCCTAAACTCTCTCCATTTACACAGAAATAAAATGATCCCAGATGATCAGGGTCAGAAACCAGATGTGTTGTATCTTTCGAATCAAAGTGACCACAGTTGATACCTATAAAATTCGAGCACAATGTTAAAGGACAGTCAAACTCAGTCAAAAGACAAATTAAAATATACGAATAGATACGTGCATGCAGAGAAACAGACACAGATATTCCTACATAGATATGCAGAGGGGGCGGGAGAGAAGTAATAGAATAGGCAGTAACAAAATAGTAAGTAAACTGCCCTATTACTTTTGCCTACATTGTATATACATATAGATATATACAGCTGGACTCTGTCATGTTTGAATATAGAGGTAAGAATTTTGCTCTAACTACTTGAGCAATTAAGGTAATTATGGGAAAATGTTTTCCCTGGATTCCCACTTGCTCACACCTATCCATTAAGTGTGTAGTATTCCAGTGATTAAACATAAGGATAAGTCGATTTGTACAATTCAGAAGAGCATTAGTATTTCATAACAAATGTGATATGCGCTTAGTGTACTAGTTAGTAGTTAACAAGCTAGGATAACAGACCATAATGAGTTCCTTTCATACTAGATGCTACATATTCTATGTAAGTTGTAACTCGAGTATCAGAGTTAACAGAGAAATAATACGAAAAAACATAACGAGTATTAAGGACAGGAGAAATGTTTACTAGGTGAACAGAGTAATTAGCAATTGCTAGGTTGAATTAACAAATCCTATGAGATCTCGTTGGTTTCTCTCTTCCGAGATTTCATCTGACATTAATTATAAGAAAAACAGACGATTTCATTCTCATTATTTAGGTATATATGACACTAAGCTAAGCTTAGTAAATGATTACATATCAGGTGTGATTAGAAAAAAGTATCGAGAAGCTTTAGATATTTTTAATTTCAAAATTTAAAATTTAATGAAGACCTCTACATAATTGAGTGATGTATTGAGGTCTAAACGTCTAGAAAAAAGTATGAAGTCAGTCTTGATACTTTTTCAACGAAATGTTTTTGGCAAAACAATATTTTGTATAAGTGCAGCACCCTCCATACTCATAAATAAAAAAAAATTAAATCGTACGAGTGAAGTATATTTTGTTCGGATTTCATGAAATTAAATAAGGGGGCATTCAACCTTGTAAACAGATATTTCCCCTAATATGTTTTAGTTAAAAAAAACTATTTGAGTTGTCGGACATGCGCAAAAGTAACCAGCATACCGTTAAATACACAAAGCTTTTAAATTTAATGTCGAAGGAGAATATACGACTGTTTCTTGTTTGTAAATAATTTTTTCGTAAAACTCTATGCGTTAAATAACTTTGAATGTATATTGAAATAAAACAAACTATATATAAATCAATAATACCGGGCACGTATTCATTGATAATTGTTTTAAAAAACGCTGTGGAGCGTCAAATATTGCGTAATACTTTCTGAGTATATATATATATATATATATATATATATATATATATATATATATATATATATATATATAGTTTCTCTTACATTTCTATGTAGTAATGATACTGACTATAAATTAAATACTCATTGATTAACGTACTTAATTCCTGAAATGGCAAATGACGTAAGCAGTGACGTAGTTTCGGTTACAGACAATTAAAGACCGAATTATTATTAGATCTTCAGCTTCTGCAACATGGTTTTCATAAAAAGATTATATGAATATGGTTTTGTGTATGAACGTAAGTGTGTTTCCATATGCCCTTGTGTATGTGTGTGTATGTGTGTGTGTGTGTATGTGTGTGCAAACGCGCACAAACAAGCATTTTAATTCTAAATTTTGAGGTTTATGACCACTGGTGGCAAATACGTAACAATCTAACCCACACAGATAACATAAAACTTAGCTTAGTACGACATAGTGAAGGACAATAGGTTTAGAAAAATTATGCTACACCAATTTTCAAAGAGGACATGCATGCCTTGAAAATTAGTATTTAAGAAACTTACGTTTACCTGGGCTTGAACACCGATTATTGATGTTAATGGTGAATTTGCAGATACGCATGAAAAGACGGTAAGGTAACATTTGTAAGGGAGATAACTCTAAGTTTCAAACTTAAAAACTTATTCAATATTTAATTCTGTCACAGAAATAAGACAGGATATCGCTAAGCGGAATTAATGTGTTTCTTATTAATTTTAATGGCAATTCAAAAGATTAGGATTAGAGCAGAGTTGCCATTAGGTAGTTGAGTTGGGAATGTTTGTGCTAAGGCCATGCCCGTAAATATATTGATTTTCTACCTTCTTCCTGCGTTGGTTCTTCAGCCACACCTCCCTCAACTGACCTACCTAATGGCAAAAGGGATAAATAGTAGTAATTTCAACTTAGTCCAGTAAAATGCAAAGTCTTGACGAGACCGTAAGATCAAAACCGCGGTAGACCCATATTTTTTGCAATATATATATATATATATAGGTTAGCTCAGTCGGTAAAGCGTTCGGCTAGAAACCACAAGGTTCCTAGTTCGATACCGGTCCTCGCCAACTTAGCGTATGAGTAGCACAGGGATCTGTGCGGTAAAGTAAGGAGCTGATGGTAGGTGTGGCGCTCCACCTCAGATGCTAAAACATTCTCCTTGGTCTAGTGCTATTGAAAAGGGGATAGACTCCCTCGCTGACTGGCTGATACCGACTTTAAGCCGCCCCGTCGACTTTACTTACTATATATATATATATATATATATATATATATATATATATATATATATATATGCAAATAGGACTGTAAATCTACCGGGTCAAATTTGGGATTAATTTTAACATCATGTCAACCTGTTTAGGGTTATTTCATGCCTAAAGGTTATATTCATTATACATTCATATTTACTTTTTTGTGTAGTTGTTTCTCAAGAAGGTTTTTACACGGTCCTATCGAATACGAATAATTTTGAAACAGATCTATTGACTCATAGATGAGACCCTAACAGGTGCTATCACTCCGGATTTGGGTAGACCTGGAAGTAATGACAATGAAGAGGTCTCCACACTTCTCAGTGATCCAGAACTCGATCATCAGACGCAGTTTAATGTCATACTCAGGACATCTTTTTTTGGAGGGTGTTACCATTCTGTGGGGGATACAATCAGTGTATTCTAAACCTCACCGACAATATGTTCAGTTAAACACACAAATACATTGATATACCAAGAACATTAATTAGGAAAATCAAATTAATTGATGAGATAGATATAAAAACCCTTTAATGTCGATAAAAAGTTGAAGAATAGAAATTGGACCTTGGAAGCAAATATCAAATTTCAAAAGTTTAGGATTAGGGTAGAGTTGGCTTTAGGTGGGTGAATTGAAAAGGTTTGTGCTAACGCTATGCCCGTAAATCTATTAATGATCTACCTCCTTCCTGTGTTGGCCCTTTAGCCGCACCTCCCTCAACTCATCAACTTAATGGCAAAAAAGGATAAACAGTAGTAATTTCAACTTAGTCCAGTAAGATTTAAAGTCCTGACGAAGTCATAAGATCGAAACCGCAGTAGACATATCATTTTTTACAATAATATATATATATATATATATATATATATATATATACGTGCGTGCGTGCGTGCGCAACCAGGACTGTTTGTTTTGTTTTGCTTTTTGTTTTTTATTTGTTTTTTTGGGGGGTTTTCACCGTTCCATTCATAAAAATGAATTGAAAAATTGTACACACACACACACACATACACACACATATATATATATCAGCGGAAGTTGGTGTTCAAGTCTAGGTAATTCCTGTTTTCAAGTCAGATCGGACCGACCATGGTAAATACTTTGTCCAAGCTCTGTAAATGTATGTCTGTTCATTAAAATATGTGTAATTCTGTTTAAAGCAATTTTGATATGTTTGCATAATATACGCATATACATATACGATGTGCTACTCGAAATTTAATGCAATTTGATTAGAAAAGTAAAGTTATTTGTCCTAAGATAATTTCCACCATCCCTTCAAAGTAATCAATTAACTTGGACATGTATACAGCAATCTCAAAACGGGTACTGTTCACAAACATTAGTAACAAGATTCTGTAGCACATACGCGGTGATCCTAGTTCAAATCATAGATGAGGTTTTTGCATTTTACATAGCACTAATAGCCTTGGGAAAGTTCGCTGTTTGTTTTGATTTACGGTATATCAACACGTTTGGGGTCATCTAATGCCGAATCAAGTCATTTTGATAAACAAAGGGCCAAAGTTGTTTACAGTACCAGCTGTTGCTTAAGTGACCCCCTAATTAAGTATTGAACCCTTAAAAAGGTTCGAATCCAACTATTCTCCCTCCAGCTATTCGTAAATAGTAGGGCAGACTGGGCTCTTTAACCTTGGTAAGGCAATCTCTTTTCTTTTTTTAACTTTTTTTTCTTTTTTTTTTATTATTTTACTAATTTCTATTTTACTCGGAGTAAATAGATAAAAAAGAAAGATGTTCCTTAAAAGTTTCATCTCATTATTTTACAGCATAATCGTGTCTGCGTTCATGTGGTTTTTACGCATATGAAACTAAGAGTAAAGTTAAATCATATTGAAAACACTGGTCCTCTCAGCCTCATTGGAATTAAGCAAAGATGACCCTGCTTAGTGCTTGGATGGGTGACCACTTAGTAACAGCAAATATTTTAAGCAACCTGAAACCTGCGTGCTAGATTAAGAAAATAAATTGAAATAATTTTGTCTCATTAAAAGTTGTAGAAGAACGAAAAGAAAATGAAAAGAAAAGAACTGTGTTATATTAGAATTAAATCAAAGATTTTTTTTTCTTTCTGTGTACCTACCGGGTCGAATTTGGGATCCGGGAAGAAATCCACCATTATCGATTTGCTTGACGGTCACGAGATTTTTGCTTTGTGCCTCATTATCGATATCATAATCTCCAAGATTCCCATTATCCGGTGCTTTGGTTTTCAAAACATTTGCGTTTCCTGAAATTTGAATAAAAAAGAAAATTCAATATTTCGTCATTTACTCATCTAACCTGGAGAACATAACTTTTCATAGTTTTCCTCTAATCTAGATTCTAGTTTCACAATATAAAGTGATTTTCAAGCCATTTACATATCTATATGCTTATAATTTGCTTGATGGCTAAGACTGTCGTGCGTTTTCCCCTAATGATAGTTAATACTAAAATAAGTTTAGTAATTGACAATTAAATGGTTGATTAGAAAAGTAAAGTTATTTGCCCTAAGATAATTTCCACCATCTCCTTCAAAGTAATCAATCAACTTGGACATGTATGGCGAGGAGAATAGTCGGCGAACCAAGTTCAAAGCTTTGTCTGTGACAATTTGCGTTCAATTCTCACAAATCCTTTTCGAAAGGTCATGTATCCACATCACATCTATGGTAAAATAACCGGGCAGTTATGAAAACAATCCAACTTCGGAATTTGATAATAGGTTGGGTCAGGGATCATTCTATTATATAATTCATAGGTAGCTTATGAATTATGTACGTACTGTAATCAGAATATTTTTGAATCAGTGTTCGTTAGATTCAAAATAACTTGGGTTCGGTGGAAAGTTACCTCGACAGTTATTGATGGGTAGTGATATTCCGATTGACTTTCCGGAAACGCGCCATTAGAAACGTAAGATAGTTTAGATAAGTTACGACCAGAAATTCAGAGTGAGCGGATGCAAGTCTGTCTCGCTCTGAGGTTTCGCTTCTCTCACCGCGCGGTTGAATGCTGGGCTGAGGTTGTTGTTAATAAAAGACTTAAAGAAAAACAACAAAGTCTTGTTAATGTATTAAAACAAGAGATGACCAGCCTAACAAAAAGTAGAATCATCCCGGAGAAACGGCCCGTAAAAACAGCCCAACAAGAGAAGATGGCGTCCGAGTTAGGAGCAGTAGCAAGCAGAAGAGTTAACAAGTAAAAACCCTCATCATCCCTCATACTCTGTCTGTCTGTCTGTCTGTCTGTCTCTCTCTCTCTCTCTCTTCTCTCTCCGATTATATACCCGAGTAAAGGGGTATATAACAGTTCTTACTGTTGGTAACATGAAACCCAATAAAAACTGTTGCATGTTACCTGAAGAAGAGATTGACACTGCCAAGTAACTTGAGAGAAGTCATGAAATGGAATTACTTGGTATGGTACCCTGACAATCAGATACGTTATGAGAGATGCCCTTCCATACAAGTTTACCAAATACCTATACATTTATACGTATTTTTGCAACAATTATGTCTATTTCCTACAACGTTTTCTATACATTAAAAAACACATTGAATCTTCCTAATTATGTCGTGCTAATTGTGTTATGTGTTACTATGAATTTACTCCATGAAAATATCAAATATCTCTAAGTACACTTCTCCAAAATATATCGATTCTACTTTTACAAATTACTTAACCACCCACCAATCTACAACACGATTCTACTGAGATTAGCAATAAGACACGGAGAAATCTTTTTTCGAAAAGGTTAGAAAATATATTCTAAAATTACATATATACATATATAGCCGAACACATATATATATAGCAACATAAAACATTCAAATGATTTGCTTTGCTTTGCTTTTTTGTCTTTCCCTTCTTTTCTTTTGCGTTAATATACAGGGTGATTCAAATTTTTTAATATAATTTCATAATCTAATAACTTGACCAATTCAAATGATCTCAAATCTTAAAAGAATGTATGGAAACAGCACAAAATTCTATGTTTAAGGTGTTCTTTTTTTTCAGATGAAGAAATGCCAGTCACTAGAAAGGGTGTTTAAACATTAAACATAAGATTTTGAGTTGTTACTACGCATGCCGTTAAAATTTTAGATCGTTTGAATGAGAATTGGTTAAGTTATTAGATTACGAAATTATATCAATTCTTTTCAGAAACAACTTGTACATTTCAATGACATCAAATGTTTTTGAAACACCGTGTATAAAAAAAAACATGACAGTTTAAGTATCGTATATGATAGCAGAGATAACCACTTTTCTCTCTTTTATTTTTAAAAATGGTTTTAAAATATCTCAATAATATTTTTGAATATGTCTTATGTACAAAACTATGGTACCTGATGGTCTAATCTTAATCCATGCACTATAGAATATCAATGCATGTACCTAGCATAACTCTATGACTGGAAATTCCCTTGTGTCTTCAGACCATGGGAGACGTAAATCTCCATTGCTTCCTTTATTACTAATCTACATTAATAAGCCTGTTCTTGGGAGATGTAGTGAAGTAGTTTCCCATTGTTTTCTCTAAAATTAAAATTTAGAGTTATCATTCTAGGCTGATTGCCCATCACTATGGCTTCAGTTCTGGGATTTTTTACGCATAGCTGATAGGAGAAGTGGATTCATGCTTTTCCCAAGCGAATTAATGCAAAGTCAATACAACTAAAATTTGAACTTGGTTCACTAATTCCGCTTTCCGTACTGCTAACTATTACGCTAAGTCAACGTTATGGTAATAAATGTAAATGACGAAGGGTCTTATATGCAATAAGATATTTTCATACAATGGTATTTTTGTATGAAATATAGTTTCATGAATATTTTAAAAGTTATCAATATTTTTTTTAGACAAGCATGCACATCATTTGTAAGATTGGTACAATACAATATTTATATCCCATTTACTATTATTTCTACTTGTATCCTAAACTTACATTGCAAATCAAACCCATTAAAATCTTTTGGAATTTTCAAAAACTAATACGATAAAACAAGCTCTGGGGTTTCACTAGTAATCACAGAAACATTTTCAGCCATTACTTTATGTTATACGATGACAAACAGACGGGTAAGAAAGACAATTTTCTTAATTATCGTAAGATTTCTGGAATTTTAACGGGAAATGTGAACTATAAGAAACATTATATAAAACTAGAGTCCATTGAATTCTCTTTATAACAACCGTCCCTGATTGTATTAATGCTTCAATTTAGGAAGAAATGGTAGATTCTAATTAGCATTCTATACTTATCTCCGCCATATTGAGAAATTGGATGATTGGACAAAAATGAACGAATATTTTCTACACCCGCTCCCAATTAACAATCAGTTTAAAATTAGATTGGCAATTACTTTATTAGAGTAGAGTTCGAGTATTCCAAGTAAAAGTAAAACTAAAACTCACCAAAAATCATATATATATATATATATATATATATATATATATATAATATATATATATATGATAAATTTACTGATATACTGATGGATAAATTAAAGTTCGTTAAGTGATTAAAATAAGAGGAAGGATGAAAATAAAGAGAATACAATTACCGAGAGTCGTGATGGAAAGTGCCAATGCAAGAAACAAAAGGTGCATATCTTGCTTGAATATCGCTTGAAAAGTAAGGAATTGTTATGGTAAGCAGAGCTAGTAATCCGGAATTCTGTCGAAAAGCTCAATGTACGGAGCTTGAAATTTCGTCGAATCTTCTTTCCAGAATGACGTGTTTTCACAGCTAACAAGGCTATATATAGATATATAGACAAGGATAGTTGAGCATAGAAGTGTGTGTGTGTGTGTGTGTGTGTGTGTGTGTGTGTGTGTGTGTGTGCAGATATGCACATCTATGTACCAGTTTTTAAAAGAATCAATGCAATAGAAAATGTTGTGTGCACAATTGATTGTGCAAATAAAAAGCGTGCATGCACCTGTATGTACCTAAACAACCGTAAAAATAAGTTCACATGCACACACGTGTGCGTGTGCGTGTGTGTGTGTGTGTCCTATCCATCATCCTCCCGTACAAGTCCCATATTGGAACAATACCTTTATATATCTACATACAGTTACACATATGTACTTGCATGCACAATTGCGTGTGCAGGAATATATATATATATATATATATATATATATATATATATATATGTGTGTGTGTGTGTGTGTGTGTGTGTGTGTGTGTGTGTTCATTTCCTACGACCATAACCATAACCATAACCATTTCACACAAGCGCTCCATACATATATATATATACATGCATATATATATATATATATATGTGTGTGTGTGTGTGTGTGTGTGTGTGTGTGTGTGTGATAGCATACTTGCGACTATATGTGCGTCGCATATGTGGGTGGCTGTCAGTGTCAGTTTCGATATATATATATATATATATATATATATATATATATATATATATATATATATTATGTTTGTGTGTGTTTGACTGTCTGTCAGTCTGTCTGTTTGCATGTATGTGTGTGTATGTGTGTAAGCTCATACAAATATATAACCACATACACACGTAGACACAAATACATACACACACATATATATATATATATGTGTGTGTGTGTGTGTGTGTGTGTGTGTGTGTGTGTGTGTGTGTGTGTGTGTGTGTGTGTGTGTGTGTGTGTGTGTGTGTGTGTGTGTGTGTGTGTGTGTGTGTTGTACATTAAGTGCCAGGTTCTGCTTCAAACTCTACATTTATACAGGGATTATACTCGGTATCATTGGCCAATGCTTCCGCGTTCAACAGTCAGTTTTAGGATTACCTGCCTGAGCTTTGACCTTGTCACATCTGTTCTTTGACGCCATTGCAACAGTTTCGCATTTGGTAATCTCACGTTCTATGGTGCTGCATTCTTTTTTTCCTGTTCCGCCACAACATGGTACGAGCTGATGTTGGTAACCTGACTAAAAAAAAAAGAAGAAACATTGGCATGTCACATGTGCACAAATATGTATATATTTAAGGCTAAAAAGGATCATGAAGACTTTAGGTTCGAGCATAAATCTCTTTATCCATTAAATATTATCCGAGTGTGAATGTCTAAATGTTTGAAAAGAAAAATTGAGAAATACTTCAAAAAGAAAGACAAACATATTTTGGAAAGAAAGAAGAAAATACATACTTTTAAAAGAAAGAAATAAAGACTTATAAAAGAAATGTGTACTTGAAAAAGAAAGAAACAATCAAACAAACAAACAACGACCCAGTTAAGAAAAAGAAGTGGTGAAGGAAGAACGCGGTGTGCTGCCGGGATGAAAAGCCAAATGAGGTTGGTTTGGTCATTATTAAAATTTTGAATTCGATATATTTCCACTCGTAAACAAATCTGCAATCATTATATATATATATATATATATATATATATATATATATATATATATATATATATATATATATTGAGAAATTTGATAAAACACAGGTTTAAATAAAATGAGTGGTATTTAAACCTGTGTTTTTTCAAATGTCTCAATACATACCGTCGGATTCACTTACATTTCTCTTCATACATATATATATATATATATAATATGTAAGTATGAATATAACTTGATAAGTAAACCCAGCGCCCTGGCCATTGCTTTGTAGTAATATAGTAATATTTAGGAAAAGGGAGATAGTAAGGTATACATACATAGGCTGTGATAGATAGATTTATTATGTTGTCATTTAGTTAGCTTCGGTTAGTTTAGGCTAGAAGTATGGGACACCCAGTATGAATCGAACTCAGAAACAATGATGTTCTAGTCCATCTCACTAGTCATTACACCGTAAAAGGCACCAATTAAGATAATGCCTTTTCCTACGCTTTGCTTAGTTTTACACACAGGACTGAAATTGACTACAGTATTTACTGTTCTTAAATGGTCATCTACCTCAGAATTAAATTGACACATCGCTGCTTGACATCGCTAATCTGACAGGGATCGATATCTTCAGAGAGACGTGACTGTAAGTCAGATAGATTATTTTTTGTAAAAGTTTCAAGGGGTTTTGACAAAATCGTTCATGCATATAAATTCAAAACATTAACCTTCAGTCATTAAAATATTTTGCTTGCTTTCTGTGACTTTACGCCACCTTTCAGATTGTTTCTGTTCTTTGCAACACAAGAAAAATCCAAATCTAATTCGATTAACTTTTGAAACTGTTGGCTAGACAAAGAGTGTTGTATGGAACGAAACAAGAGATAATCTGAAGATGCCAGGTTTTAAAAGTAAACTTCACGTGGAAAAAATTATTATACCAGTTCGTTAATCATTTACTGTCACATTTGCTGTCACATTTGCTGCGTTAATCATTTACTGTCACATGTCACATGTCACATACATGTGGGCAGGCGTAGTCATACAGCCAAATCTCCAGTTCAGAGAAGAATGGTATTTTCTTTTTGTATACGTTATTCAACTAAGCAAAATGCTTACTGTTGTTGTTTTATGTTGTTGTTTACTTAGTCTAGCACATAAGCGTCAGGACACTGCTAATAACTAAGTGGTTATCCGTTTAAATACTGAGCAGGCTTATTGGTGCTTGCAGTATGACTTGATTGCCGTCACCTCAGCTAAATAATGGACTATTCCATTTTTATTGTGAAGAAATAAAGGGGGAAAACGGACAAACCACACGTTAGAAAAAAATTCATAAGAAAGAAAAAATAAAGAAGAGAAAAGAGACTGGGTAAAGATAGGGAGAGGAGTGAGAGCACGGAAGTGATAACACTAATCTATTTCAATGGAATGGAATGGAAAGATGATTAGGAATATCAGAATTAACTGAGAAATAATAGGAAGAAACACGAGTATTAAGGATAGGGGAAACAGTTTACTTAGCAAAAATAGAAGTTGAACAGAGTAATCAGCAATTGATAGGTTGAATTAACAAGTACCGTGAGATCTCGTTGGTTTCTCTCTTCCGAGATTTCGTCAGACATTATTTAAATGAAAAACAGACAATTCCATTTTCAATATTTAGGTACTATATGACTATAGGAAACAAGAACGAGAGAGTCAGAGACAGAGATAGAGTTAGATCCAGATTATCATACGTTTTAAAATATTGAACCATTTTGCAATAGCTTTTTAGTATACATATCAAACGTTGTAATAGTCAAATTATCATACTGTATTATATCCACGGGTCTTGCTAGTCGTAATAAATCGATTCTAAATCACTAATGATAATCTTAACCAAAAGTTGTTTTTTTAAAACAAAACAAATGTTTTCTATGTCGATAAAAATTTGAAAGACAAATACTTGAATGATAACCAACGTTCGTTGCATCATTTGGCAGCCATTTTGGCAGCTATTTCCCAAATCTTATGACTTATTCCAACTAACTAACTGATTGTACAAGTTATAAACAGCAAATTTTAAAGACACATTTAAAGTTTCCTAACATTGTGGGAAAGATGGTGAGTTCATTTTTTATATCAATATCCCATCAAATTGATTTTACAAATTCTTTATACTTTATTCATTTCGACACAATCATCATTCCAATATGAAACCAATAAACTTGTGAGTCGAGTTATAATCTTTCGGCCTTTCTCAGAAAAGAAAAAAAAGCAATAATACTAATTTGTAAAACTGCTCAGCGTAATACACGATTTCTAGGAACTCAAATGCTTACTGTTACATTTCACAGTAACAGTTGATCTAATTTCTAATAATTCGTAATAACAAAAACTATTTTTCCTTGATAGATACCAGTAAGGTTGATGTTTTGAAAGCTGTTTAGATATGATATTCATCATTCTGGATTCTCGCAATAAACCCATTTTCTGTCCCTGGTAACTACCTTACCCAAAATTATTTTCTTTGCCGATTACAAAGAGAAATGCAAGTTTAAATCTTGGCCAATGTTCGTTTTCGTGAAAAGCTCTTTTTCCTAGCTCAGAATTTTCTCCTGCGGTTTGTAAATTACATATTATGGTTAACTGATTATTCAAGCATTAAACAACTGAATTAACTTAACTTGCGGTCAATTCACACTAAAAACAAGGATTCCTCCCAGATCACCGAAGCTAAGCAGCGATGA
>CM042143.1:100730976-100740976 GCA_023376005.1 Doryteuthis pealeii | reverse complement strand
GATTTGGATCACAGATTTGGATCACAGATTTGGAGTTATAGTTTTATTATCAATCAATTCTCACTTAAATGATTTACGATAATCGATTCTGACATTGTGTGTGATGTCATACCCCATTGAAAGCTCACGGACTTGGGTACGATATATAACAGAAGGCTAAGAGAAATAGCAGAAGACAGTTGATCGGTACAGACAGAAATAGGGACAGCCGCATGGTCATTGTCAGGGATCACAATGACCACAATGAAACGTAATGGATCACTGCCGCCTTTGGTTGAAGGCGTAAGAAAGGACCTTGGGCCAATACATTTTTTTTTCGGAAAATGACAGTAGTATCTTCAGCCATGGTTTTCACCCAAGACCACCAAAGACTGTTCCGCCCTTCCAAGACCAAAATGGGTGCTGGGAATCAGACCATGATTTCGATGAGGCGCTATCACCGGCAGCAAGCAGTACGGCCAGTGGACCGATTTATGAACGGCAGGCAGGTTTTGAATTCCATGCTCAATCGATTCGAGTCGACAAACCAAAAAACAAAAAAGTTAATGGAGCAAAACTTGGCAAGGAAGGTAACAAGAAGAAGGAAGTTTTATATTCCAAAGGGAAGGCCAAGAAAGGTAAGAGAAGTTTTTTTGTTTTATTAAGCCGAATTCCTTTGGACCAGTCTAACTAGTGTATCTATCAATCTATCTATCTATCAATAGAATGGTTAATAAATAAGTACACCCATTGAAATTCTGTAGCAAAAAATAAAGTTGACATGTCTCTGTAACCAAAAAGGAAACTGAATAAATATGTAAGGTGTACTTATTTTTGGATTTCTACATATTGGTATTTATGGTTACATATTTTCAGTCCTGTAAGGTTTCGTAATAAATAATACATAATAGTGTATGTTTTCATTATATAAATGCTCCATAAAATTGTAGTATATATATACTACGATTTTATGGAGCATTTATATAATGAAAACATACATTATTATGTATTATTTATTACGAAACTTTACAGTTTAGAAGAAAATTAACTATCTATTTAGAATAAAATTATAGGATACACTTATTTATGCACGACACTGTACTAGTATATCTATCATGAGGTTGTCGTTTTTTTAACTGTTATTTTTTTTTTCTAAATCCTAATAGAGTTGAATTTAATTAGACATTAAATATAATGTAACCTCCGAGAAAGAGCAGAAAATTCCTCGGCCGGACCAGGATTAGAAATATATCAGGCCATGATCCGTAGTTCATTCACTCATGATTTCTCAAGTTTCTCTAACCCTTCTGAAAATATTAAATAAAAACTCTTCCATTTTCTTCTTGGTTGCATCAAGAACTTTTCAGCACCACTTGTAATATGCTTGAAATATTTGCAACTACAATGGTATTAATAATTCTGGACATTGTAATTTTCGATTATCTGTTAATAAAAATTGAATAAGAATTTTAAATACCATAAATTTCATATGGGTGTGAAGATTTTTTTTAAAAGCATTCTCTTCTTAGTTTGCCTGAGAATTTCTTAGCACTGTTTTGTATACTGCCATTATTTTCAATATAGTTAAATTTCAAACTTCTGGAAATCCTTTAACATAGGGGTGATTAGAGATATAAATTGTATTAGATGTTTGCGAAAGTTTCTAGCAACAAAAAGTTTCAACAATGTATTTAGTTTCGAATTTTCAAATGAAACTTGCTGCACATACAGTGATGAAGTGTAACTTGTTTATATCCAGTTATCGATCGTACCACATTCCAATGTGGATTCTCCTATTGGTAACATTTACAACTGTAACATGTCAGGAATTCATTGTTTGATACTTAATGAAAGAAATAGATACAACTAAACGCGTGGACATTCTTTTTAACTGAGATGAACAGAAGGAAATCTATAGGAACAATACAACATCAGATAGATAGATAGATAGATAGATAGATAGATATTATCAAACCAAGGAGTGAACGAATAACTGTATTAGACTAAAGTCAACATGGCAAGATTTAGATAAATATGACCAAATATATATATATATATATATATATATATATATATATATAGAGAGAGAGAGAGAGAGAGAGAGAGAGAGAGAGAGAGGGGGGGAGTTGACGTTACACATTTCACATTTTTGGGGGTTTTAAATCTGTCAGATTCTTTTTCCTACTACATTTACAAATCAAACTGCAGCTAATATTCACGGACAACCCCCACCTCACCCCAACGAAAAAAAATGATTGATCAAAAGATTTTTAAATTATTTTTTTTTCATTTCATTCAGTTAAATCATTCCGTATTAGCAAAGCAAAACTTTAAAAATAATCAAGAAAAGTTTCTGCCTTAGTAAGAATATGCTGAGATGTAACTTGTTTATATCCAGTTATTGATTGTACCACATTCCAATGTGGATTCAACTAATGGTAACGGTTTACAATTGTAACATGTCAAGAATTCATCGTTTGGGTCTCTGATGAAAGAAATGTCCTGACTAATAATCAGTTTTATGATTGTTAAAGACTATTTGTTTATATAATCGGTGTTATCACGAGTAGAAATTATCAAACGCATAAGATAATTATGGGAGAGTGGCTTGGTCAAGTGTTCTCTTCTCTGGCAACCATCATGGCATAGTAGTTACAAGAAACGAGTTCGTGTCTTTTCGAAAAGCATTAATTGTAAGTGAAAAGCCTCTCTCTCTCTCTCTCTCTCTCTCTCTCTATATATATATATATATATATATATATATATATATATATATATATACGGGTTAGATACTGGCCCTTGCCAACTCACAACATGTGTAGCATAGCTTGAATCTGTGCAGCAAAGGGGGAGGCTGATGCTATGCCTCTCCATCTAGCCCCCTTGTCTAGCACTAGTTAAAAAAGGGATAGACTAACTTGCAGTCCGGTTGATACTGACAATAGGCCATGCCACTTACTTACATATATATATATATATATATGTGTGTGTGTGTGTGTGTGTGTGATATAACTCATTGTCAATTTCCAGTTTTAATTTAAAATTTGGTTAATTAAGACCAAATGATATATTTAACAAAGGAATTATTCATTTACAATAAAATCAAAAAGAAAAAAAAACTTGAATTGCAAAATAGAAGATTCATTTTAGTGACTAAATTGATCAATTTTGTCAGTAAATATATTTATTTTATTTTTGAGAAAAATGTGGTAATGTTTTAGAATAACACTATTGCAGTCGAGGATAATTGTTAAACTTATCAACAAAGCAATCACTAATTTAAAACAAAACAAAACAAAACAAAGAACAAATTATTAATCTAAAAACTAAAGTATAATAAAACATAGTTATTAACTCTCAGTCTCATATTTTCTAATAACGTTTCCTTTTTTGTTTCTAATAAACAATTTTTAAAGTAAAATGTGCAAATAGGTTACTACATCAAGAAGAAATCGCTTCCATTGTCAAGTTCATTAGCAGACTTTTCTGAAAATTGTTTGATGCTAGAAGTTCGAGCTTATTTTGAATAACTTGCGAAAAAGGTGAGATCGCAATTCTTTGCATCAGTAACATGTACATTCATCTTGAAATTTAAAGATAAATTAATGACGCTTTCTTTTTGTAGTCAGTTCTATCTTGATTTACTTTATCAACCCTTTATTAATCAATTCGGAATCCTTGGATTACATGAATAAGATACTTCTCCACATACAGCTGATTACAAATTCATTGTTTACAAAACCAAGATTTTCGTAATGCACATGTTAAATAAAAGGACAAATAAAAGTATTTACATTTTCCCCTGAAGATGGAATGCGACCGACAACGAAAGCAATTCCAATTAATTGAAGGGACACAACCGATATTCATCGTTCATATATATATATATATATATATATATATATATATATATATATATATATATATATATATATATATATATATATATATATATATATATATATATATATATATATATATCATTTAATCGCTATTATATCAATGAGAATCAACGTGTCTTTAAGAGTCTACATGTTGTGTGTGTTGTTTGTTTTGTTTTTTGTTTTGTTTTTTTTTTTTTTATTTATCTAAGGTTTTTAAACTAAAAATGTCAGGAATAGTTTCTCTTAGATATTGTACTAAATATTTTTATTTCTGTAATAAATAGTGTCAGGAATGTTAAGCAGCAACATTTATATTTCGTTTTGTTAAAAGTCAATTTCAAAATCAGATGTAATAACTGTAAATATTATAATCATATATATATATATATATATATATATATATATATATATATATATATATATATATATATATATATATCAACCACTCCGCACGAGTTGGATACGACACATGGTCAATTTCTTCAGTGGAGTTTAAAGGTTTGAATTCAGAGTTTTCCTTCTCCTAGACCGGTTGTCATACCAAGATTAGAGCTCTACTATTTTACCCATAACTGGAAAGAAAATAGTTGATCTATGCCTTTGACAAATATATCAGCGCTATGTGAAATGCAAACAGCTGCGTCTCGGGTTTGAACTCGGGTGACCGTGTTCATTTCCTACAACGATAATATTTTAATACGAGCGCCTCCATCTATTGTATATGTCAATGATTGATTTATGATCACAAAATCACAAAATCATTAATCATTAATTTGGAAAATTATTTTTTAAGTCAAGTGATGCGCCTAGTCCATCCCATTATGTTTGTATTTTAACCTTACAAAATTATTACTGCTGGACGTTGCCTAAAACATATATTTTCAAAATTCGATATATACACAAGTACACACAATAAGTGTTATTAATGTTACTTTTTCAACTACTAATTTGTTTTATTCCACTGGGAGGGAGATGCTGTACAAGTTCACATCACTGGACTTTAGATTTTAGAGTGGATGGAAATGAAAACATGTTATCGATTTTTACATAGATGGTGAGTAATGTCGATGGGAAGACGCAGGCTTATGTTCGGTCAATAAGCGGAGAAACAATTGGTTGTTATGTCAACGTAGTCGAGAAAACAGTTCTGTACTTGGACGGATAAAAAGACTGAGTGTGGTAGGCCAGAAAGTGGTTCAGGAAATGGGCGGTAGGAAGAGTAGATTAAATTAAGAAGTAAAGAAACAAAATGTAGGGATGGTGGAAACAAAGTGATTCGAAATAATGGTGCTGGCGATGTTTGAAATTGTCAGGTGTGTTATGAAGAGAGTGATAATCAAATTTATGTTTATAATGATTTGTTGGGCAAGGAGTAGCAAGAAAGTTTAAATAAAGGTGAGAGCATAGCATGTACCATAGCGCAATGACTCGCATCTAATGTAATTAAGTTCGATCTTTATTCACGCCCAACAATTATGGCTAGTTAAGTTAGTAACAATTAACCTACCATTGTGGTCTGTGTTCGAGCTTAGCTAAAAACAGAATTTCATATACTAATTTTCAAAATAGGAATATCCTTGACGCTTGGAAGATTGTGCAACGCCAATTTCCGACCCTCATTTCTACCATTTCCTATGTGTTGTGCCTTTATTTACCAACCTCTTTGCATAAGCCGGATGTGACACAAGGTCAATTCTTAAGCGGAGTTTATCCGGTTTGAATTCAGAGTTTTACTTCTTCCCGACTGGTTACCTATCCATGGTTAAAGAGCCTAGTCTGTCCTACTATTTACCCATAGCTGGAGGGAGAGTAGTTGGATACATAGCTTTTCCAAGGGTATCAGCGCTATGTGAAATGCAAACAGTTTCGTCCAGGAATTGAACTCGGATCGACGAGTCCATTTCTTATTACTCTAACCATTACACTACGCGCCTACAACTTTTGTTTTATAAGCTAATCTTTGGTTTGGTTCGGTTTTGTTTCTTTATTTAATGACATATAAATCTTCGTGGGTTATTTAATGCTAAAGCCATTTTTGTAGATGAAATAGTAGGGGCATTATAGCTGGGGCTAAACTTTGAATTATTAAAAAGGTAAGAGTGAAATAGATGTGGAGAGACATGAGTGGAAATATAACAAGTTGAAAAATAACAATGTAATGATGATGAAAAGAGGAAGATTATATTGGTAATGATATTAATAGCGGTGGTCGGATTGGGGGTAGGGGTGGTAGTGATAGTAGTCATCGTCCATTCTTGTTATTGTTATTATGGCAATTGTTTGAGTAATTAGTGTTATTGATATTTACTAAGCATCTTTTAGAACAACACAAGGTCAGATAGAAATTATGTACTAATTAAACTTACATAAGTCTGGCTCAAGATCACAGTCGTATGAATGTACCCAATCCGTACGAGCAGGATGCGACACAATTTCAATTTTATAGATTAGTACAGATGGTTTAAATTCAAAGAAGAAGAAGAAGAAGAAGAAGAAGAAGAAGAAGAAGAAGAAGAAGAAGAATGGCGGACCAAATACACGTGTTACAAGGCATCAACAGAAACGAAGGAAGGATTGAGACAATTAAAATGTTTCGGTTAGAAACAATGTGTTACGAATGATTGCGAAGTTAAAGAAGGGTGAATTTATCTTGGAGGACATACCTTCAGAGTTTGAAAGTAATGATTTTCAAGATCTTTTAGATGATGATTGAATCAATGTTAAAATTGAGTGAAAAGCTTTGCTATCACTCAGTTGGTTTCAAAGTATAGGGATCTTTTCCTAGCGAAGGAATGGGTTCAGTATGAATTATCAGAGTGAAACACTGGTCAACCTTTCACCATATGTATTTCACTTCTTGACAGATATGAAAAAACCTCATGTTGAATATTGACACTGAAAATGAAAAATGATTTCGCTTAATCTGAAGCATTGAAAATCATTGGTGGATCCATAACAGCGTGCAGCATTAAAAGCAAAATCTAATTTTTTGGAAATAGGCATTGGTAGGATATAAAAGGCATGATGTGTTATGAATTCCTGAAACCTATTGAAACTGTTATTGCAGAGAGTCACTGGCGCTGCAATTGAAGAAAATGGCCATTAACGGGACAAGAAAGCCAAAAAGTCATACAATTGCGGGTCAGTGCTTGTCAACAAATGCTGTGAACTAGGCTGTCGTACCTTTTCTGGGGGTAGTTGAACTGGCCCATGATTACTTGTGTATTGCTGTTTAGAGAAGTCGGAGAAACTTACGGAGACCTTCTCTGGTTTCCGGTTTAAAGGCTTCGGCCTCTAATCAGGGAAATTAATCGCGTGATCCCAGTGGGGAGGGCTTCCTCCAGAGGGCACATGTCCCTTAGTATAAAAGGGACAGGGTTGAGTTTATTTTTTGGTGCCTGGGTCGCCCCAAAGGGGAATGCCCACGGGATCCACGCATTTTTTTTTACTAGCCATCGCATGAGCTTCGGTTTGTGCGTGGCTTCGCACGTTTAAAAAGACCTTGTGTCGCATCCTGACTTGGTGGGGGTTAAGGTTAATAAGAAAATTACCGAAACATTTACAAGAATCGTCTAAGCAAAACCAATTCTGAGTACTCTGTTCCGAACTACTAATTTGTATGTACTAGTATATCTATATTTTCTTCTTTTTCTTTTCTTTGTCTTTTTTAGGAGAACGTTTTCATGAGGGGATTAGTATTCTTTATTTGTTTTTTTTTTTCATTTTTTTTAAGTGTTCTTGTTTTTTGTTTAGTATATCCAAAAAGTAGTCTTTGCGAACAGACTTGACCCTTAGATATTGGAATTTCCATTCTTGTGAGTAAATCTCACAACAAATAGAGGGGTATTATTATTATTATTATTATTATTATTATTATTATTATACTCTTTCCAAGGTTTCATACTGGTAGTAACTAGTGGCCTTCACTGAAGTTCGAAGGACTCTCCCTAATATCCAGCTGATGGTAACAGTGTTGTGGTTTGGACGATCTCAATTCTTCTTAATATCTCTAGTTCCTCCAGACTATTTTTTCAGGCACTTTGGGCTTGTTCAAAGTGCTCAAACTATTATAGGTATTACTATCATCTTCCTGTTCCCCAGTTTTCTTAGTTCTCTGGAAATTTCTAGATATTTACCTAGTTATTAGTTTTTCCTGTATTCGGTGATCTGATAAAACAGCGAAGTTCACTTGCTAACAAGTTTATACTTTCTTGTTAACAAGTTCTGGTCTTCTGGCCTAGATTGGGTGATCTGTTTTTATTTCAAAATACCAAAAGAATTTCAAGTGTTATATTTTCCGGGACAGATTTTGCTCTGTGCATATACCATTGACATGTATGTTCAAAATTCAGTCGTTTGCACAATTCCCAATTGATCACCTTCCCCATTTACTGGTCCAATTTTCTGAATATTCACACTATAGCCTACACTTGCTATTGTACAATATTTGCTATTCTACAATAGCCTACACTTGCTATTCTTTAGAGTCTCATCTATTTTAGTTTTTATGTAATTGGTTCTTATATGTATAAAGAGATTCTGTTTCTTTATTTAGGTTTCATCTACATAGCCATGTCCATATCATCTTATGTACTATTTCTTTAGTTTGTCTTCTAAAGTTTCCCTGTCCTCTTCATCCTTTTGTTTTAACATATTGCCATAATCTTTTTGGTGTAAGGCACTGGGCATAATCATGCTGTCTAGGTTTCTAGGCCCTTCTTTTGTTTGCTTTAAGAATGGTCCAGGGTATCTTACGATGGAACTTTCACAGATATTTATTTCCTTAATTAAAATTCTATTGTGGTGTTTGCTTCCAGTAATGTTTTTTTCTTCTGATATATTCCTTGCTCCCTTTCTTTCATCTCTGCTTGCTTAGTGATAGGTATTTATCCAACCCGTTCACTACGGGTAAGATGTGACACCACGTCGTAAGTATGGTGCATTCAGAGAGGATCGAACTCGCTATTCAGTAGTAATGGATACGTGAAACTAGCTTACTAACCATTTCACCACGATGGGATGCCCTTGTTTGTTTGGTGGTATCTTCTTCTAATATTTTCAAGTATTTGTAAATTTCTTTGACTCCAAACATACCGATAATTTCCTAATTAGATAGTTCTGTTCCTTCCATTGTTTCTCTTTTTTCCTTTATTCATTATTAGAAGCGGTTACCTAGCATTGCCTGGGTAGAGTGGCGTGGCAAAAAAACCCTGGTGTATTGATTTGTTTACTTTTGATATTTACAAATGCTGGACATTTTTGCAGAATTTCAATGCTATTTCCATGTATATTTTAATTTTGAAATGTCTTCGAATATAAATCAAATCTTCATATTTTTAACAAAAAACAAGAACTGGTGACATTTGAAAGTTGTGTTAATAAATTCAGGGCGCTAAAAGAGAGAATATATATATTTACCAACCCCTCTTCACGAGTAGGATGCGACACAAGGCTAATTTTTAATCAGAGTTTAACAGGATGTTTCCTTTTCCATGACTGGTTGCCATACCAAGGTTAAAAAGCCCAATCTGCTCTCATAATTACCAATGGAGTGAGAATAATTGGATTGCACACCTTTTTCGAGAGTATTAACGGTATGTGAAACAAAAACTGTCTCTTCCAGGATTTGAACTTGTTTCGTCGTGTCCATTTCCTTCGACGATAACTATTACACAGCAAAACCTAAAAGGGGAATCATATGTTTAGTAAAGATATTACTAATGATCTACATGAGTAAAATATATATATTATATATATATATATATATATATATATATATATATATATATATATATATATATATATATATATATATATATATATATATATATATATATATGTGTGTGTGTGTAAAGAAAAGGTGGAATGAAAACATCACATAATGCTGTTAAAGAAGAAAACAATTTATAATATAATCATAGCTGATACTGATCAATATCTCGATTTTACAAAAATCATCATCAGAGCTCATTCACTCCCGTAGTTGTTTGGGTCGGAGAGGAAAGTCAAATCAGTTTACAAAACAAAAAACCTTAATACTGCAAAAAAGGAACGAAAGACGTTACAATATTCACCAACGTGGGCATTCGCGCCATATATATGTTGGTCATGTCTCATATGTATACCTTTTGTCATCC
>CM042143.1:100520976-100728476 GCA_023376005.1 Doryteuthis pealeii | reverse complement strand
AATGTATTCTTTGAAAAATAAGGCAAACAAGTCATTACAGATATTTTTTTTAAATTAAAGCAAGAAGTACATTATTGCCATATATATTAAGAATTAATTAAAGAATAAAAAATAAGGAGGTAAAAGTTTAAAAAATTTAGAATAATATAAAGTAAAACTTTGACTTTTATCTCCTTATTTTTTATTCTTTAATTTTTTACTTTTATAATCTACCTCCCATGTTATTGGTTTTCATGTTTTTATTGCTTTTCTCCTTATTTCTAGTCTTTTAATTCTGCTCATTTTGTATGTACACTTTTACAACTATTTCCACAAGGAATCGGTCCCCCATCTAAACCACACCTCATCCAAAGCATAGACCTCCCCGCCTCATTCAAAGAAACTAATCCTGTCTATTTCAAACTAAGACACCAACCCTCCCCTCCCCAAATTGATAGATTTAAAAGCGATGTTACTTTGGGAAATTCTCAGTAAGAGTCATGTTCTTGTGATTACCTGAAGATGCCATAGTAATACGGTTGAAATAAATTATTGTAATGATGCAAGTTTAGAGTTTTTTCCTTAATTTACTGAATATCTTGCTCTGTCCTTCCAATCACTGGTATTAGGCACATTGAGCTCTCCTTATGGCCTACCTGCATCAGCTTGGTTAAACCACACATGGAAAGATCCTAACTACAGGGGAAAATATATATATATATATATATATATATATATATATATATATATATATATATATATATATATATATCATCTTTGGGGTTACGTGTCCGTGGTCTGTTAGCTGCAGACCACTCATTATCCTATTATATGGCATTACATTAGAAAACATATTACAAAACTTGCATGTTAAAACTTTCTACTAGTTTGAATCAATAATTATCTGCATTTTAAAATACGATACAGTAAACAAGTGCAGATAATTATTGACTCACTTTCGTTGTAAAATCTTAATATGTCAGTTTCCTATATGCCGTTATATTTTATGGAAAAGATGCAAAATAACATATGTAATAATCTATTCCCTACTTAAAGCAGCAGAGGCTACTGTAAAATCGCTATACTCTAAATGAGCGCACCATAATTTTATGAGATTCATCAACTGAATACAGTACATAACTTTTTATTAACTGCGACATATTTTACCTCAATCTTTTACCGACAGTAACTGGTGAATATTTTTTATGACTAAAGCTTAGAATTGCTTCAACTTCTTTTTCTTTTCTTTTTTTCTTTTTTTTTCTTTGACTTTCAGATAACGTAATCACTATAAACGATGACTTCAAATTTTAGAGGCCACTAGATAGAGAGATAGAAAGTAAGTAAATAAGTACTTGAAAGCGAGGAAGAGATAATCCTACCCATAATGTCATTTCACAATTAATATCACAATTAGATTTTCTTTGGTTATTTTTACTTACATATTTTATGGTTTATGCATTTGCAGTTTCGCCTCCGATGAAAGAACGTATACTTCCAATGTCCTTCTTTCAAGAACCAAACAAAATCAGCCCTATTCTGCCACCGATTTCGAGTCAACATTCTGTCGAAGCCGACCTAGGTGAGTCTTTCAGAAGATATCTTTTTCTTATTGTATTTTACTGAACGGAAGAATGAATGGATAAATATTCCATAGCAAAGAGCAAAACATAAAGGAAAAATAAATACACTACAGAAACGCAATTCAATTTAGTTTAGTCTGATATAAGACCATTATTTTGGAGTAGACAATAATGATTAACCTCACTGAACTAATGAATGGTCTGAAATATTAACAATCGTTTTATGGTATCCTCTGTCTGATAGACCAGAAACTGACAGTTCCCAAGCTCCGTTGACTTTATTTTTACGCTACCCTATCTTAGATATATATGCTCTATCTCTGATATTGAGCACTAATTATTTAAAAATATATCATCAATATATATATATATATATATATATATATATATATATATATATATATATATATATACATGTGTGTGTGTGTGTGTGTGTGTGTGTGATAAAACTGGATTGTAGTAGATGATAATATATACAGTGCAATACGCGCACTGGTTTGAATATGGGGAGTGTACAAACCTTATTCAAGCCCTACATCAGTATACTGTATATCCTCGACAGATAGTGCACTGGTATGTATTTACACCAAACCTCCACCGAAGATAGGATACGACACAATGCCATTTTTAAACAGAATAAGCTGGTTTGAATTCAAAGTTTACCTTCTCCTAGATCAGTTACCTACCAAGGTTAAAAGCCTAGTCTTCCTTACAATGTATTCATTGCTGGGGAGGAGTAGATATTGATTCATGTTTTTCATAAGGGCTTCAGCACAAATTGAAACGCACAAATTGAAACGCAAACAACGTTGTCAAAGTTTTGAACTTGGCGAGCCATGTCCATTTTCTACGGCGATAATCATTGTCAGACGCGCCATATACACTGTAATTAGTCATAAGATGACCTTTTGAAAACATTTAAGGGTGAGTTTGATTCTCATTGGGTGGCCCTTACTGTTGGCATTTTGCCAAAACTAAGCTAACCTTAGTAAGTAACTATGGATGGGGGAATAATGCAAATGTCTTTATAGTTAAGTAAGTGCATAGATATATTCTTATATCTTATACAATAATGCAATACATTTAATCATTAGGAAAATTATTAGTATATAATCAAGTCGTGCTGATGGTACGGATTCCCTTTACTCTCTCTCTCTCTCTCTCTCTCTCTCTCTCTCTCTCTCTCTCTCTCTCTCTCTCTCTCTCTCTCTCCAGTAGTGCTGAACATAACTTTTTCGTCTAATTTGGATGGTTTGTGAGATGGGAGACAAGTGGCCATACGTTCCTGTTTCGTAGTGTGTTGCTTGCGGGATTTATCCAAAACAACTCGCAGCATCTTTATGTATTTCTCATGAAATACTGTTTTAACGTCATTTAATATAAGTTTAAAAAATTAATATCTTTTATTAGGAAGACTTAATAGACGACCAGTGAACTTGTTTGGTTCACGGTGTAACTGTGGCCCATCATGATATTGATACTCCTATTTGGGAAGGGGATTAAATATTCTAATAAGCATTTCTTAGTTATCTTCATTCTATCAAGAATTTGGATGATTAAAAAATGATGTTCAGTGCAAACAAAACTCCAGCAAAATGATGTTCTGTTAAAAATTTGGGTAGAAATTACTTTATTTTTCAAGTTATAGAATTTTAAACGCATTGCTTTTATAAATCTCCCTATTATATGCTGAGTTATAGTTGCATATACTAGGTGTGTCAAAAAAGTATCGAAATTCTTGTACTTTTTGACAAACTTGTATTCTGAAAAAAATTGCATTCATTGTGCATTTCTAGCTTGGTAAATACAGCTTCAATCTCAATTCTTTTATTACACACCTTGAATATACAAATGTTGTAATCTGGTTCTTGAGTTTTAAAACCAAGAAGTACCAGTTCCGCTATTATTCAAGGGAAATGAAAGTACCGATTCTACTATTCTTTGGAAATAAAAGCAGACTGGACTCTCGATAAAGAGCTAACATCTAAATGGAATCTTGAGTCAAATTTACTACAGTTGCCTTCCCGAGAAATTGTTGAGGCAACGAGGAAAAGATTTCTTTTTTACACATGACAATGTGAGGACGTTTGAACGAGTACTGCCGTAGAACTGGAAATATTTCCTCGTATCTAGACCACGTGCAGCAATGTTTCGTAGCGAATTATATCGCAGTCGGCACTCAGACAGAAGGTAAATGCAAGACAATTTTACTCAGCGTGATAGGGATGAAAACGTACAAAATTCTGGTGGATTTGGATGCACCACAAAAGCCGAGTGAGAAAAGTCTTATGAGGAAATTAAACACATGTTGCAAGAATTATCAAATCAACCCACCCCGTTGTGACAAAACTGCTACTTTTGGTTCATTAAAACTCAAGAATCAAATTTCAATAACAGACATAATGAAGATTTTAGTAATCTATAGATATGTTACAAATAAATTCGACCTCTATCTGACAATGACACCTTTTCTTTTATATATTATTCTATCACAAATATTAAACAAGGTCAAAATTCAATTCATTTAAACTGATTACATTCAGTGCTTCCTATGAGCCGAGAGAAAGATTTTAGAGTATAACAATTAAAAAATCTTGTACTTCTTATAAGTGAGATGATTAGGTTAAAAATTCAAAATGAGTATTTTTACAATTTTTTTTCTATTTCATATATTCAGTTTTTATATTTTCTATGACAATCTGTCACAAAATTATTATATTCACACATTTTTAGCTAAAAGAAACACAGCATTAACAAAGGGGAAAGAAACGAAATAAGAACGAAATGAAATTGTTTCCAACTAGGTTTAAATTTCAGTTAGCGTGCGTAAAGTCGTTACATTCGCAGCATAATCTAAGAAAAGGATAGACTATTTTCCATAGCAAAGAGCAAAACATAAAGGAAAAATAAATACACTACAGAAATGCAATGCAATTTCTAAATATTATGATAATCCAATCTTTCTATGTTACCAAAACAGAACAAAAATGCCACTACGTAGCGAGATTTTTCTTAATGTATGGGTGCTAAAATGCTTTTAGTTAGAGAACAAAGCATTGCTTACCCCGATCTTTATAATTTCTCAAAAGGAGATAATTATTAAATGCTGATTCTATAGTACTTCTTCTTAAATATATATTTGCCAATAATTATTATATAAATTATATGAATAGAATGTGACCCTAAATCGAGCTTAATGCCCACTGAGGGTATTTTTTTATGAAATTTGATAAAACTATTTTTTCTTCACAGGTTTCAATATTGGGAACCTATCTGTCGACCATGACGAGGCCTCGGTCCAAGAAAGCAAGATCCCCAAATGCCAAGTTTTTGTGTCAAGTGAAAGTGATGAATTGACCGACAAACTTTTCGAATGCAGCAATAAAAAAACAAAGATTGACAAACAAAAGTAAGTGTGTATAGGTGTGTGCCCATGCAAACATGTGTGCGTATGTGTGTGTGTGTGTGTGTGTCCTTACAAGGCCAAATTGTGGAGATTGATATTGGGGTAGAAATACTGTATTGCGGAATATTCAAGTGAGTAAGGCCTATCTGCCGTAAAAATCAGTGTTTGAGATCCATGATTTTACCACGGCTCGAACACTAATCCACAGGCGCTGATGACAAATAGATAACTATATAGCTCGCTAAAAAGCCCCGCGTGTCTTTATAAAATAAAATAACTTCTGTCCAGGAAATATTCTTGAAGGTAATTGATACTTCAGTGAAAAACAAGAGAATACTTTGTCTATAGTCAAATTACGCTTAAATCACCGGTCTGCTAAATCACCGATGTTATTCTGTGATGTTGGCCAGTACTTCAATGAATGGCCATCAAGGAACATCAGGTACAGTAAGCAACTTAAGGTCTATTTCCCTATTCTATCATGGCGGTTTTTGAGGAGTTTTTTTAATATACATATTCCCTTCGATTAAATTGGTTGCTTTCACTTATGATATTGTTTACTAACTTCAATCATTTAAAAACATTTGCTTTTTATCAGGGGAGGTTCTATTTTTATTTTGACATAATTAGGGCTGATGTATTTGTTATGAGTTACAATGATAAGAGATTCTGCAACTCATTTTAGATGTCCTGCTTTATTATTATTTTACTCCTTGCAAATTTTCCCTTCAGTTCTAACCGATGATTTTCACTGAAGTCTGAGAGACAAAAATTCGCCCCCAGATCTCTAGGATTCTTTTAAGTATCTTAGCTGATTTTAACAGTGGTCTGGATGGTTTCGATTCTTCCCCTGATTTCCAGTACATCCAGTCTTTTTACAGGTTCTTAATGACTCATTCAACGGCTACAACTACAATTAGTTTCCATGTCACCTTGATGCAATTTTTTTCTGCTCTCTGGCAAGGTCAAGGTATTTTTCCTCTTTTTTCGCCTTTTTATTTTTTGGTTTGCTAGGACAGAAGAAATCAACTAGTTGAAAAGTTCTTTTCTTCTTTTGAATTAAAACTAGACCTACTTTTCTGTTCTGAATTGGGGGATCCATTTTTATCTCTAAATTCCAGAGAATTTTATGCGTCGCATCTTTAGAACAGTTTCTGATTTGTGCAAATACCATTTGTTAATAGGATCACATTTCAGTTTCCTGTACAAACATTGGTTTACCTTTCCCACCCGTATGTGACTGCTCCTGTATTCCTTTTGTGCCAGTTTGCTGCATTCGCTCATTATTTAATTAAATGTTTCATCACACAGCCTACACATGTTAGTCTCCTGAGTATTATCATGTTTTGCTTTAGAATAATTAGTCCTCATGCTACTAATAGAGATTCAGTTTCTCTTTAGATTTCTTCATCCTAACCATGTCCACATTATCTCGTATGTAATTTTTCTTAGTTTGTTACTTGAAGTGTCCATTTCTTCTGTTTAGTTTTTGTCATGTCTCTGTTTGTCTATATGTTATAATTGCTGTTACTTGCTGTTGTAATTGGTCTTTCTTTACTCTTTTTAGTATATTCTTCGAGTCCTTGAATTGTTTCCTCAACGCAATCCTCAATGCTAGCAAGTCCTCGTCCTTCTTTTTTCTAGATACATATAGTCTGTCTATACCATCTCTCAGGTTTAATGCCTTGTGCATAGTCATCAATTTCCTTATCTCTTGATCCATTTGTCGGAGTTTCTCCCTTGTCTATTTTAATATGGTCTACAGTATCTTACAAGGGGGAAACCCATGTGTTTATTCCTTTAATGAGATTTTGCTGTAGAGTTTGGTTTCTAGAAGTTTTCTTGTTCTTTTGGGGTATTCTTTTCTTACTTTTTCTTTCATTGCATTCGTTTGATGGTATCTACTATTGCTTCCATTATTATCATCATTATGAGAATTTTTCACACCAGCGTTAGCTGATGGTATTTCACTGGAGTTCGAGTGACAACAAGACTCCTAAGGTCTCCTGGACTCTTCTGAGTATTTTGACCGATTGTAGCAATGCAGTGGTCTGGATGGTCTCAATTCTTCCTCTGATTTACAGTTCCCCCAGTCTTTTTTCCAAGCTTTTTGGGACCGTTCCAATTGCACCAACTACAATTGGTATCACTTGGACCCTCATATTCCACAGCTTTTTCAATTCTCTGGCAAGGTGCAGGCATTTGTTTATTTTTTTTCCCTTCATCTTCCTCCTGTGAGCTGCTGGAACTGCAAAATCTACCAGTTGACAAGTTCTCTTTTTTTTTCTTTTTTTTTTTGTTAATCAATACTAAGTCTGGTCTCCGGGCTGAGATATTTTATGCGTTTCATTCTCAAGAACAGATTCTGGTTTATGCATATACCATTTTATTATATGGTCAAAATGTAATTTTTTGCATAATTCTCAATGAATCACTTTCCCAACACAGTTGTGCCTAGCTTTGTATTCCCGTTGTGCTAGTTTGCTACATTCGTTTGCTACACGGTTTGTGGTCTCATCTCTGTCACCACACATTTTACATTTACTATTTTGTTGTGTCTTATCAATTTTTGCTTTGATTTGTTCTTATGGCATTATTTTGTGCAGAAATTATTAGTTATTCAGTTTCTCTCTTGAGGTTGCCTCTTCTTAACTATGTCTATGTCTTTTCATGTGCAACCTCTCCAATTCGTCATTTGAAGTATCCATATAATTGTTTGTCTTCCTATCTTTGTTTTCTTGTTTTCCTTGTTTTTCTGTTTGTCCATATGTTGCATCTGCTATTATCGGGTGCCATAAGTAAATCTTCTTTGCTTTCTTTGTGTATTCTTCGAGTCATTTCCTCGGAATTACCCTTTAAATTTATTAAATACTCATACCTTGTCGTTTAAAGGCCTGGAAAGACAGAATATTTTGAAGTCTCCAAGACAAGACTATCAGGACGTGGAGACCCTTACTTACTCGGGAGCATCTGGGATAAACTGCCTTCACGAATAAAAGTCAACGAACCCCAGATCTTACGAATTATATCGTTCAAGGGAAAAAGAGATCAAGACGTTCTTCTGCCGACATTAGCCGTCCGCAACAATAACTTACAAAAGTTCAATGAAATCATTAAACATCTATAGAAGGGATTTTAACGACTGAGGTCGTTTTTAACGGACCGTCCATATTTCAACATGCATATCCTTTTACAGACTTGTATTACTTTTTCCTTTATTTTTCAGATCTGAATACGTGAAATTAGTGCTTTTATTTTATTTACTATACAAGATATCCCCAAATCTGTTAAAAAGTTATACAGAAGATCATAGGTAAAGTGCTTTAATAAATATTGGTAAGTTTCTTTTTTCATACAAGGTTACGGCTATTTATGAAGAAATTGTCGAAATGTATCCTAAATGCTTTCAACCATCAAGGGTATGAATGGAGATGTCTTTCATATTGGTTGTTTGTTTGTTTGTTTGTTTGTTTTTTTTTTTTTTTTGGGGGGGTCACAATTTAAGATGACCAATGGTGGTTGAAAACCCTTAAGAGGATACGTTTGGACAGTTTCTACGTTAACGTAAACCAAACATTAAGAATCTTGAACGAAATAGGATAGAATTATTTAAAAAGTATTAAAGCAAACATTGTTTAGGGTTTTCATTAAAACCTGCTTAAATAAAACATTACTGCCAATATATATATATATATATATATATATATATATATATATATATATATATATATATGAGTGTGTGTGTGTGTGTGTGTGAATTAATTGAGTAATTAAGTATATATATTATATATATTAATTAAATACACACACACACACACACATATATATACACACACACACACACACATATATATATATATATATATATATATATATATATATATATATATATATGAATTAATTTAGAAGCATACCATATCAAGGTTACTTTCGAGCATGTTGCAACATACAATTTATATCTTAATAATATATGACTATTCTGACCACCATGTTGACAGATTTATCTAGGAATTTTATTTCGTTTAAGTTCTCTGGTTTATATGCATTTAAAATTTTAATATACTATGTGACATATCTAACTCAAAAGACCAGATTATGTCTGTATAAACATGATCCCGGAAAAATTATAATGTGAAGCTTTAAGTAGTAACATCCTACTATATTTATATTTCAAAGAAACAGTGATATTTATTAAATAGATCATTTGATATTTATAATACAGCATATTCGGTTTGAGTCAAAAACTTTAAATAAGAGATTTTGAGACTTCGAAGGAGTTTTGAGGAAACGCCATAGTCTTAAAAAAGTTCATTATGTTTAAACTTTGATTATTATTATTATTATTATTATTATTATTATTATTATTATTATTATACTCCGTACGATTTTTCACAAAAACTGTCACCTAGGATCGGCTTTTATTCAGTGACAGGAGGTTGGGTGAGGGGTCATCGTAAGGGACTTACCTTACATGAAGTAGGTAGGAAGCGTACATGATGTATATAACATAGTAAAATCCTGAAAATTGCGTTTCTTCAAAACTCCAAGCCTATAATCGAGCTTAGTTTTAGAATAAAAGCTGTTAATGCACTTCAAAAGAAAATTAACAAACTTAGACTATTTATAACTGATGGAAACATCTCTAATAATAACAATAATCATTAAAGTTTGAATAAAATAACCTATATACTTTATCTTATTTTAATCCTTTCTAAACACTGTACCATAGAGATAGCTAAAGAATTGGAAAGGCGTACTTAACTTTATACCTAATATCAGTCGAATTTCTGAACGATCAATTTATTTCATTAGATAATTTAGTACCATATTTCTCTCAAATCCGTTTTGATAAATACGTATCGTTAATTATTCAAATTTAAATCTACATCATTTTTAACTTGCATTTGCGACAACAAAGCATCGTCATTATCCAAATGTACTTCTTGTGTGATTAAATCACAGTAACTTTGTGTAGCTCAGAAATTGGTTAATACATTTTTACAGCAGAAATTACTGAGAGTTAATCTGTTATTAGTTTCATAAGTTCAGCAGTTTTATTGTAGAATAAACTATTAGTGATTCCTACTTTACAAGTCTATTAGGTAAATGCTGGGCTATACAAACTGATGTAACGTAATCACAAAATAAGGATTTAAAAAGAAGAAGCATTGTTTTGCAAACACATACTTGCATGCACGCATGTCGAAGATCGCAACAAAATTGACAGTTATTTGTATTCTTTAAAGATTTGACACGTCCAGTAACATTTTCTATAAAATTATCGTTTTTATATCCCATTTCTAAGGTTTCTTTTCTGCAAAAAAAATATACAAACTCATTAGATGATGAAGCGTGTATATATTTTTGTGACAATATATATATATATATATATATATATATATATATATATATATATATATATATATATTCAAATAAATTAACCATCAGCAGCAATCCACGAACCTTTGATTACGGTATCCAAATTGCAAGTTAATGGAACCATAACGAAGGAATTGTTTATAGCCGGGTATCAGAGTCTGGTCTTATTTTTCGGTCACATTTGCTGATGATGTATTCTTAAGTTTTTAACTCAAGTTAGACTCTATAGATACAATTTCATATATCGGTTTGTAATGACATATATATATATATATATATATATATATATATATATATATATATATATATATATATATATATTATATATATATATATTTGCGCAAATTGATTTGTATATATTTGGATATAATGATATATGTATATAAGAGAAATGTTTTGTGTAAATAATAATGAGGCTGTCTGTATCAGGCTCTCTATCAAACGATCTCATACTTTTAAAAAAAGTTATTTTTGTGTTATTATTTCAATTATATTATATTTCCAAGAATTTTTCAACTGGCCGTCAAATGACATTTTTATGCACAAAAAATAAGACAGTTTGAATATCTTTTATCCGTATAATGTTTCGATTTTCCGATAAAATTTGTCCAGCCGGTGTCCTACATCTCAGTCGGCGAACGGGCAGCAGGTCTGCCTATTACAAGGTAACTCCATAGGTTTGGAGGTCTTTAGCGATGACACCCAGCCATCGGGTACTGGAGGCACCTCGATTTCGTCTTCACCCTTTGTCTCCTAGATCGATGTCCAAGATGGCTCGTGTTGGGTGATTTGGAAGGAGGCGCATGACATGTCCGTTCCATCTGACACGTCTCTGGGCTGTTAGTGTAGAGGCAGGAGGTTGTTGTGTCCGCCCTCGTAGCTCCGTGTGCACTTGACAGCATTGATAGTTTTCAGAACCCTTTAAGTATAAAACATCAATAATCTATACAACGTCAAAATATTATTGATGCTATTTTTTGGCAAAAGTATTTCGGATCAATCTTACTATCAGCTAACCACCCAATCATTATCTTAATTGATAGTCAACTGTCTTAACAGTATTTAATTTAAAAAATATCGATAAATACATCCGTCCTTTTATAAAACTGTGATAATCTGTTAATGTGAATATTGATTAAGTATTATTTTATTTGTATATTGATTGTGGTTAATATTTGTATTGTTTATTGTTAATAGTATTATTGTTGTTATAACTCATTGCCTTTCAAAGTTGACAATTGTGAAAATAGAAAAAAGGAGTCACTGTTAAATACGGATGACAATTTGAGAGCTTGGAGTCGATGTATGTTAAAAATCTCCTAATTCTGAAATAAGTTTTCGGAATATAAATTTTACGAATTTAATCCATTGAAATTGATTTCGAGTTCTCAAGAATACAGTATTAAATATATGCACACTTCTAAACACACACAGACACACACACACACACACACACACACACACACACGCATACACACACACACAATATGCTTTAACTGCTTTTCCCACATAAAATATGCACACAATCACTTTAACAGAAAATTTCTCATACATACATACATACATACATACATACACAATTTCCCTAATAAAACTGGTTCTTACGCACCCTTTATTTAAAACAAAAAGCTCAAATCTCTCTCTCTCTCTCTCTCTCTCTATATATATATATATATATATATATATATATATATATATGTGTGTGTGTGTGTGTGTGTGTGTGTGTGTGTGTGAAAGTAATACAAAAACTCGCTTTTTTTCATCTTCTCTTTTGTAATCTATTCAAAAACCGTGGTTACTCGCTATTTTGATACTCTTCTACGCTCAAATAAAACTGCTGAAACTCTACATTTATGCACAAATTATTCAAACATGGCGACCAATATATTGATTTATAAATAAACCTAAAATCATATTGCATCCACACACAAAAACACATTACATACACTTAAATACATGCACACAATTAAATTTCACATATAAACAAACACCCAAACAAGCAAAAAATAAATAAATAAACGAATACACTCTGAATAGTTCAAGCTTCAAGAGAACACATTTCAGACTGACTTTGCTCTCTAATTAACATGCCAAAAATATGAAGAAAAAAAACTGACTTATTTTGTTATCTTTTGTATTTTTTTATTATATTTTTTTTACTTTTGCTAATTGGCAAAGGAAGATTATGTTCGGCTAAATATAGCGACATTAACTTCAGAATAGTATAGAATTTTGAAACTTAACACTGTTTGTTAAATATATAAAACAGTATTGAACCTTTCACATTCCAGCAGAAAGGGTAAAAGTGACCCTGAAAAAACACCCTTTAGCAATATTTAAGCTAAAAACAAAAAAAGCAGTTGTTTATGTGAATGAACATCGAAATATTATTAAAATCAATTGCAATTTCTTATTTTATCATCAGTATCCAAGTATGTTTTTCGGGCTCACATCTATCATTTATGCGTTTTTAATAACTTTCTCGCCGCATATTATCAATGAGAAAGAAAATATTTTGATCACTTATTGTTTAAATGATGTGTAACTGACAATATGTAAGATATAAATTAACAGCGTACAATAAAAACAATGAGAATCGACTAGTCAAGCTCGTCTTTCCTCAACATGTATATTCTAAGTTGACAATGCCAATACCAACATCGCCTAGATAATAAATGACATCAACAGTGTGATAGGTTAGCTCTTTGAGTAGTTTTCTATTCTTACTACTGATAGCCTAAAGCGTTTGTTTATATCTTTATATTGTCATATATACATTTATAAAAGAATCAATGAGGTGAAGATAATTTCTGTATCAAACATTTTATACCAAATTTTGTTTATATACTACAGATTGGTTACTGTGGTCTTCCGCTGTTGCACAATGCTGTTCACTGATGATTCAGTATTGTAATATATGTAATGCATAATTGGGATTATTTTGCTCACATGCTGTACCAAACTGCTAATATATATATATATATATATATATATATATATATATATATATATATATATATATATATATATATATATATGTGTGTGTGTGTGTGTGTGTGTGTGTGTGTGTGTGTGTGTGTGTGTGTGTGTGTGTGTCTGAAATTTTATCAATGTTACAGCATTCAATAATCATATCATGTTATGAGATATTGTCTTGTATTGTTATATTTATTGTCTGAAAACCTTACTCAAGTTATATACCTTTAATTACCTTTCTTATTATTACACTCTATTACTATCATCAAGCGATCTAGTGAATATTTAACGTTTTTACAACCTTACAGTTTTCTTAGTCACACATTCACACATATACAAACGCGTAAATATGATGTAACCAACAATGTAAACAGGTTCGATTGATCTCAATAAACAAATACGAAGTTCATGAATTTCTTCCGCATTAATTCCCAAATCATAAACCGTACAACCTGCCAAATGAACAAGTGTATATAAAACAAATATATGACATTAGATCAACATCTTTCAAATCAGATATGATCTAATTGATATTTGTTAATCAGAACAAATTTTTATGACATGCCACATTAGATAAAAGTAAAATTAAATAAAACAGTGAGGATCGATTTCGTTTTCATTCCCTAAACATTGCACTAGAAAGATTTGGTGATGAATCGATGGAATAATTATCTTTTATCTAAAGTGTCCGAATCTAAAATTATAATTTTACTTTATTCATTCAGCCTGTCGGGGTAACACTACAATGTTATTGAGCAGCATTTTAAAATTCAAACTTTGTTCTAATATTTCTAATTAATAAGTGCAAAATTTTAGATTAGAACGTTTTGAAAATTAAATTGAGTTTACTTATGTAATAATTATAATTCTCCCTTTTTCTTTCTTTTTTTTTATAATTGATACATTCTTTTTTATTCTACTTTAGTTTTCAATCTTCATATATATTCACGCTGAATACGAATCTGCTAGAAGAAAAAAATGTTTCATTATTCTTTTAAAATCATATCTGACTTTGTCTTTATTGCATTAATGCAAAACCCTTTATTTGTAAAAAAAAAAAAATTTTTTTTTTTTTAAATCCAGTCCATTAAGGAATAGAATACAAGCAATGTTATGTTACTTTTAAATCGATTCTAATGAAAACATATATAGAATAGATCAATAAAAACCTTGTGATAACAACAAAAGCAACACAAAGAATAAGTTCAATAGTTGTTCAAACTCTTGAAATAGAAATTTGTTTTATTATATATTTAATATTTTGACAGATGGAAGTTTACTAAAAAGCAAAGTTCCACCAGTCAAAATATTAAATATATATCATACTTTATATTCTCTTTGCACTTGTTTTAGGGGGTGGCTAGTGAATTTGATTCTTACTGAGTTTCTGGCTTTTGAGAACCTGTACCTGATTTATTTTAGCAAATATTTACATAATGATCGTACTTTTTTTTCATTTTCTGGACATTTCCAAGGGCAAACATGATAACTATTTGGTATAAACGTTAAAGGAAACTACAAATGTATTTTTCCCTTTTATTTTATTTCAGTCAAAGAAATACCGTATTCCGTATATTAGGATTTTTACCAAGATAGAAGCGAGATTTGATAATAGAATATGTTCTTTTCATGAGTTCATACATATTTTCCACAAACATAGATAAATTATTTGAAATATTCAGATTTCTACAAATACGATATAATCTTGTAAATTGGTGAGTTAAGTATTTCACAAAGAAGAGACATTTCATACTGTTTGAAAGCATTACTAATAGTTTGTTTACACACACACACACACACACACACACAAATATATATATATATATATATATATATATATATATATATATATATATATATATATATACGTATGTCTGTTTGTGTGTCAGACAAAATATAGCGAATAAAAGTAACTTCGTGAAGTTCGCTTGTAAATAAGCAGTATTTGTGTGATTGGTTTCGGTAAAATTCCCATCCTGTTCATGTCAGCTACGGAATATTGTTTGTTTATAGGATAATATAAATAAAACATCGAAATATACACATCATCTACAACCCGTTTGCCTTATGAGGTTAATTGGAATTAATATCAATATTTATTTTTTTTGTATTGTTACACCGAATAAACCATCGACTTGTTAAAATCAACAACTCATTTAATAATCTCGCTTCGAGAATTTCTCTATATATCAGTTTCCGTTCTGCATTCTGATTGGTTACTCCAGGATTGATTATCTTCTTTCGTGCCAAACTCTTAATCAAGTGAATGACACTGGAGATGTGAGAAACTCTAACCACAAAGCAATATATGGCAGAAGTGACAAATGGGTTATATGGGATCAACTCAACTTGTCCAATAAAACACAAGAGTTTCAACAATAAAACTCAATTGGTATCACGAAAAACATTAACAAAACCAACCACACACATAATTTTTTTAATCGAAATATCAATTACCTAACATCATTTTTCAAAGCTGTCTTGGTCCTCTGCGTGTGTATATGTTCCTACTTATTGCTAAGTTTTCGTATGTTCAAAAGAGCAGTTTGTATAAGTATATTAAGAATAATTCTATATGATACAGCGCTGTTAACTATAAATTTTATATGGATACAACATCCTTGTATAATCGTTATGCTTATTTTTCATTACAATCGAATTGCTGATACGGTTAACAGTCCTGTATCGTTGGCTTCTGTTTAATTCTTCTAGTTCATTCTTGATGCTGATCATTTTTCGTTTTCGACATTTCGATAATACACAGTAGATTTCAACTAAAATGCTCGATTTTCTTATCCTAATCCATAAGATTAAATAGAAGGAAGCAATGTACAAAAACTAGAGATCTACTTTGCCCAGATATGGTTTAATTTTCGTATTTCGTTTTTTCTACCAGTACATTGCAATCTTTTGGAAACGAGAAAATAACGAGTCAATTTCGAAGCATCAAGTTTTGATCCGATCCACCAGAAAGGAGATATAAGAACAGAATAATGAAATAATCATTTTATTTTTAAATCAACAAATGCTGAAGCAATATTAACTTCATAAATGGGAATTTAAACCCTAAAGGTTCAATTTTAATTTTAAAAAGGTCAACTTCAGTCTTTACAGCGTTCCCTCCTTGAAATATTATCGATAAATTTCAAGATATATTTTCTATTATTACACTGCATTTATCTATTGATGAAAGATCTTTTAGAAAAGTGTCGTAGTTTAAAGATATCTTGAAAGGTTTTCGTTTGGGAGAGTTCTAAGTAGCTAATAAAGACACTTCATTATTAATTTTTAAATACTTTTTCTTTCATTTTACTTTTGATGCTTTTTATCGTAACTCTCAATTACATCCTATTACTGGTAACTAAGCAGCATGGATAGGATTTTTTAAAAGTTGCTTTTGATGAGATTCGAACTCTGATACCGTCACCTTACGAGTCTGGCGTAAACAGTGTCTTACTGATCAGTCAAAATTAAAATTTATTCAAATAGTTACACTGCTCTTTATCCGACTCTTTCATGCAACATTATTTGTTTAATCGTCGTCGTCCAAATTTCTTAATTAAAACATTGTCGGTACTAAATTTGGCTAGTTTGTTCTTTTATGTTGTTTTTGTGGCCTTTTACCACAACGATCAGATTATTTTTGTATTACATTAACTTAATTGTCATATAATGTAAAAATAACCCGAACGCTGTAAAGGAATAACAATATTAAGATTAAAAATAAACTAGTCTAACATTAATGCTTCAGCTAAGAAATTTAGATAGCTAAAGACACTATTCTTTTAAAATAATTCTTTGCTTCAAATGTGGTTTTGTCTCTTAGTTTTTGATGATTTTTTCCATAAGTAGGAAGTCTTAATTTAGTCATATTGTTACTGCTTTACAGACACGAAATGAAATCGTTTTTTTCTAAAAAGCTGTTTTCTTTAAGACGATTGGCATCCATCGGTTTAAAAATTGTAATGCATCTGTGTTCTTTGATATATCTTAACCTTAGTAAAAAATAAAATTCAAAACTAAAAGGGAGTTGAGGATAAATTAATCATGATTATTTTTGTACAAAACATCTCAATACAAACATTAATATTCCAGAATATATTATATTTATTAAGCTTAATCTAATCTGGTTAAAGTTCAAAATTATATGACATTCAGTGAGGATCGAATTCATTTAACCACTGTTAATTTTCTATCTGAGTTTGCTAACCATTGCACTATAACAAGTTGCTCTTATAATGCTTGTCAGATTTCAATGAGAATCAAAAAAAGAAAAAATTGGATCACAATATATTAAAACATAAAAAATACTTAAACATTTTTTTTTCATTTTAATCTAATTATGGTTAATACACTAATTGATTAGTTTTTTTTAGAGTTTTCTAATTTGATAAATTGATTGATTCAAAGAATAATGTATTTAAAGCGGTGGTAGAAATGGAAGCAAGGTATGCAGGAGTAAGGCGTATTCATATTTCTCATTTTCCAGATTTTTTGTGTGTTCAATGCAGACATTTTGAGCTATCCATTTCTATCGATAAAAGTTGGCTTGTCTAATTATAATTATGTATGTATATCTTATTATATTTTCATAATAAAAAACTTACTATATATTAGTGCATGATATATTATACAAGAATAGTGATTCAGTACTTTTGTTGGACCAGATGATGGAGGTTAAAACTATATCTATTTGAATTAAATGAACTGCGAATTGTGTGTGTGTGTGTGTGTGTGTGTGTGTGTGTGTGTGTGTGTGGTCAAATCCAGTGTACTTTACATGGTCTTAAAACGGATCCGAAATTGCTTTTTTTTTTTTAATAGCCACAATAGCTTATAGTTGTCTTGAAACTCCCAACGGTTATTTTACTAATCCCTGATTGACCCCTCAGTAATCCCCAAGTATGAATCCTAGACACAACCTTATTGAATACAGAGTTCCAGCATCGCCTTTCCATCATTTATTGTAAGGTAAATCAATTAATCGATTAGTTGATCAATTTTCAGTAGGCTAATTAAGTCGTTTATGAACTGATCGATTTTTATCGACTTAATGGGTTGATTATCGATCATATTGATTTATTGCGTTTGAATTGTTGCTTAATTTATCATTTATCAAATACTGGAGTGAATATTCTTTTCGTAGATCAATCAGATTGTGAATTATTTTAACATTTTTAGTTGACCGATTAAATAGTTACTGTTTTTTAGCAAATGGACGAAGAATTTATGAATCCCACCTTTCCATTTTTAAAGAAATTAAATGCGGCAATTAACATGGTAGCGACAACTTTTCCATCAGTGGTCTGTCATAAATTTTCTAATCCAAAAAAATATTTTTTGCTTTTATTTTAATAATATTCTGATTGTAGTATTACAATTTTACATCCTGTTTATCGATTGTTACATCATATTCAACGGGTATACTACCAATTTTCCATTGTGTGTGGTTCCAATCGTATTCCGGATTAACGTTTTTGCTGGAATAATTCAATTAAAACCAAAACACAATATATCACTAATCGCTGATGAAAATTAAAACTCTTTTAAATGTTTTTTTTTTTTTTTTTTTTTTTTAGTTTTTTTTTTTTTTGTTTTGTTTTTTTTTACTGTTTACACTTCTTTTAAATCGATATGGAAGGCTATCTACGATTGATGGCACTATTATAACTGGTGTTTTTTTAAAGATATGTTAGCTGAAGTTTCAGCTAATTTGATTCGTCTTTTCATCGGAACATAATTTGCTTTAATTTATGCATTGCGCTTCAATGTTTGTTTTTGTTTTTGTTTTGTTTTTTTACTGACTCATTTTTTATATGAAAAAAAATTCTAATTCCTGTATTTTTATAAAGAAATAAAAAAAAATTCAAAAAATATTTTAAGTATTGTGAAGAAAATACGTAAGTGCTTGTGAAAATGCATCGATATTGCAGTCCAGGAATGTGTAACAGAAGATATTTGAAGATTTGGAAAATACATCAACAGTTTCAACGCAGTCCGTGAAATTGATTCACGAACATAGTGTGAATAGCGGAAAGAGACCAATTGCCAAACATCACTTCTGATCTGAAGTTCACCAAATTTTATGATTGTTCTCTTTTTGTTTCTTTTTGTCCAATTAGATAAGAATAATGTCAGCCAAAAATCAAATGTTTTTATTACGTGGTCTGCATTGTCATTGCTGCATTTTGTTCATTAAGCCGTACGCATTTACCACAATTACAATTCATCCATATTTTTTATACTCTTTACAATCTGATACCAAAGTTTCTTAACAACTCTCCACAAAAATGATGATTATTTAAGCATTGAAATTAATTATTTTTTAGTTGAATTCTTTCATTAAAATCGCCAATGTTTTTTAATTAATACAACCATGAAGATATTTACATTGACTTTGAAATAAACGAGGAATCAATTAAACAGTATTATTTGTGCGTTCTTGGATTTCTCCTACTTTTTCTCCCTCTTTTAATAAAAAAAAAATATATACTTTTTTCTTATTATCACAAACGTAAATACAGATTCCTTTAAAACTGGTATTACTATGAATAGTCTTGGAAATATGACTTTTTATTTTAAACCATAGAATAACAATGTTTGGTATTTCTTAAATTTTCCCTTGTTAACTTTAGCCATAGTTTGTACGAATGTAAATATAAGAACGGATTAATACGATTTTGTTGCACCCACTATAGATAGATAGATAGATAGATAGATAGATACAAGGGAAATTCTTTGTATTCAATACAATAACCAGCAATGATTGGTGAACAGTTAAATTAGATGGTTGCGATAATGCATTCAACACGAAATGTCCATTCACAGATATTAAGATCTCAGTCCTAATTTTTAGCTGCTCTTTCAAAAAGCTAAAAGCGTCTTAAACGTTTAGCTTTCTCCTAAATTCCAAATTTAACATTATTGTTTAAATTTTACGCTCTGTAAAAATTGTTTAAATCCTATATTTAACCTCCAATCCGACGACATTAAATCCTAAATCATATATAAGCTTTAAATTGTTGTTCCAAATTGTCGACCAACTCAACGCGGAATTTGTCGATCTAATCGACGCGGTCTTTTGACGTAAAGTTGAAAAATTATGTACATAAACCTCTGATTCTTCAAGGGAAATTATTTATTTTAATCTTGTTTTCATTTTTTAATCTATTTTTATTTTTATTTATTTATCTATTTATTGTAAAATGTTCTTGTCATGAAGACACAATTGTTTATTGAGCAAAACTTTATATGAAAAGGGGAAATGTCTTTTTCTGTTCCATTTACCCCATTTCATTATTTTTTGATTATTTTTCAGGTTGTGTCTTTTGTTTGTAACCATTTTACTTTTATATAGTATCCTGGTTACGATTTCTTTCGATTTTGTCTTTTTAACGACATTTCGGTATAATTTTTTAATTTGATTTGTTTGTATATATATATATATATATATATATATATATATATATATATATATATATAGCGGTTGCATTTTATGTAATTCAAAAAACATGATTATATGTCAGGTCTTGAAATATATTAACTCATTCATATATCTCAAGGTGGTTGAAGTTCATTAAAAAAAGCTGACATTATTTCACGTTGCTTTGTCTTGTTCATTCAGATTTGAGAGAAAGAAACGTTAGTCAGCTTCAACGCATCCGCCTTGATAGAAAATACGAATCTTGAATGAATCAAGAATATTGTTTCACTTTCCCAAATAATCATCCATTCCGTCGTAATGATAACTTGTATAAGTTTTATCAAAAGATTCTGTCAAAAATTTGTGACAGAAGAGTTTTCCTCCCATAAACTGCAACCGCTCAAACTTTCATGATTTTTTTTTCTGGTGAGCAAATAAAACGAATCTATTTTTAATGAAAAGCTCAGAATTAACGTTTGAGCAATTCAATTTATAAAGATTAAATACGGATAGATAAGAATTTGTATCAAGATGATATAATATATACACATCATTCATTATATATATATATATATATATATATATATATATATATATATATATATATATATATACCAGATAGATAGATTAGGTAGATAGATAGATTAGCATAGTTTTGTATGAGACCAGTCCTGGACTCCTGGAGAATGGGAAGCAGCCTATTGTTACCATTACTTGCAGGTCATCTATGACCCGCAGTAATAGTACTTGCTAGGGTCCCATCTATAGATCAAATAGATCGAAAAGTATTAGTACTAGATAAGGGATAATTGAAACCATATAACTATGTGAAAATAAATCATTATTATTATTATTATTATTATTATTATTATTATTATTATTATTGTTGTTATTATTATTATTATTATTATTCATTATTATTATTATTATTATTGAAAAATAAAAGAAGATTAATTAAGGATTAATGATCGCAAAGAAGTTTGAAAATATAAATATTTATGAATATAACCAAACATTTACAAATTAATCAATTTCGGCATTAAATGACCAATAAGGATTTGATATGCCGTTCAATAAACCAAATCAAAGCAAACTATACTTAGGGCAGCCAGTGATGATCAAATCACTATATTAATTAATTGGTCTACAAAATCAATTTTATATGATAGGTGGCTTACAGTTATCTGATGGTAATATCTTAGGATATATACATACACATGCGTGCCTGCAAAGACACACAGACATATATATATATATATATATATATATATATATATATATATATATATATATATATATAGATGTAAGCATGTATTAACTTATAATCAAATAATGATCCGATATTTGACTCACCTGCACCGTTGAAACCAAAAACTCATTGAACGATTGTTGTGATACATCAATGTTTCTTCTTTCTATTTTTTGTTTATAAATATGCAAATATTGTATCGCAGTAACGATCCTTGTATTTAAAATCTAAGGAAATGAAATTACTGTTTGTTTACATATTTGCTTTGAAAATTATTTGACAATAAGTCAGTATAGCAAACTAATTAAAATATTAAATACTTAAATTCAAATGAATTGTAGTCGTGGCAGATTTAACTTTTAGAATCCATGTTTTCAGAGTGTTGACCCTTTCATTTCTGTATTGCTTACAGATTGATTTAGAACAGCCTCACAAAGTCAATAAAATATATTTTAATGTATGATTATCATATTTTTATTTTGAAAAACTATACTCAAATTACTATGAAGATATTCTTTAAATCTATCTTATCTATATTATTGTTTTCCAACTCAATATCGTTAAATTCTGAACATTAATGTACAATTTGCATTCTTCCAAGTATTTTAGCTTATTGCCATAACTTTCATATTTACTCTCTATTAAAACTGAAAAGTGTTCTAGGAAGTGTGTCGTAAGCACTAATGTGTTAACATGAAGTTGAAAACATTGGATGAATCAATATTAACGTATAAACTGAGCACTGACTTAGCAGAAAGCAGTAGCTAATTAATTCTAATAATTCTGACTCTATATTCGAATGTGGCTGATATTCGACATAGACGCGTGCAATAATGAGAGGGTCCATTCTTTAAATCAATGTCTGAACTCGTGAAAATCGAACTGAGGTTTGGTACACTTCTATTGTAATGAACATGTCACGACAACTTTGAATATAATTTCATTACTTGAAGACTTTACTTATGATTCTCCTCTAGCATGATAAATCCTTTTTCTATGGAGAAATATTTACGCAACATTATTTCTGTCACAAATGGTTCCACATAATGGAATCGTTTCTAAGATTATTATTATTATTATTATTATTATATTATTATTATTATTATTATTATTATTATTATTATTATTATTATTCAATTTCCTCCACTTCGTAGATTATCCTAATCGAAATTTTAAATATCAAATCTAAAAAGTTGACACAAATGGACCCCGACAACGTTCATTCTGAAGCAAAGGTCAGAATATTTGCTCAACATATTAATTGAACCGTCCGTTAATATTTATTCTTCAGAAACACACACACACACACACACACACACACACACATAATATATATATATATATATATATATATATATATATATATATATATATATATATATATATGATGTGTGTGTGCTTGTATATGAGGGTATGTCGACACACACATATATATATATATATATACAGAAAGAATCACTCAATAAAGTATTTTACATAAATTATCAAAGATTTATGACACTTAAACCACTGCATTCTTTGATATTGAAATATCTAATTTCACTCATCACCAAAAGAATGTTACAGAATTTATGAATTGATAAAGTATGTAAATACATATTGAGGCATCACACAAACAAACAAACAAACAAACATATATATATATATATATATATATATATATATATATATATATATATATATTTAATGTATAATAGTCAATTGTATAACGTAAATTATGAGAACATGTCTCTTGCAATGAACATTCTTTTAAATACTTTAACCTCTAAAATATGCGTTTCTGATTTCCTGAGAACAACGGTGAAATATTAAACGGTTAGATAATTATACAAAACAATTTATTGAAACTGGCGTTTAAATTCACAATTAATTTGTTCTCGAAACGCCAGAAGAAAATACGTTTTTAAACATGGTAAAACAGAGTGACAAAAATGTGTTATTACAAGAGATATGTCAATTTTTTTCCCAAGATAGACAAAATAAGGCAAAATTTTAATTCAGACATACTCACACATATACATCCATTTTATATTGTACTTAATTTATTTACCAGCTTTTTCTAAAGGTGGTGATTTTTTTTCGAATATTTCTAATTACATAACGCCCGTCAAAATCACCTGAGTAAGAAGTTTATATTTGCTGTCGTTATAAAAAAAATTGATTATCTGATGTTTCTTGATGTTGTTTTTGTTGTTGTTTGTAATTAACAGCCTGATAATATCCTCAGATGTAATGTGCACCTTCATACGCATCAATTTCTTAATTGGCATTTTGATCTCTAACTACACATTCACAGAACAACTATACCGAACGCATAACAAATCCCTTTTCTTTTTCTTTTTCTTTTTCTTTTTCTTTTTTTTTTTTCTATTTTTTCTATTTTTCTTTTTTTTTTAAATAAATAAGACTTACTTAAGACATTGAAAAAGAACTTCCGCATTTAAACAGAAAAAAATTATATAGATATATCAAAAACGGATTAAATGAAAAAATCACCCATTTTCTATCTATCTACACGACTTATTTGTCTATACGACTTATTCAAAGAATATCAACATTAATATTAGTTACATTTTTTTTGTAGAATAATATATTTTCATGATATAACGCATGAACTGATGTATATCTTTATTGTTTACTATATTGATATTTATCGACATTTACAACACATATATAAACAAGTGTCATTTATCTACATAAACATGGTGATATGATGATTGCTACTTCTTGTCAATGGAGGTCCATCTCTTCAAATATGTGAAAAGAAATATTTGCACAAAGGTGCTAATAATGGAAATGATGGTATGTCCTAGGACAACACATATATCACCCTCTATATAACAACAGCTGTGCAAGAAGTCTGGCAACTTCATTAACCACATGTTTTTTGTTTGTTTTTTATTATAACGAAGTTTAAACCTCTCAGATTATTTAGAAACACTGGAAGTGGAAAGTCTTAATGGACGTTTTCCTCTCGCCACAAGGCAAACCTGGATTGGAAATAGACAACACAAAAAAATTCATATAAACATACGTGTGTACATACATTCAAAATCCTACATATATATATATATATATATATATAATATATATATATATATATATATATATATATATAAGACGGTCGTTTGCTGGTGCATGTTATTAATTCTTAAATGTATTTTCTTTGTTGTGTTTATGAATGACTGTAACTTTCATTACATATTATTGACGAGGCCAATTGTAGAACTGAAATCAAACATGTGAAAAATAGTTTTAATCTCCAAGCAGGGATGACGACCATACGTGGTCAGAGAATGTTCGGAGTTAACAATAATCAGTCATAATTTGATGTTGTATGTTTAAATAGAAAAAGGTCAGGATTTATATATTTCATTTATCTACCTATTTTAAACGTGTTGTCTTCTTGTTGCAATAGATTAATGCAACTCACTTGTTGAGGACATGTCACCGAGATTCTCAAACTGTGTCAAAAGCTTTCTCACCTGTCATAGTGGGCTAATTCGAACAAAATTGCAGTTTTACAAATCAAGGATAAACCCTCCCAAATCGATGTTCACCGCCACCAGGGGGATATAACACTGTAATATCATTTCTAATTTATTATTAGATGACGAATTGTTAATTATTATATATTTTTACTAGTAATTCTTTCATCTTATTTCTGTTACTTTTTACCGCAACTCAGAATGTATTCTATGATCTTTAATGAGCAGTGCGGATCAGGAAATGATGAATAAGCCTTTTGAGATAGTTGAACTCTGACCCTTTTCCTTTGAGAAGCAAGATAACTAAAATGAAAGAAATTCTAATTAATATTAATAATAACTGATATTGATATTATATAATACTATTTGTATTACTTAAATTTAGCTTTCACGATGGCACTACCACTACAATTACATTTATTCGATATTTTATTAATAAACCTGACTTCTTTTTTCATGTAAGTGTTGTATCAGTTTCTTGTTATTGAAATATTGTGTTGCGCTAATATTGGCGGAAAAAAATGAAATTATTTCTATTATTCTTGGACATCTGGAAAGATTATCAGGCTGTTAGCTTTGGAAATAAAATCTGTTCTTTTAAAATGAAAATATTGTTGTCATTATTATTATCATTATTATCACTTTTATTTTACTCCTTGCGAGTCTTTTACACCAGCACTAACTGCTATATTTTCACTGAAGAATAAGTGATAAAGTCTCCTTAAGTCTCCAGAACTCTTCTAAGTATTCTAACTGATATTAACAATGCTGTGGTCTGGATAGTATCGATTCTATCTCTGATATCCAGTTCCCCCAGTCCCTTTTCTAGAACTTTGGAAACAATTTCAAGAGCACCAACTACAAATGGTATAACCGTCACCTTCATATTCCACATTTTTGTTTAACTCCCTGGCAAAATCTAAGTATTTGTGTACCCTTTCGTTCGCTTTTTTTACCTTCTAGACAAACCACGTATATGAATGTACACAACTATATACAAATATAAAAATGATTTGATATACGATATCCAGCTTGTATGAGCTAATTCGTCCTTATAATGTCGCTTGTCTGTCTCTTCTACTGAACAAGAGTATACCATTTACGTCCCTTTCTTTCTACTGATGATAGCGAACACGAAAGGTAATTACATCCTGTTTTGCCAAGGACTCAACACTTTCTCTACAAAAGACTCTTTTCACATCAGGACATTACTTTACACTTTCCTTTTCTGCCAGCTACATATCAAGGACTCAACACTTTCTCTACTAAAAATCCTTTTCATATTAGGACATTTCTTTAAACTTTCCTTTTCTGCCAGCTACATATCAAGGACTCAACACTTTCTCTACTAAAAATCCTTTCATATTAGGACATTTCTTTAAACTTTCCTTTTCTGCAGCTACATATCAAGGACTCAACACTTTCTCTACTAAAGACTATTTTCACATCAGAACATTTCTTTACACTTTTCTTTTCTACCGGCTACATATCAAGGACTCAACACTTTCTCTACTAAAGATCCTTTTCATATTAGGACATTTCTTTAAACTTTCCTTTTCTACCGGCTACATATCAAGGACTCAACACTTTCTCTACTAAAGATCTTTTATTAGGACATTTCTTTAAACTTTCCTTTTCTACGGCTACATATCAAGGACTCAACACTTTCTCTACTAAAGACTCTTTTCACATCAGAACATTTCTTTACACTTTTCTTTTCTACCGGCTACATATCAAGGACTCAACACTTTCTCTACTAAAGACTCTTTTCACATCAGAACATTTCTTTACACTTTTCTTTTCTACCGGCTACATATCAAGGACTCAACACTTTCTCTACTAAAGATCCTTTTCACATCAGGACATTTCTTTAAACTTTTCTTTTCTACGGCTACATATCAAGGACTCAACACTTTCTCTACTAAAGACTCTTTTCACATCAGAACATTTCTTTACACTTTTCTTTTCTACCGGCTACATATCAAGGACTCAACACTTTCTCTACTAAAGATCCTTTTCATATTAGGACATTTCTTTAAACTTTTCCTTTTCTACCGGCTACATATCAAGGACTCAACACTTTCTCTACTAAAGATCATTTTCAGTCATTTCTTTAAACTTTCCTTTTCTACTGGCTACATATCAAGGACTCAACACTTTCTCTACTAAAGACTCTTTTCACATCAGAACATTTCTTTACACTTTTCTTTTCTACCGGCTACATATCAAGGACTCAACACTTTCTCTACTAAAGACTCTTTTCACATCAGAACATTTCTTTACACTTTTCCTTTCTACCGGCTACATATCAAGGACTCAACACTTTCTCTACTAAAGATCCTTTTCACATTAGGACATTTCTTTAAACTTTCCTTTTCTACAGCTACATATCAAGGACTCAACACTTTCTCTACTAAAGACTATTTTCACATCAGAACATTTCTTTACACTTTTCTTTTCTACCGGCTACATATCAAGGACTCAACACTTTCTCTACTAAAGATCCTTTTCATATTAGGACATTTCTTTAAACTTTCCTTTTCTACCGGCTACATATCAAGGACTCAACACTTTCTCTACTAAAGATCATTTTCATATTAGGACATTTCTTTAAACTTTCCTTTTCTACTGGCTACATATCAAGGACTCAACACTTTCTCTACTAAAGACTCTTTTCACATCAGAACATTTCTTTACACTTTTCTTTTCTACCGGCTACATATCAAGGACTCAACACTTTCTCTACTAAAGACTCTTTTCATATTTGGACATTTCGTTCATACAACTGTATAAGCATTTCCTTGTATCTTTTGTCATGTTTGTATTCTATTTTAAGTTTACACAAGCAACCGTGGAACGTAAGGGAAGTAATCCCTATGAGAATGATTGAAATAAAAATCACCAGTTAACTCGATACTCTTTAATCAATGTTTTTATCCACTAGGCCGCGAGATATTTCTTTGCGTTGATAGTGGAATTGGAACAATCTCTATTGTGCTTTGAATAACGAATTCAATTCAAAATCCCTAGTTTATCGACTACAACAGACACCTGAAAATGGTCAAAGGCTACAAACAGTCGAAACGTTGTAACCCTGAAAACTAATTTAAAGACAGTTGTCAGAGTAAATCAATGTATAACGATGATACTTTTTCATCTAAAAAATTTAGACAAAAACTAGGTAGACCGAATTTCAAAATTTTAAAGTTAAATGAGTGTCAATTCAAATGCCTTATTTACTTAGAGATGACTGGAATTTCTGGTTGCATATTTTTAGCTACAAAATGTGACACTGAGATCATCTTCTTTTTTTCAAATGCCCACCTCATCAGTACTTCGATTTGTGATTACATTTTTGCCTTTAAATATAGATCAGGATGCATCGTACTGTCCGTAACTGTTGAAAATGGACCCCGATATTGACATAAGGGAGGTAAATCCGTCACGTTCTGTCTTATATGGCCGCTAATTTTGGAATGACAGGTGGACATAAACAAATAATATCACAGTAAGTGTTCCCAGCTGACCTATTTACAAAGCAATTGACGTTTGTTTGGCCCCAACAAGTACATCTAATGAAAATTCTTTCATCCTGTTTTTTCTTCTTTTTTTTTTTTCACAAAATATATGCATTCAATTTATTTTGCCTAAAAACAACTTCGGACGAAAATCAATGCCCTGATATTTTGTGAATCAAGACGCGAGAAGATGCGCTCAATGAAAATCTTACTGACAGCATTTGGTAAGTATGAAAAAGTTTAAATTCTTCTAATTAATTGAATTCTTTTTTGTGATGCATTTAAAATTGTTTTCTCCTTAAAGAAATATTAAACTTCTAGATGTTACAATAATACTTTAAATAGTGCGGTTAATTTCTTCAGGAATCTGTTCGTTCTGTTTAAAGCCGATATTTAAAGATATTTCATAGTGGTTATTAATGTAATTTATTTCAACATAAAAGAAGAATAAAATAGAAAAAATAATTTCAAAATTTTACTCTTCATAATTAATACGTGGAAAAAAAATACATTTGTAATACGTAACAATATTTTTTAAGTCTAGAAAAAAAAATTTTTGCGATCTGAAAAAGAAATATTTTAGTGTAGTTTTCATCATTTATTTTTATTTATTTATTTATTTTTGTACAATACAATTAAAATCTGCTCAATTCAAAATCGGATAAATCAAAACTGGACAATTCAAGGTATTATGGTGGATTCTTCTTTTAACAAAAAGTCATGTTTCAGGCCTCTTGAACACTTGTATGAAAATATTTTTCAAGTTAGCGTAATCTGGTACTGGATTGCAAACCAGTGAACATCGAACTCACTTAACTAATGAATAAACCGTCTTTCTCTAGAAAAATCATAGAAACGTGTTCAAAATGATTGTGCTTTGTGAATCTTCTTTGTGAATTGCTATATGCCTGCTTTGAAATTTATCTTTCTAAATCCCAACTTTTTCCAAGAAAAAACCAACTAATGATGCCAGTAATAATTATGTAATTATCTCAGCTATCAAGCAAGTTCTTTATAAGCTAGCTAACCATTATTACTGAATAGAATATTTCGATCGTCCTTGGATCATTCATATGTGTGACCTTGTGTCAAAACTAAACTAAGCTGAACTTAGCCAATACCTTCATCAGGGGTTCTTTTTTAACCAATAAAGCAGTTTCCAATGAACGTTTTGTCATTTAGCCCCCAGAAAAGGAATTGATAAATTTTGGGTGCCAAATAAATCTTAGTTCACTTGTTTCTGGTTCGTTTTGCCTTTTTATTATTTAATAATTGCTTGCATAGTACCCGTAAAAATGACGGAATTATTCACTTACTAGAAGCAGCTACCCAACGTCACATAGGTAGAAGGGAGAACCTGGTGCACTGATTTGTTTACTTTTGAGATTTACAAATGCTGAACAATTTTAAGTAGAATTTCAATACCATCTTTATGTATATCTTAATTTTTAGATTTCTTTGAATATAAATCAAATCTTCATAATTTTTGCACAAAAAGCAGGAACCAGTGATATTTAATGTGTATATATATTTAGTTTGTCGTTAATGGTTTTATTTTCATAGTTTAATCCGGACATATATACATACATACCAAGTGCCCTTTATACATGTATAGAAGATGGATCTTCACTTCTGCTTAGGATCAAATAAAATCTCTGCCTAGAATAAGTGTAGTACGAGAGTCGTTCAATAAATTCGGTGAATTTTGTCTTTGGCAATAGGAATAATTGTTTACAGTTGCCCCTTTTTCTAGGAAATCAATAGTGATGGGCCCCTTCATGTCTCAGAAGACTATTAGCATGAACTTCTTTACTGATTGCTGCCTGGAATTTTTTCTTTTCCGGGGAGTCAGTGTGTTTCCACTCCATGGACTGTATTTCCAACTCAGGCTCGTAGAGGCAAATCCATGTTTAGTCCAATTGTAAACATTTTCTTTTTACTTCTCCATGCACATCATACATTCTTCTATAAATTTCACATGGTTTACACTTCTCAACCATTAGATATTTGATGACAGACCCCTATTCAAGCCTGGAACACACTGTTTGATTTGCTACCATTTTGAATAGCATCAGAAAAAATAAATTTACGAGATTAGAATAAGTTTGGCTATAAATCAATTCCAAACAATTAAGAATTTACATTTATGGAAAAAATCTGAAAAAAGGATGATTCTACTTTTTTTAAAATCCCCTTATCTATTAAATGAGTGTCGTATATGCGCGCTCAATCTTACTTAATATATCCAAATTAATTACTCTAGAGTAGGATATATGTTACTTATTACCTCTGTCAGACATTTGAATTAGGAAAGGATATATATATATATATATATATATATATATATATATATATATATATATAGTCAAAGAAGAAATTGTTATAAAAACATTTTTCTTGAATCAAAAAAGTACTCTAATACTGGCCAAATAAATTATCTCTTCATGTCAGCTTTCATACTAAAAAAATCATATTTGAGAAAAAATACAATCTTGAAATGAAGCAAACTTGCATGTCTTATTTGAAGATTGTATTTCTTTTTTCAAAGTCATGAAACTTTTAGTAATGGAATTCATATGAAGTGGTGAGATAAAAATTTATTCTTGGCTATATATATATATATATATATATATATATATATATATATATATATGCGTGTGTGGTGTGTGTGTGTGTGTACATACGTGTGTGTGTGTGTGTGTGTGTGCTTTTGTATAACAAATTATTAAGAGAAACAGAAACATACAGAAAATGTCACACTGTTTATTATTATATATGATTTTATGTACTTTCCTTGTACATTTCGAGTGTAAGGTTATATATTTATGAGGTTAGCATAGTCTGGTACAAGTCTTCGCGTGTGGAATGCACCAGTATAAGACCGAATTCACTCCCCATTAGTGATGTTTTGCTCAACCATCTCAATAATCATTAATCTACAGCGAAACGCCCACCGTTGCGTTAGTAAATCAGGGACCCCCCCCCCCCAAGACTACGGATTTGAAGAAAAATATTATTTCTGTAGACATAACATTTGAATTTTCAATTCTGTTTTCTATCTTTGATCAGTTGCTCTGGTCCACTTCGAACCAGCAGACGCCATTTTCATGTGCCCGAAATCCTATGGCTATTTCCGTGACCCAGACAGCTGTGTCGTTTTCTACCGCTGCGTCAACTGGCGTTCTTTCCGTTTTACGTGCCAAAATGGGGCCGTATTCGACGAGACTTATGACGTGTGTACGTGGCCATCAAAAGAATGGTCCGAGTGCGACGATAAAAAAGATTCGTTCGACAATTATCCTCCAAAGCAGCCGATTTCCTGGACCACGGCTCAGCTAAACAATAATGAAAAACCAAGTAAGTATTAAATTACATAGTGTGTTTCACGAAACTAACGGTCAGATTCTGTATACTGCATCATTTCACGTTGAAAAAGCATTTTAAGATTTGTGTATTTATCTCGGGTGTTCCGATTTCAAAACTAAAGATAAATTTTATGATAATAGAATTTTGTCCCGAAAGTAGAACTGGTTAAACCCAAAGTTTTGAAGGGTTATAAACAGTAGTTAAGTGCGCGGACGAAAAGGGTCGACAGCTTTTGAACCGTTTGTTACAACAATAAATTTACTGCACAAGATAGGAACAAAACAATTGCAATAATTGTTCAAATGTTAAAAGGTTTTGCAGATAATGCTATGCGGACTTATCTTGATATGTTTTATCCTGTTAACCGTCCGCACGTGGCCTGGCTCACATTATAGTAACAGTTTGGCTGTCGGCTAATGGCCTGTCTTCGAAGCAGGATGTCTGTGGAAGTGAAATGTATTGCATGGGACGCCGTCAAATGCGCTCTCCCACTGCCTCGTGTTGGGTGCTGGGTATTGAAAAATGTGTTAATTATGAAGACAGATAAAGATAAAGTCAACAGGTAACGAACACAACTCAAAGCTCTATAAAAAACGAAGCATTTATCAAACGACTTGCACATACAACATACATTATACAATATGTAACTTATGACGTACAAAATGTGTGTGAGGTTTACAATGTATTACAATTGTACAATTGAATAGCGTATGGTGTAAGGTTGTAGGGTTTGGTTGCAAAATAATGCTTTGCGGAACTTAACTGTCTCTGCTAGGAATGTCTTGCTAGCTTTGTTTGTTTGACGTTACGCGTCACCGGCCCCTCCGTAAGCTGGCTTCATGAAGCACATCGTTCTTCGACGGCGGTCGCAGCGAAAGAGGGAGATTGATGGTATCAACCCTCGAAATTGGCGGCCAAACTAAGCCTAGTAACGTGTGCTCTGATTGGTTGCTGACAAAAGTCCTTAGCGTTTGGCAATGGTCAAAGGGAGGTAACTGTGTAAGGTAATATTATTTTTTTTATATGGGCTGCCAGTGGCAAAAGAGACGAAGAACCTTGGGTCTACTTCAGTTTTATAGAAGGTTTGTGTCACGTGACCTCTAGGAGGATCGTGATTGGATTACTTGGCCATTCCGTGTGCGTCCGATAAATTCCAATAATGGTAATGATGTTTTCTTTCAGCTGATCCTGTTCCCTTGGCAAATGAAGTAACTCTCTGGTTACCACAAGTTAACACGGAAGAACAATGCAACTTTATTGAGTTAACTCTTAACGTTATCCTCGAAGCTCTTGTCCAGAATAGCAGCAAAATCAAATGCCTTGATGGAGCCTGCAATTTGTCAAAGATTTCTGTCCACTGCGCTCAAACACCTGGAAAATAAAACGTTGAACTTTTCCAACAGCTGAGTACCGCATATCAGATGGAAAACAATTTTTTTTTAATAGAAGAACTTTGAACTATTTTTTTTATTATTATTTTACTTACACATTGGTGGCAATTGTAGAAGAATGATAGGTGGTTGAGTTTATCGTTTTCTCCCACTGAATAAATTTATCTTATTGCCTGAGCAAACTTAACAGATGAGAATACAGACATGACAGGAGACACAAGGAATAACTTGCATATAGGTGTACGAAGCGGGTGGTGTAATGGTTATTATAGTTGGAGACAGCCTCGGTGACCTGGGTTCAAATCATGAATGGGGCTGTTTTAATTTAACATAGCGCTAATGCCCTTAGGAAAGATATGCGTCCCACTATTTTTCATCCATCTATGGGCAAATAGTAGGACAGACTGGGCTCTTTAACCTTGGTTAGGCAACCAGTTTAGAAGGAAAAAAATCAAACCTGTTAAACCCCGCTTAAAAATTGACCTCGTGCAGAGGGGTTATATATATATATATATATATATATATATATATATAGTTATACGAGTTAAATGACCTAATAGAAGAATAGCTTTTTAGTAGAGAATATCGAAGCTACTGGTAAAGAGGAAAGTGTAGATTTACATGAGCATGTTCTTGTGTGCCATGTGACGCAAAAATGATGGGGCTCAAACCCCTCCTCTGCCTATGCCTTAAAGTAAAGAGTTGCTGGTAGGTGTGGCGCTTCACCTCTGACGCAAAAATAATCTCCTTGGGCTAGCGTTAGTGAAAAGGGGACAGACTCCCTCGCTGTCTGGCTGATACCGACATTAGGCCACCCGTCGACTTTACTTACTTACTATCAAGTATTTAAAACCTCTATTCGGTTAATAAACTGTTCTCTCTCTCTTTTAGATTTAAAAAAAATACACAGTACTGAAAATTTATCATTCGAACCAGTAGGGAATGATCCAAAGCCACAGAACATAATACTATTCCACATATACATCCTGTACTTCAATAGACTTGATACACACTCCTAAAGAAACTTTGAGAAACGAGGTATGAAATTAGTGTAGAAGGAACAGAGTTTAAATTAAACCTTTCTTCATTTTTTGTTTTTTTGATACTTTAAACTAAAATTACAAGAACAATAACTCAGTTTCTATTTGAGTTTTCTCCCTTGAAAATTAATTTCAATTGTAACTCTTTTACTTCGTTATAAAATATAATTTAAAAAGTTACTGAACATCTTTATTGTTTAATTTTATATACACATGAAAAATTATATACTGGCTGTGCCAAAAAAGTATCGAGATTGAAGCTGTATTTACCAAGATAGGAATGAACAATAAATGTAACATTAATTATTTTCAGAATACAAGGCGTGTCAAAAAGTACCGAAAATCTTGATACTTTTTTGACACACCTTGTATATCTAAATTAGGGGAGTGTAGACAAAGTCAATGGCACTTGGTAATTCAGTTTCTCACCTATGCATTCCTCAGACCAAGTGAATGATCAGAGGAATACAAATGAAAATTGACAGTTACTAAGTGTTATTGACTTTATGTCTATGCTACTCTAACTTGGATATATATGCTCTATCACTGATATTGAGTAGTCTTTATTTATAAATTTATCAAACTATATATATATATATATATATATATATATATATATAAAATTTACTAACCTCAGCTTTTTTTCAGCCCAAGGTCAAATGGGATGAAATAAAATTGAGGAAATTTGTTGTACAAACAGGGTCTGTTTGTGATATCTGATGAAGAAAATAATATATTCTTCATCCAAGCTGAAAACTTGCCCTACAAGTGAGATTTTACATTTGTTAAGGAATATAGATCAAAGAGTAATTCCCTTAATTCTAAAGAACTATTTCTAATTGAAGATAAAAGACATTTCGGTCATTAACATGTCTCTTTAAACTTTTTTAAAACATTTTAATTTTATCCATTAGCTTCTGATATTGTTTATCTCATTTATTTATGTACATATATTTATAAACAGCAAGTGTTTCTGATGTGAATTAACATATTCAGTTATTGTTCAAAATAAAAGATTTTTCAGGTCCACTGCTATCCTTGTAGATGAAACTGAGATGTTTTCTTTCTCCAAACACACATGGACATGCATACAAAGTCAGAAAACAGCATAGCTCACCTGACTTTCTTAAACATTTTTTCATGCTCAGAGTTGCTGAGGCATGAAATAAACTGCTTGCATCCATTGTAGGCTGCCAAAACATTGCATCTTTCAAAGCCTCCATGCTTCCTGTAATCTGCCAACACTACTCCTGATACCCCCCTCCACACACATGTGCCCACATACATGTATATTAGTTCTGTATGCTATTCATGTTCCTGACACTAATACATTATTCTATGTACTAGACATGAGACTTTGAGGAGTTGTAGTGCACCTGAGCACTGTACACAATAAATTTCATTATTATTATTATGTATCTCTCAATAGTGGGATAGGAAAAAATAAAAAACAAAAAGATAATTAGGAAATAAGGACATTATTTTTTATTTACATTTATTATTACAAGTGATATTCTTTCTTTCCTTCCATACACACATTTAAAGAAAAAAAACTATAGTAGATATTGTTCAAACAACTGAATCCCTTATTTGTATTTTTGATGATAACACACTCCATTCTTTAAACATTATATGTTTTTAATTAAATCTTTTTAAAGAATGGATTGATTGAATTGTATTAACATCTAAAATATGAAGAAGAGGTTCAATTTAATGAATCTTCTCAAAGTTATATACAAAAAATATATTTCAATATGCTGCAATAACAAAAAAGAATACATTACCATGAATGTGTATCCATATCTTTATGAAACATCTTTTCTAATACCAAATAATAAAGTTATATATACATATTTTTTATGAATTATATCAAAGTAAAGTTGATGGAGTAGCCTATTGTTGGTATCAGCCAGATAGCAAGGGAGTCTATCCCCTTTTTGTTAGCACTAGAACAGGGAGATTGTTTCTGTGCCTGAGGTGGAGCGCTACACATACCATCAGCTCTCCACTTTACTGCACAGATCCAAACCATGCTACTTATACGCTGAGTTGGCGAGGGCCAGTATTGAACCCAGAACCTTGTGGTTCTGAGCTGGATGCTCTACTGACTGAGTTAAATTTAAATTATATAACAGGTTTTCTATATATTTAGCTTAGTCTGACACTGTGGGGCACTCAGTGAGAATTTAAATCATTATAGTAGTAATGGTCTGCTAGGGGAAATTTCTTAATGGCTGTTTCCTGGTGAGGTAATCAGGATGCTTATCATATATTATTTTCAAACAGTGTAATCAACAAAAGCTTTTATCATTTGCTTTGGTTACACCTTTAATGTTTGTACAGTTGTGAGTCATTATAAAATATCTGTAGTACTAAGGTAATCCTGATAATGGTGACCCAGTAAGATTAAGGTTGCTATGTAGATTACAACCAATTCACCATTTAGAAATTTTTAAAAAATAACATTGGAAAAATAGTCCCATAAAAGTTCACAAATACTGAATAAGAATTGCAATGTAACAAGATTCTTTTGCTAAAAAATCTCCATCACAAAGACTTGACCATTAAAAGAGAAAATGAAATTAGTCAATTATTTAATACCACATCTGTCAGATAATAGTTGTTACATATACTGAATAAAATTTATATGTAAATGTATCAACTTTTATGGCACAGAGATAGTATAATTCTACTTACATAGATTCATTGTAAATAGGTTGCCAAGACACAGATAAAAACTAAAACAAAATGTGAAAATCTAAATCTTTTTTTTTAGAAAAATATTAGAAAACAAATAATTTTTCCAAATTAAAAAAAATCATATATTTGACTTACAAATAAAAATAAAATCAAATATTTCCAGAATGCTCAAAAGTGATTTATGTTGAATTATCATATAAAATGTACAAATAATAAATTAACTGACAAATCAAATTTAAAATAAAAAAGATAAATAAACAGTTTAACTTTTTACAGATTAAATTAAAAAATCAGTTTATAAATTATTTACTAACTTCATGAAAAATAAAAGTACTTACTCTAAATGGATCTAAATATAAAATCTAGCACCTTAATTATAATCACATATCGAACCAATTCTCTAGTTGAATAAGTAATGAGTTTCACCAACAGGACAGTTTGGATATAAATTCAGATGTCATAACTATCAATTCTCTACTCTACACAAGATCATATTTTCACATACACAAACACATACATTAAGATATCTGCACATTCAAAATAAAAGTAGTTTACATCCTCCTTTTTTTCTTTTTCAAAGATTAAATTTTTTGTATCTGACAATAAATTTCTTTTCAAATCATAATGTAAATTCTTCATCTTTATCTTAGTTAAGTTTCATGAAATCTAGCAAAATAGTTCAGTTTATATCTCCAATATTGAAAGGCTACATTTCCATAATTAATCCTGTTATTTATATAAAATGTATCAAAGTTTAATAAAATATTGTACTTACAATCTTTATCTAAAGAAATAAGTGATTTTTGTTTGTTTTTATTTATTTATTCTAAAATGGTTAGAAAATGTGATATTTGTGTGCTATGTTTTTTTTGTTTTTTTTCTCAATTCATATTTATTCAAGCAACAAGAGATTATAAGAATTACAATTCTTGTATTGGGCAGAAAATATTGGTTTGGTTTCTTTGTTTAATGGCATATCAATGCTCATGGGTTATTTAATGCCAAAGCCATCCTTGTAGAATAACAGTAGTGATACTATTTAACTTATAGCTGGAAGAAAGTATCAAGAAAAAGAAACCACCAAAGATTAATAGGTACATACACCTTTTTCCATGAGATATGACTTCCTTATTAGAGGGTCACACGCACAGTTTTATGTAAGGGTAAGTATAAAGGTTGAATAGTCGTATCAGTATATTACCAAATACATAAAGTTTGTAATGGTTCATAAGCTGTAGATCCTTGTTAGGGCAGGTTTATGGAACAAAGAAAAAAGGACCATATTCTAAAAATAGACAAAGCCAGATTGACCAATGCCAAAATTCAAAACTCTCGCGAACTAATGGACATTCTTAGAGCAGGGGAAGGAAAGGATTTTCTAGTAGCAGAGGCAGAAAGGCATTAACCAGTGAAGGGACCAGTCACGGATGCCACTCCTCTTAGAACCAGGTGAACTGAAATACAAGTAAGCAAATAAGACTTTGTAAAAAGGAAAATTCATAAACCAAACCACAACTTTGTAACTTGTTCATTTGATACAATTCATAATACGCATATAAAGGACAATTTTTGTTACGACTCAAACTTCTTTGTTTATTACTTGCTTGTTTCTTTGATGTTACATTTCACATAAAATTACCTCAAACCAACATACAACAGAATAATCCAGAATCTACATCTTTTAATACAATGGAGTTGTACTGCCTGACATATGAACCTACAGCTAGAAAGCTTATACTTATTGTTATGGAATTTCAGTTACTTATTAAAAGCAATCTATTGGAAAGGGATTTCAAAAAATATGTTACCAAAGATTAGGTTTTAAAATGTATTCATTTTAAAGCCACCAGAAAATAAATAACTAGAGGAGAAAAACAATTTTCATAAGATTTTGATATCATCGGTATCACAGATTTTACAAGTATTCATATTGATAAACAAATTACAAATAAAAATCTACATATAATCATAATCCAACCATTCTGCTAAACAACATAAGAGAAAATTCTGAATTTAAAAAATGAGAACCAAAAAATTAAAGGAAGAAATAAAGTGAGGTACATAGTTTTAAAAAAATACATTGTTTAATAAAAGATTTTCAATCTAGTTTCTTTCTTCTATTTCAGCAAACTATCATTAATGCCAGAGTCATAGCTAAGAAGGATGAGGCTATTAGAAAACACGCCCCACCATGAAAAAAAAACTTTAGAAATAATAGTTAATTTTCTTCATTTCTAAACAAATCTCAATGTCTGTTTCAGGAATACCCCCAGGAACCAGGTCACTACTACCCCAGGCACACTAATCTCTAACTATTTTCCTCGTTAGAGTTATTCAGTTTCCTTGACTAAAGACATTAAACCCTAATTTTAAGTAACACATTTATCAGTTACTTTTCATTAGTATCTTATTTTATTTTAATTGCTTTTTTATCTATTGTAACTTATTCAGGTTGTCAATCTAGTTTAAAAAACAGATTACAATGGAAGAAAATACAAGTCAAAATTAATAATCATGGTTAACAATGCTTCATCTAAAAATAAAGATGAATAAAAAATAATATTGGTGTATTTATCAATTGTTCTGATTCTTTCAAAAAGAAACATTTATAATGATTCAATTTGCAAAACTTTAATCTATGTTAGTTAAAACATATGGGTAAAATCAAAGCCTAAGGCTAACACAAACATAGAGAGACAATTATAATAAAAATTTTAAATTATAAAAAAAAAATTCAATTTGCTCTTTTAATTTTAAAATTTAGTGTATATTGCACTTTTACATCACAAGAATAGAGATTGAGTCATGAATGATTTACTACATTTAAAACTTTTCATTGATACGCCTTTTTTATTCTATACTTCCTTAATATTAAATGTAAATAATAGTGTTTTATTTGTTATGTTTAAAATAACAGAAAATTCTGAGTCCAAAGTGAAGATAAGGGAATTAGTCCTCAACATTTTTCAGATAAAAATAGTATCACACACACACACACACACACACACATACATACATATCTATCAGTTTTTAAAATTTAAAACAAAAAAAGTTGTCTTTTCTATTCAGCACTGAATAATTATGGAGTTTTATTTATGAAGTTTAACATCTTTAAAATTCCATTATGTCATCAGAAGAGTCCACAACAGAGAGAGTCGAATGCTAAATACAAATGAAATAATACATACATGGAGGTGTTTGTGGTGTAACCAAATTCAATTCCTTGATATGGCAACCGGCCTAAGAGAAGGAAAACCAAATTCAAACCTGTTAAACTTGTGCCAATTCCTGTGCGGGCAGAGAGGTTGACTAAATTCATACATACATATTATGTTTTATATATATGGATTATGGAGTTAGGATAAGTACAAGTACTTGATGTCTGATACAATTATGTAAACATTAGCATACAAACTATCTCAACTTTGCATAGAACATAAGTAATTTTTTGAGCTATAAGAAAAACTGTGGTCTTATATACTATAAAATATCTAACACCTGAAAAAAATTAAATATAAACATCCTTTAGAACTGTTAAATAAAGGATGAAAGTAAATCTAAAAGATGTAACTGATTTTTATCATTTTGATATTTATTGATTATATTTTCTGATTAATATGGTAATGTTAATAAATTGACAATGATATAAATATTCATCCAATAAAAACAAATTTATTATTACTATTATTAAACAAATATGTATGTATAAATACATTCAGTGTATAAGCAGTCAAAAATTAAAAAGTTAAAAATACAAGTCAGAATTGATGGTTATTTTAATTTTATTTGCATTTTTATTGCAACTCATTTGGGTTGTTAATCTGTTTATCATTTCCAATCTTGTGTTTCCTTACCAAGTGAGTTGCAATAAATAAAAAAATAAAACAACTAAAAGTTAAGATGAAAGAAAATACTTATGAAAATTAATGGTTGATCATTTTTCATCTAAAAATAAAAATCAACAATTTAAGCTTCAAATATAAACAAAAAGTCTCCAAATGCACTTTTTAAGAGCATTTTTTTTCTTTCAAAAAATAAATTTTAAAAAACAAATTCATAGATATAAACAAATAATAATAATATATATATATCACAGATAACCTATGTACTGAATTTACAAGTGTCCACATGTTTTTAGGTTTCTATACATTCTACATAATTATAATTTCATAATATACTAATTTATAGTTTTGATAATCACTAACAGCAACATATACATTAACATATCTTAAGACAATCATACATCCATTAACACCAGAAAAACAACAGTGAATATATAAACATATTTTATCTACAGGAATAATAAAGAGGCACATAGTGTTGTTTAATATAAAATAATGGTCTGTGTTAGAGCAATAAAAAGGCTGGGTAAGTAGTTTGCACTTAATGCAAATACTAACAGAGACAACTATAAATAAATATTAGATGGTATAACAATGCCTATTTTTTATCTTCATTTCAAATTTGAAGCATTGTTTTATTATATTTATTTGGATTAGTATCCTTTTTTATTCAATGTTTTGTTTAGGGTGTCCTTTAACCATTCTCATGTATAATTTGCAATTGATCTAAAGAACTGAATCTAATAATGGCTTTCAGGGAGAAAGTTTTACATCTGAGGTGAATTAGAAAAATATTCACTCTGGTTTACCATAATTGTTAAACAAACAAAAATTAATACAAATATTTTTTTTCTTTCCCATACTAAAAAAAAAAATTAAAAAGGAACATTCATAAACACAAAACTTTGATACTAAGACTTATGAATCATTTGAATTAGTTGGTTGTTTTATGGCATATCAACTCTTTTTGGGCCATTTAATGCCAAATCAAGTCATTTTGATATCGGGTTGCTTTCAGTATCTGCTGTTACTTAAATGGTCACCGATCTAAGAATTGAACAGGTTCATCACTGCTTAACTTCAGTGATTTAGCAAAACCTAGTATTTTCAACATGACTTGATTGTAAGAATATTCCAATAGGAAATAGCAAGATTTATTTAGAATAAATAAATAACTGGATAATATTGAAGAATTAAAAGATTTAAATCTGAGGAAGGACGAAGAACACACTGGTTGAAATGTCAGGATCAATAAGAAAAAGAAAAAAAAAGATGAGGATACCAGTCCAAATGATTAATGATGTAATAATAACGCCTATTTTTCTGATATATAAATTGCAGTTATTTTTAAAAACTTGACTGCATTTATAACAGACTTTAATTGAGTGATCATTTGGTTTGAAGCTGCAGTGTTCAAAATAAAATTTTATAATACTCAAACAAGTTTTTTTTATATACTTTTTTATTTGTCACATGATTTTTTTTTTATTAAGTGATTCATTCTTTACCGTGTCTGTCATATTTGCTCCAGGTGTCAAGCAGGTAGAGCACAAGATTTAAACATGTTCAAAATGGCAGTATAGTCATACAAGATATTTTAATTTTTTTTATTATTATTTACATTTTCTTAGAAATGTTCTATAGTGGCAAATTGTATCCCCTAAAAAAAATATCAAAAATGAAAGATATTAAATCAAAGTATACTTTTCTAAAAATAAGGCAGAAAAAAATCCAATAAGATTAATCATTAAAATTTCCAAATTGGAAATATTTTGTGGCATTATTTAAAATATTTCTTTCATTAGAAACATTTGTCAATCATTTATAATGATTAAATTAAAATTAAAAATATTAAATATAAACCCCAATTTACCTCACCACACTAAACAAATGCAACAATTCATTTCAAATCAATCATCCAGTCAACCAATGATAATTGGCTGACCTAAAATAATAAATAAATAAATAAACAACTACAGATGGCTACATCAATGTTGAGAAAATTCTATCTTATAAATTCAGTCAGAAATATTTGGTCATAATAGTGATAAATTTGTTAATTGGTTCATTTCCCTTTTATTTTTTTTTATTTGTTAACAAAGGGAAACAATTTTCAAGGTGTATTAAAAAAACTAAGTTTTAAAAATATATTTTTTAAATGAAGTTTTATCTTGTATCATTATTCATAAAGTTAAGTTTTCTTGTTCAACAAGAGCAAGTAAACTGTCTTTTTCAAGATAATAAAAGGTGAAGCATTATTAAATTGAATTATAAAAGGGTTAGATGTGTGACAACAGAATGATAAATAGATAAATGAATAAATAGATAAATAAATAAGAGATTTTGTAGAGGGAAGAATTTGAGGGAATTCAGACATGAAATCATTGGCAAAAATAATTTGTTGTCTTAACAATGTAATTTTCAAGTGGAAGAAAGACAGAAAAAATTGTTGTAAAACAGAAAATCATCCTGTAAAGTAAAGTAGACAGAATGGCCTATTGTTGATATCAGCTGGACAGTGAAGGAGTCTACCCCCTTTTCACTAGCACTAGATCAGGGAGATTGTTTAGCGTTTATGGTGGAGTGCCACACCTACCATCAACTACCCACTTTACAATACAGATCCAAGCTGTGCTACTCATGTGCAGAGCTGGCAAGGACCAGTATCAAACCAAGAATATTGTGGTTCCAAAGTGGATGATCTACCAACTGAACTAAACTGAAGTAATAAAAATCAGGTTATCAAATATAACTTTTCAAAACAAAAAAAAAATACAAGATATTAGCTAAATTGTTTTTCCTTGGAAAAATATTGGTTAGCATTTGTATTGATGTTTTTCTCTCCCTCTTGTGTCAACAATGGTTTTCTGAAATTTTAGTGCCAAGAATTATTTTCAGAAGTTGCAGTACAGAAGGTCATTAAAGTGCTTGTATAATACCATCAGGAAATTGGGTAGAAAATACCAAGGAAAAACAGAGAAAGAAGTGAACTCCTATCTAAGAGTAGATTCAACACACAAAGAGGAATGGATGGAGATGTGAGAAAAGTAGACAAAAGATCTTAGGAGCTCAACCAAGTTTAGATGTTTAATATGAAAGCTGTACTCTGATATGGTTCTTTAACAGAAAAAGATAAGAGCAATATATTATAAACTACAGCATTTATAAATAGCTACCTGTACTGAATCCTCTCTATTTATTTGCCAGAGAAAATCACTAATTAAGAACATCAGGGAAAGACAAATCAGGATCCAATTGCTACACAGATCCTGAGAAGAAAGTGGAGCATAATCACTCACACACTCAGGAAGTATACCAGCAATATCACTAGGCAGGCCTTGACCTGAAACAGAGGGAAATAGGCAGAAATGTAGAATAATAGTCAGGGTGGTTCTAGCAAAGACTGACCCATCAGGAGAGCGGGGGGGTCATTGTCAATGGCTTATGATCTACATGGGGGTAAATAGTTCAACCAAGTGATGCTCTGGTATTTTGTAGACAAATTATTGAAACTATTTTCATTTTAAACTGAGACTCTCAGAAATAAAAATAAAAAGGAGTCCTTACATTTGAAGAAATGGTGTAGATAAAGAAACAAAAAAGAAATTCAAGATTTAAACTTCCACCAAACTCATTAACTAGCACAAATGTTGAGTTAACCACAAAAAAAATTCATATTCAGACAATTGCACAAAAATAGGTTGGTTTTTTTTTTCAATCTTTTTAGAAAGATTTTATTTAAAAAGGAAAATAATGCAAACTAGCACATCTTAAAATCCCCAAAAAGTAAATAAATAAAAAGTAAATAAATTAATCTAAAACAGCATTGATTATTTGATGTGCGTTTTAGCTCATGTTCATCTTTGTTTTTGGTTTTTTGGGTTGTTTTTTTTTTGTCTTTTAAACAAATGCCAGTATCAATAAAAAGAAGCAGAATGTTATTTAATAATTATTATTATTATAATCACATTTAATACGTACTATAAAAAAAAAAATTTCATACTTTCACCAGTAACATAATAAAATCCACAATTTTAAGATCTACTAATCTGATTTCTGCCACCCATTAACTATTGATTTTATCATTTCATGAACTCTCAACTAAAACGTTTAATTAATGGCTAACAAGCCATCACATTTTAATATCTAGCTAATCATACTGTGAATCTTGACAGTCTGCAAGTTTAGTCTCTTATCTTCATCTTAAGATTCCTTCTTAATATACTTTTCTTTACTTCAGCTTGGCATTTGTTCAGATTGATTCATTTTTTATGTATGTATAAATATAAAGCAATAAAAATACTAATAAAAGTATTAAAGAATAATATATATATGTAAATAAAATAATTTAATTAGTGATATGTCTAAATAAAAAGCAATAAAATTCCTAATAAAAGTATTAAAGAATAATATATATGTAAATAAAACGTTATTAATTAATGTTATGTCTAAATGAAAATCAATAAAAATCCTAATAAAAGTATTAAAGAATAATATATATATATATATATATATATATATATATATATATATATATGTGTGTGTGTGTGTGTGTGTGTGTGTGTGTGTGTGTAAATAAAACGTTTTTAATTAGTGTTAATTAGTCTAAATGAAAAACAATTAACTTAAAGCCTAGTAGATAGCACATACTGGTTAAGAAGATTTTCAATAACCCATAATATTCTTTGATGCTGAGGAATGTTGTTAACACACATCAGTTAGCTATCATTGGAATTTTAAAAATAAGTTTTCCAATCATATTGCCTACTACATGTGGTTCCACCATAAAACTGAATTTGTGGAATATAAACAAAAATGATGATGACTGCAACTTACATAAAGAATGGTTAATTGTTTGAATTCAATAAATAACTGTCACTTTTTTTCATTTGGGAAAGGTATGAATCCATCTCCATACTTTAATTCATTAGATTGATTTGTTTCACATTATTTAATATAATGTGATTAAAAACTTTTAAGGTTTTGTACCATAGTACAATGAACCATAAATATTTTAATATGTTGTTTTTGAACCATCTATTTTCCAACTGGAAACATATTCTGAAGACTATGATTATTTAAATGTATCAGTTTATCTAACCTGAAATACCCTAATTCAGTAATTAGCTTATCATCTATCCTATGTTGAACTGCTGCCACTTGACTGATATACAAGGTCGTCAGTCTGCTCTTAACACTTTGGTCATTCACTACATAGAAAACATGCAATCTATTGAAACACTATAACAATTATTATGTCCAAGTATCATTCTATCATAGCTAATGATTATTTGAAAGCCTATACTGACTCTGCAACCCTGGCTGAATCCATTCAGTGCAAGTCATCAGAATAAGATAGTGACCATAAATGTATTCAATTCTATTGATATATAAGGGCTCATGCAGGTATGCAAATATTTGTATATATAAAGTATACTTAGTACATATATAAATTAATATATTCAGCATTTTTAATACAGGTACATTATTTTGACCTGGTCATTTTAAGAGTAGCTCGCAAGCCAAAAAGTGTAGGCACCCCTGCTCTAGTTCTATTATCATATAAAGGCAACAATTTCTATCAGTGATTAAATTTTTAGATATTGAATTTAAGCAGACAACCACTTTTATTGGAAGCCATAATGAAATTAAGTGTAGAAAAAGAAATATGCATAGCAGCTTATACTCTTACTTGCAGTAGAATAGTGGTCTCTCTCTCTCTCTCTCTCTATTGTGAGCAGTTATATATGTAAGTGGGCAGTAAACAAGGAGACCAATAAGTAATGATCAGATATATGTGTGCATACATCTCCACTATTAGCAAAATAAAGTTAATTTCTAATGTTAAAATATAAAACAAAATATCAAAATTTAACTTTGTAACTCATTAAATAATACCAAACTGCTAAATGTTTTCTTTTTCTTTTTTCTTTTTTTATTTTTGGTTGATTTAGAATGAACATCTCTGGCTTCATCAGCCTTTTCAGAAACAAAATTTACATCAAAAAGTTTTTTAGATTTTATAGTTTTATCACAGAGCCAACAGCAATAATGGCTCTAATTGACAGCAGTCTGTAAATCAGTGCTTTTGTCAAGATATGTTATACAAGCTGCCAAGAAGATTTCTTCATTTTATTTTGCTGTTAAATCAAACTTGGGTTCAAATATTTTGGCATGTTCTTCTAGTATGTTGTTAAAATTCAGACTGTGATAGAAAAATATTCTTTTTTTTTTTTTTTTTTAATTAATTTTAACAATAAAATTTTTTAAAGATTTCTTTGCAAAATTCATTTCAAAAATTGATCTCATTATTATTATCATTATCATTATTATCAAACATTTTTTTTTTCAGACTAATATTTTATTTGGTTAATTTTGAGGCCTTCTTCAGATGAATGCAGCATCTGGTGAATAGTAAAACAGTTAAGACTATTCATCCATTTAAGGAAATTAGTCTGATAAAATGAAGACATAAATCATAATACCTCATTTCAGAAATTTTAACCAGGTTAAAAGCAGGGGTAACCAAAAAAACAAATTTTTTTTTTAGACGCCATTGACTTTGATTGTTACCTTTACTGTGCTTTTAATCTTGATTATGACCAAAAAATGTTTCTTATTATTTAAAAAAATAAATATTACAAAATCTGTTTTCTGAACCCAAGACAATGCTAAGAAAGCTGAAGTTTTAAAATGCAAGCATTAGGCTTGTTTAGATGAAAAATGGTGGTCCCATGAGATAAATACTAACTTTGTCCCATAATATCTGTAACATTTACATATAAATTTCTTACACGAAACATGAGTATTATGGGATGAAATGTCTATAAGTATGGCCGGCATGAAGATTGATTCCAGTTGAAAGCAATCTATGAAGTCTTTTGACAAGATCAGCATTTAGCTTTATTCAATATTGAGGAACTTTCCAAGAATCTGGTTTTGCATTTTGTAGTCTTCGGACTGTGTTCCTCTTCCAAAAGAACCAAATAAATCCAAGCAATGTGCAGACAACAACTTCAACATAATATCCATCAACAATGCTAAAACAGCTACCACCACCTTTTGTACACATCTGCAAAGAATGGAGAAAAGAAAATTATTACTCACAAATTAATAACAAAGAAGAGAAATTAATAGGTAATATATAAAGATATTTTATTTTAAAAATATGGTTTTATTTAGAAAAAGGCAACAATGTTATTAAAATTGGAAAAATTCATCCATTTTTACAAATATATAATCAAAGATAATTTTTTCTGTTCATACAGTTATGTCTCTAATGCCTTCATTTTTATCTTATTACAATCTAATCTGATCTTTTCCTATTTAGATTACATGCATTGTTTTTTTTTTTTCCTTTTTTAGTATTAAGACTAGCGCATAAATATTAAAAAAATTTTTTTCTTAATTAACAGTTTCTAAAAGCAAGTCTTAAAGTAACTCACTTAAAGGCCGATTTAATGTCAAATCACATCCTATTTAGTAAAGTAGTAAGTAAAGTCAGTAGAGTAGCTTATTGTCAGTATCATCTGGACGAGGGAGTCTTTTCACTAGTACTAGACCAGGGAAATTGTTTTTGCATCTGAGATGGAGCGCTACAGCTACCATCAGTTCCCCACTTTACCACACAGATCTAAGCCATGCTATGGCGGGTTTGGTACTTAACCCTGAACCTATTTGCAAATAAACACATAAGGAAAAGTACTAATTAGCAATTAATATTTATCTCCCTTGAGAAATTACAACATTCTGGGGGTTATCATCAAAATTGATAGACTATGTGAACTTGACAGTTCTGAAAGCAATTAAAAGTAGAAAAGCTGCAGGCCTTGATGAAATACCTCATAAAGTACGGAAGACAAGGAAATTTGATGGTATATTTCTTAGATTATGGAATGCCATATATAACCAAAACACAATAGAGAAATGGACCACAGACTGCATCCTCCATTTCCAGAAAAAAGGTGACCACAGAATCACTAAGAACTACAGAGTTATAACTCTTACTGCTATAGCTGCTAAGATTTATAATGCCCTACTTCTCAATCATATCCAATTTAAAGCTGAGAAAGTTCTTATGAAAAACCAGAACAATTTTCAAAGGGATCAATCCACAACTTCTCAGATTCTGACTATTCATCAAATTATCAATGGAATATGTGTGCAAAATCTCGAGGCAATACTCTTGTTTGTAGACTTTTCCAAAGTATTTGATTCCATACACAGGGAAGAGATGTAATGTATTCCATACACAGGGAAAAATGTATACTTCTAGCATATACAAGGTATTTGATTCCATACACAGGGAAAAGATGTAGCAAATACTTCTAGCATATACTTTTCAAGGTATTTGATTCCATACACAGGGAAAGATGTAGCAAATACTTTTAGCATATACTTTTCCAAGGTATTTGATTCCATACACAGGGAAAAGATGTAGCAAATACTTCTAGCATATACTTTTTCAAAAGAAATTGTTACAGCCATAATGATGCTCTACAAAAGCAATGATTCGCTCACTTGATGGCAACACTGACTACTTTGACATTGTCACTGGAGTATTGCAACAAGGTTTGATTTGGTTTGGTTTCTTGTTTAATGCCAAAGCCATCCTTGTAGAAGAACAGTAGTGGTACTTTTCAACACATAACTGAGGGGATGAGGGGTTCCATACTTGCCTAGATAATGTACTACAACCATCAATATATCTCATGAAAAGAAAATTGTTTCACACTGAAAAATTCAAGAAACAAATGACATTCCACAGAAACTATTACTGATGCAGACTACATGGATGATCTAGCACTTATTACAAATACACCTGTGCAAACCGAATCTCTGCTGCATATCCTGGAGCAAACAGCAAGATGTATTGGTCTCTATGTGAACTCAGATAAAACAGAGTTCATATGTTTTAATTAAGATGGTGTCATCTCCTCATTAAATCATAAGCCTCTGAAATTAGTAGACCAGTTCATGTACCTCAATAGCAATATCTCATCTACTGAAAATGATGTCAACATAGGCATAGGTAAAGCATGGACTTCGATTGGCAGGTTATCACATAGAAATCTGATCTCTCTAATAAAATAAAATGGGAATTCTTCCAAGCTGTAGCTGTGTCAGTACTGTATGACTGCACCATTCAGATTAACAAAATGCTTGGGGAAAAGGCTAGATGGGAACTACACAAAAATGCTACATGCTGTCTTGAACAAATCCTGGAAGCAGCACCCAACAAAACAGAAACTGTATGGCCACTTACCTCATATCACACAAACAATCCAAGTAAAAGGAACAAGACATGTTAGGTACTGTTGGAGAAGTAAGGTCAAACTCATAAGCATTGTTGTCCTATGAACTCCTATACATGGACACACCCATGTTTGCCAACTAGCAAAATCTTTAATTAACCAGCTCTATGCAGATACTGGATACTGTCAATAGGGATGGATAGCGAGAAAAGGTCAAAAGAATCTATGCTGTCAGCATGCCTTGATAATGATGATGTTACTACTCAATAGACGATATGGATATATTTTTACCACATATACATAAAACTTATAAAAGTATTAAATGGAATTAAGAATCAAAAACCAAATTCTCAGAATCTTGTAAATTACCTCAACTTCTTCATTATTAGCACAAGAACCTTCATTGGTCGTACAACCTTTGTATGTGATACTGTCAACAATCCAAAGAGAGACAGTTGCTGGCCAGTTACCTCCTGAAATAGAAAGAAAGAAAGAGATGAAACTGAAACCTTAACAGAAAAATCAACAGATTTGAATCTATGTCAGTTATACAAAGTTGATATAGTAAGACCCAAGTTTATTTCTTTAGATTTTATTTAATAAATAACATAATAATAATCTACATTCTTGCAATGTACATCCAATCAGTGATTGGTGACTGTCAAGAATAAAGACAGAAAATTACCCTGATACAGAAGACTATGATTTCATCATGAAGAGATATTGTTCTACCACTCTGGAGGTCAGATTGTGTGTCGTATACCCCCAAAATAAAATTTTTAAAAATTCGCCAATACTATACCTGATATCACCCTCCACACACACACACACGTATATTATGATTCATACTGTTCATTTTCCTGACATTTATACATTGTTCTATATACTATACAAGTAACATTGATGAGTTGTAGTGCACCTGAGCACTGTACACAAAAGATTTCATTATTATTATTATTATTATTATTATTATTATTATTATTATAAAATGTAAAGAAAAAACAGAATTAACAGTCATTTAGAAATTCTACAAGTCAGCTACAGCCATTTTTTTTTCATTAAGTTTCATCAAACAGCAAGCTAATATGACTAAAAGAAACAAAATGATAATTTACCCAAATTAGATAATGTGTTGAGAAGAGTCATGTATGATCCTCCAATAGCTGGGTCACTGATTTTGGCATTGAAGGACATCACTGCCACAAACATACAATAAAGTGCTATCTGAAAATAGGAATTGTGTGAATTTATGTAGTAACAGTTAATATTGGATAAAAATACTATTATTTATTATTGCTAAATTGTTTTTCTTTTATAATATTTACTATATGTACAGTATATATGCAAACTTTTGTGTCACTTTGGGTGATTTATTAAACTTATAGGAAATAAAATCCTTATAATTTGAAAGAGTGGATAACAAATGATAAACAAAATGATTGCAACACTTAACAAGTATCATTGGAATTATTTTATTTTACAAAAAATTCTATTAGCATTATGATTATAAGAATAAATCAAACATTTAGAAACAATTTATTATAACATTAGAACAGAAAGTTATGTATTAACTGTAATATCATACTTGGGTAAATAATATATATAATTGTTAGTAAAACAGTGTAGTTTTGAATTATGCCCATTCTAGGTGGTTAATTTCATATATTTGGGTAAACAGACAATCTAATTCAGTAACAACAGCTTTTATATATATGATTGGGTAGTGAAGACATGAAGTCAATGGCACTTGGTAATTGACAGTTTCTCACTTATGCGATTTTCAAAACAGGTGAATTGTATTTGCGTATTTCCTTATTTGATGCACTAAACAACAGCATATAAGGAAATACACTAAAACAATTCATTTGGTTTGAAAATCACATAAGCAAGAAACTGTCAGTTACATGTCTTTGCTACCTTAACTTAGATATACATGCTCTATTAATGATATTGAGCACTCTTTACTCATAAATATAGCAAACTATATCATCAATATTATATATATATATATATATATATATATATATATATATATAGGTTAAGAGTAAGGAAATGAATCCGACGGTATATGTATAGATAAAAGGTATGAAAAACACACTTTGTTGTTATTCATACCTTTTATCTATATATATATATATATATATATATATATATATGCTGTTTTTACAAAATTTGAATCTTTAAAAAATGTAAACTTTTATACAAGAAGTATGATTAAGAAGTATCAAAACTGAAAATTAATTTCTTTTTTTTAATCTAATTTAAAGATGTATGCACAGGTGTGCAATTTATATAATAAAATGATGATGTCTAGACAAGTCAGTGCCTATTTTTTTTTAATTATGTCACCAGTCTTAATACTTATAGGACAAAATATGTTTGGTGAAACACAGGATTGCGTAAGTGCAGGACCCTCTATACTCATCAGACGTAACTAATGCAACCTTTTCTTGTTTTCTTAAGTGAAAATTATTCTCCCAAGTTAAGATGTAGAGGACATTAAAATAAAATACAATGATACTGCTTCACACTTTATCAAAAGACAAATTTCAGAGATTCTTTGGAAAACTTACTAGAATAAGCATATTCACTAACAAGGGAACTTTTTTAAAGATCACCATTTTATTCATTGTTCATGTCTGTCATGATGAATACAGTTTCAGTCTTAATACTTATTGAACATACCTCATGTATATGTGTGTACCTACATACACAAGAAGACATTTGTCAGAAGAATGATTATATTATTACATACCTGGTGAAAAGCATAAAGTAATATAGCTCCAGCATAAAAGTACATAGGGTAGACACCAGCTACTCCTACTCTGGATGCCATGTATACAAGTACAGCATATGGAATGGCCATTAGTAATCTTTGAATATAAAAAATTGAAAAGAGAATTTGACAATCTTTTTGAATAAAAGGTTGGGGTTTTTTTCAAAAAAGCAATGAATAATGCAAACTAAATGTTAAACTGAAGCTTTACATTTTCAAAAAAAAAATAAAATGTCCTAAACCTCCTAAGGTCAGAGTAGTTAAGACAATACAAATCAAATAAATAACCTTGGAGATGCATGGTGTAATGGTCGTAGAGGCGTAGGAAATGGACTCATCGACCAGAGTTCAAATCCTGGACAAAGCTACAGTTCACATAGCACTAATACCCAATCCAACTACTTTCCCTCCAGTTATGGGTAAATAGTAGGGCAGACTGGGCTCTTTAATCTTGGTTAGGCAACTAGTCTAAGAGAAGGAAAACTCTGAATTCAAACCTATTAAATCTGCTTGGGGTGGTCACTACTAGAATAGGCTCAGGTCTAATTAATGATCTATTTCACTACAAAACCAACCAATTAACAAATTTTGACAAAGCTTTGTACATTATCAACAAATATAAATAAATTCATAACATCTAGGCAGAGATCATAATGAATAATGAAGGTGAATATAGGACCAGCAAGTCAATATACTACCCACATGATTTTATTTAATAGTAAATATTTTCTAAAATAGGGAGCTGAACAACTATGTATCAATGATTTGTTGTCCAGAATTCATCTTATATATATATATATTATATATATATATATACACCAACCCCTCTGCACAAGCAGGATATGACATAGTCAATTTCTTAAGAGGAGTTTAACAGGTTTGAATTCAGAGTTTTCCATCTCCTAGACCATTTTCTATAGCATGGTTAAAGAGCCCAGTCTACCCTACTATCTACCCATAGCTGGAGGGAGAATAGTTGGATCCATACCTTTCCCAAGTGTATTAGTGCTATGTGAAACGTAATCAGCCTCCAGAATTCATTTTATGCAATAAAAATGTTACACTGAGAAAGTATTATAATATTTACACTTGTAATATTAAATCAACAGTAATGATCATTATATTTCATTCCACTTACTAAAAATGTATGAATTGCATAAATAAATAAAAATATTTTTATAATAGTAAAAGTAATAATTAAATTTCAAAAGAACTTATTTCACTTACATAATGAATAATCTTTCATTTAGGCTGCAGGAATATACAAGTTAAAATATTTTATCATCTGACCTTTGAATAAAGCAGAACTTTCCAAATCTTAAGTTGCCAATAATCACAAGGTGTGTCAATTTTTCTTTCAATTATTAATTTAATTTTTAATTAAATTATTTATTTTTATATACTGTATTTACTAGTGTATAAGTCAATTTTGTGTACAGGTCGACCCTAGTTTTATGGTCACAAAATTATTTATACATGGAATTAATTTTCAAAGCAAAGAGTTACTTCTAGTCTTTCCCTTTAATGTGTGAATTTCAACCTCAAGAAATTATTATGCTCAGGCTGACAATTTTTTTTTAAATTAGGTCTTTAAAATTTGACCTATGCTTAAGTCTAAACAGTAAATTCTAAGTTATATATTTAGCTTGGCTAATAAAACTCAAGTAATGTGTCTTAAAAATTGTATTTTTAAAAAGCATCTTGTCACTTCAGAAAGTTTGTTTATAAAATGGTGAAAAGCAAAGAATGAATGTTGAATGTTCTTACCGGTATGGCATGGCTTTCAGATAGACATCCATAGGATTGGGTCCATTGGTGTATCTGCTTATTATCAGGGGCAGGATGACTTGTATGGGAATCAGTGGAATGGCAAACAATGCCAGGCGTTCCTTCGGTACTCCAGCTTCTATCAACTTAAGGCCAGTCAGGGAGTCTGAGGCAGAAAATCCAACCTAAATTCCCCAAAGTAAATTGCAGAAGTAAAAAGAAATGTACATTATGCCCTAATACAACATAAGATTTGCAACTTTTGTTATCATCAAGATAAATAGGTACTGAACAGCTTGAACTAAAATCTATAAGATCCGAGGTTCAAATTCTGATGTTAGGTATAACATATACTGACAGCCTGTTATTAAAACACTCTTAGCAAGACTTGGATTTCTTGAGATAACTAATTAACACTCAACAGATCACTGAAAATTATCAAATCAACAGATCTTAGAAACTATAACAGATTAATATAAATCCTCTATTTCTTATCAATAAAATGCAAAACATATTTTCTTTGTGTAATACTTTTTAAAAAGCATACAGATACTACACTTGGTGGAATGTGTCAAGTAGCAACAATTTAATCCTAGGAACATTTGTTTTTAAATGCTAAGTTTACAAAAAAAATTATGTTATGTGTAAAAATTTTAAATGTAACAAAAAAATTACAGAACATTTAGAAAATAACTAATTGACATTAATGAGTTTCCTAATCATCACTCATAGAGAGGAGGAAAGTCTTTACATATCTAAAGTTTATATCAAAGCCCCTAAAAAGAAGCTTCTAAAATGTTCAAACTTCAAAATACAGGCTCAGCCTGTAGTACTTCAGAAATCCAACTGCTAAAACTTAAAATGCAAACATTCTCATCAAAGTCACCTCTAACTACATATCAATCTATCAAATGCATCCATACTTTTGCTGCTGAGATGTTGTTGGTGGGAGGACATTACATAAAACTGAAAGTAACTTGATTCTTGATGCAAGATCGTTTTTATCAGTTTTGTTAAACAGTTTATAAAATAATTGTATGCAGCACCAATTTTTATAGACTCAAAGGAAGTTTTTTTGTTTTTTTTTATCAAAATGAAATTAATTCCCTGATTTATACATGGGTTGTTAGAGCATCAAACAGAAAAATCAATTTAACAAATATTATCAATAAATATAATAATATATATATAATAATATATATATATATTTATATAATAAATATAATAAATTAATTTTATCTAGGAAATATTCTATTTAGTAGATCAATGTAGAACAATATTATTACCTTTGATGTAAGATAGATTACAGAAAGGGAGAGAACTGCAGGCAGCTTAATGACTTGGACTAAGACTTTATAAGTATCAATAATTCCAAGTTCCAAGTTTTCTTTTTCTGGCTTCTCTGGTTTCAGGAAAAAAACTAATGTTGTGGTTACTAAGAATGTAATACCCCAGAAAAATAAGAAACCTACAAAATAAAAATAAACCGCATTAATGAATATACAATTTTATAAAAACATATAGAAGGAAATCTTCAATAAATTATTAATAAAATACAACAATTAAAACAAGTAAATACAAATGTAAAAATCCTAATAAAAATAATCCATATATATATAATATATATATATATATATATGCATGAGTGTGTAATTGATATGCCATCAACATCCTGGACACTGCTGGGGAAGTAAGGACGAATTCATAAGTGATGTTCTCCTATGGACACCTACACATTACATTGATCAGCTATGGATACTGGATGCCATACGGAGGACTTGCTAGGAGCAATGACCGTTAGGGACGGGTGTCAAGATAAAGTCATGAGAATCTGTGCTGTCAGCACAACTTTATGATGATGATAATTAATATGGTTGTTTTTGTTTATTCTTATATACTCCTTAAGGCCACAAACATACCATGTGATACTGCTGTGGTTTTCACTAAAAGGTAGGTTTCATGTTGTAGAATTGCCATGTATAACTAATATGTATACAAATAAAATATTCTTCTGGCAATGTTTTGATGGTATCTTCAAATTCTCAATAAAGTAATGACATCCCACGATAGCAAATTCATAACAAATATTCTAGACTCATTGGCTGAATTAATAATTTGCAAACTGTAATGAGTTTAAGTTTTAATAACTTTTAGAAAATTCCACCACTTTTAATTTTTAGATTCTTCTAATTATGTACTCTAAAAAAAATGTGCTACTGAAAATTGTCCAATCTCTAAAATATGATAAATTCTATTATCTAGTCACTGAAGGATGTTAAAACTTAGCCATATCAATTTATCAAATTTCGATATTCAATAAAAAATATACTTCAAAATTCTAGAATGTTAAAACAAAATATATTTTCATGGTTAAATATTAAATACCCGAAAATTTACACAAAAGTTAATTTTATCATCATAATTTTTGTGGCATTAGTCAGAAAGTTTTTAAAAATTCCTATAAAGGAATTATTTGTATCCACTCTGTAGAACCAGAGATATTTGAAAGAGAACATTTTAGGTTTGGTTTGTTTTATAGCATATTAACCTCAGTGGGTCATTTAATGCCGACTAAGTTTTGAAATAAATTCATTCTTAATGGATACTCAATTTTATAAACTTATATTTTTCTATTTAACCCATAGATGGGACCCTAATAGGTACTACCACTCTGGATCAGAGTGGACCAGGGAGCAATGGTGATGAAGGGGTGCTCCACATTCCCCAGACCTCCACAACTGGAACCTCACCATCAGATAGAGTTTAGCATCATTCCCAGAACATGAAGACCCCCAGCCACTGCCTCCTAGCACCCATATGATAAAATGGATTGGGGTTTGCCATAAGGGCAATAGGATTGGGGGTAATCATATAGGTGCTAGGGCTCGACATGACCAGCTGATTGCTCAGAGGGGCCTCTCTGACCGCCCGTCTAGCCTAAATAAGGGTCTAAGTGGAGTGTTGCATGTCATAGACTGTTCATCCACCATGGTTCCGTCCTTAAGTATCACGGGTGGCCACCCACGGGGGGGGGGGTCTTACCCCTCCACAGAGATGCAAGCGGTATATTCTAAAGCCCTAGCAGACAGGGCTGAATATTTTAGGTAAAAGAACATTGTTTTTAAATACCAAAAATCCATTAATTATCTAATTCCAATAAAAGTTCTCATACTGATTGAATTAGAAATTTATGAAAACAGTATTTTCTAAGAAAAGTCTGTGAATATAAATTTGTAAAATCAATCAACGTCTACTTAATTTTATGAAATTTTAATAAAAAAATAACATCCTTAATTAAATCAAAACTTTAGACAAGATATTTAAATTACTGTAATATTTTTTTAATACTTTAAATGATATAATCCTACAAAAAAAAAACAGGAACAATAAAAAAGAAAAAGGAAAAAAATGTGTTAACATTCTTGTAAAAATCTAAAAACACTGAACAAGATATATTTGAACTTAAAAAGTATTAATGCAATGGCAAAATTACCTTCATATAATTAAACCATGTAAAATAAGAGTGTTTAATTTTGCTACTGAATTAATATTTTTGTCTATTTTGTATTAAAATATAATTGTTTAGTATGCTTTTGTTTTTTAAGTTCTTACAATAATACTAACTGATTTTTCTTACTGATTGTTAACAATGAGGAAAGCATATTAATGACAATTATACTGATTATAGATGTGCAAGTGATTGTGTTAATAGGGATTAAGATATATTAATAAGGATAAAGGTTTTTGCTGAGAGTGAGAAGTAAAATAAATTAAAAAAATAAAAAGCCAATTTCCTGATCCAGCTTAAGTAAAATAAGTCTATGATAATAACATGCCATGGTCACAAATGCACAAAAAAAAATTGGGGCTTTTCAAGTTGTGATCTCACAGAGAAATAAAATCTAATTTTCAGGCAAATTATCTTATGTAGGTAATAAAGCTATGTATTATTTTCTCTAATATAATTGGCTAATACCATTTATGTATTAAGAAATAAAGTAATGTATTTTGTTTCAAAGAATAAAAAAATAAAAAGATAAAAATTTAAAACTCCCCAAATCAATAACAAGATTTCAGCCAGTATCATTTTAATTCAAAAGTGATCTATTCAATAATTTTTGTTATTAATAATGCATTACTACTTGAGTGAATTTGATCCTAACTAGGTGTCCCAAAACCATGGCCTTGTGCCATACTAAGCTAATTTAATATGTATATATTAAATGATACTAAAAGAGTATAATAAAAAAGATATAGGCACCTCACCATGTAGAAATGGTAAGCATGCTAGTTGAGCGAACCATTATTTTCACTGGGTGCCCCCACACTTGTGGCCTTGTGCCATACTAAGCTAATGTAGTAAATATCAATGCAAATGCAAAGACAACTGACACAACTACTAAATGTGAATAATACAAAAGGATGAGCATTTCCTATGGAGAAATGGCTAGCAAGATAGTCTGGTAGACCATTACTTATCAAGTGCTCCATACTTGTGACCTTGTGTCAGATTAAGCTAAACTTCATGAATACCTAAAATACAAGTTAAAGAGACACATGATACTCAACTAATTAAATGTTTGGTAAGCAATCTAATTCTTATTTCTCCATTAAAAAGTATAAACAAAATAATCCTTAGTCCTTTTTCAATTTTCATGAAGAATTTATTTCATTTTGTATTAGCAGGGATACCCCATGTTGCACATGTATGATAATGAATTAACACCAGTAATGCATAAATCTTTTGTTTGTTTTTTTTAATCATAAGTGTGGAGTGGATAATAATTTAAAATAATTTTATTTTTAATTTTATTTGATTCATTTTTGCAACAGTTTATTAAAAATGAAGATAAAAATAAAAAAATTTGGGTTTTTTTTTTTTACGATGAAGTTTATATTGTAAATAGCGAAAATGTAGGGCCTCCAATTTTCGGTTTCAAATTTTTCTTAATTCCATTTCCACTTTTGATAAATTCCATTTTTTCCATTTCCACATTAGGTAAATTCTGTTTTTTCCATTTTTTTATGAGAAAATTGCAATAAAAAATGCTATAATTATTATTAAAACTGAAAATAAAAACAGAATTCAAACTTTTATAACATTTAAAGAAACAGCAAAAACCTACAATTTTTTGAAATGTTAAAAACCAAGTCCAAAAGTGAATTATACATAAAAATGTAACATTTCATCAAAGTTGTAATTGTCTTCTTTTTCAGTTAAGATTACTTTTTTGTCAAATGAGTTTTTGATTTAATGCATCTTTTATATCTAAAAATGTCAACACTATGGAGACAGAATTTGGAAAATGAAATATTTTAATCAGAAAATTGCTCTACTCTGGCTTTAACACAAATTTTAGATACTTGGGTCATTTTCTTCCTTTTTTTTTTTTTAAAGAGCAGGTCCAACTTTTGAGGCTGAGGGTGATTCACTATATTGATTTGATTCAGCCATTTTGGCAATTTGTTACTTATTCATAGAACTGGTTTGGAAAAATTGAATAAAATATGAAAAAAATAATCATTGAAAGTTAATGTTATTAAAGGATGTTTTTATTTAATTTAAATTTCTTTTACAATGGTGAGGATTATGCAATTACGAATCCAGGAGAATCCATGAGTGATGGTAAATTTTGGAGTAGACAAGCCAGTCGTTCATAAAATGGTGTTTGAAAAGGTTGTTTTTTTTTTTTATTATTTGTAAATTGTTTGGTCACGTGATAGCATTTACTTGTCTTTCATTATTTTCATAAAACAAGGTTACAAATGGTTTAGAATCTTTTACCTATAAATTTTGTCACCTGTAGTGAGTGAATGATTTTAATCTACACATGTCAATTTTAAAGCTCTAAAAAAAAGTTTAACCTGAATTTTTTTCTCTTTTATTAACCACATTCTTAGAAGATTAAGCTACAAAAACAAATAAATTTTTAAAAAATGCCTAGAAGAGAAATATTTTACTGTTTTTTGAGTTTCAAAATTAAGGCATCCATATGAACAAAATAGACAAAAAAAAAATCTAATTCTTCATAGAATTATCTTTAAAAAAAATAATTAAGAAAGTCAAATTAACAAATTGATTGAAGAGGTTGGCTCATGAAAACAAAACAATAAAACATTTTTTTTAAATGGATCTTCAGAATTTTGAGGAAAAATATCTTTTAAAAGAAACTGCATCTTTTATGTCTTTAGATACCAAAAATTTAATGAAAATCCAATAAATAGCTGGTTTTGAGGGATTTTTAAAAAATGGTGCTTTAACAGGTGCGTGTTTTTGTACATACCTAGGGTTAGAGGTTTTAAAATCTGTAATATTTCAATGAATAAGTATTAAACATTTTTAGTATATAAAAAAAATTTAATTAAAAATAATGATTGTTTTTAATGACATTTTTAATGCAAAACGCAAACTGCTTATTTACCATCTTTAAGTGTCTCATTAACGTAAACAAATTGTAATGATTTACAGAATTAATGTAATCAATAGAACTTTAGCTAAATTGTTGAATTTTTAATTCTGTAAAAGTTTTACAAATAAATCTTAAGTAAATGATTTATCTGAGGAATTATTCATTTTATAAGAAATAAAAACATTACAAAATAATTTTGTATTTAAAAAAAAATAATACAAAATAATTTAAATTAAATATCTTTCTTGTATATTATTTTCATTTATTCATTTCACAAATTGATATTTATTCATGAAAATAATTAAAAAAAGATAATAATTCAAATAATGTTACGGTTTTACATTCAGAGAAATTAGAAAAATTGCATATATAACTTTATTTTTAATTTTATATCATAATTGTATTTTTATCATAACTTTTCTTAAGGTATAAATGTTATAATTCTAAAAATAATTAAACATTACAGTAAACACTGTATCTTCATTATTATATCATTTCAGTAAACAGCTTAATTTTTTTATTGTATATCATAAGCTTAGTCTTATCATAACTTTGCTTAAATTAAAGTATAAATGTTATGATTTATAAATTAAAAATAAAACATTATATTAATCAAGATTATATATATATATATATATATATATATTATAATTCTTTCTTTTTTTTTTTTACAGTAAACAGTTTGATTTTTTATTTATTTATCGTATGCATATTTTTATTGTAATTTTGCTTAAGCATTTGAAACGGTAACAAATACTGTTTTGTTTTCTAATATCATTATTACCTATTTTTTTATTTACAAATATCTTCACTTATACAAGCTTTACCCTGATAATTCTTAATTTTTTTCCTTGGGTGATACATATTTAGATAATGTTTTTTGTAGTCGAGTACCATCATTTTTTTACTCACATAAACAGACCCACATTTATATGTATAGATTATTACAACAAACAAAAAAATAAATAAGTATGACCAAATATTTAAAATTTTCAAACAATATGAATATAATTTGTCTGAATTTTTTTAGATGAGCTTATTATGTATTATTTTGATTTTTTGGACTGTTGACCTCATCTTAATCATGGTATATTGCTCAACATTCAAACTGATTTCCCAAGTTGAATCATTGCTATACTCAGATAGACAAGGAACACCTGAAGAAGGCCAGAGAGTACAACAGACAAAACATTGTCTTTTTATATATCACAATAAAGATGAGGATAACAATACAAAAAAAAAAATCAAAATAATATAAATATATTCTCTCCAAAATATCTATAGTTGAGGGTGCAAAAAATTTATGAACAACTATATGTAAGGAAATAATTGTGTATATATATTATATATATATATATATATATATTATATATATATGTTTTGATTTTATATTTTCTCACTTTTATAAAACTTCAATATTGTTATTATAATTTTACTTATATATCGACAGATCCCAGCCCAAAGACTTGGAACCTATGCTCTGATCCTAGGCAATTGTACCAAGAAGCAGCACAGATACTACCCTTTGATCTTAGGGTGCCTAAAATTCAAGCATAATTAATGATTCCTACCAGTCTCAACATGAATTTGATAATTTGAGTGAATGTAAGTTTTATATTTGTTTAATAAATCCTGTGATACCAGGAATTACATAAACAATAAATAATAACTAGAATACTTACCAGCAAGAGTGACCATCCCTTCAGTATCAGGATCGGAACGAAGGTATCTATTACAAAAATCAGCAGATTCTAATGCCAGAAACAGGACATTCCCAAGAAAGTAACCAGCAGTTTGTCCAATTGAGTTGCACGTACTTGCCCAACCAACATTATGTCTAATTAGAATAAAGAAAAAACACAGTGAAATAATATTTCCTATATTTACAAATACTACAACAACAACAACAACAACAACAGGCTTCATTTCTATAGGGTTTTTTTTTTCATGGAATACTGCAACACATTAGACTAGAAAGCCCCCTCCCCAATAAAATCACACACAAAGAAAGCCAATATGCCTAGCATGCAACAAAACCATAAAATAAGTCTCTCCTTTTCCAAAAAGCACCACACTACAGTATACAAGGGGAAAAATAAACACAGCCACTTGGTTTGAAGAATGCATAGACAAGAAACTGTCAGTTACCAAGCACCATTGACTTCATGTCTATGCTACTCTAAGTCAATATGCAACTGAATAATAATAATAGTGTAAGGTGTCCTTATTTGTGCTCATCCAGATCATTATAATTTCCAAGGGAAATAACTATTAAATGCTAATTATAGAGTACTTCCTTTAATTTATTCATTATGTAATTAATTATGATATAAATAGAATGTGACTTGTGAGTGTCTGACAGAGAATCAATCAAACACAAATGAGCAGAGGCCTGATTATTTTCAATGACTTGATCTAGGGTTTCAACAATAAACTATTGGCCTCAAATGTCACCAGATGGAAAAATATGCCATTTTTTGTCAAACAAAGAGATTGAAACTTTGATCAACAAGTGTTTTCTGTCCTCATAAAGGATAAGATATGGTCAGATAAATGTTTATATATATATATATATATATATATATATATAGAGAGAGAGAGAGAGAGATACATAAGGTTCTAAATGAGTCTGACACTATCTACCTAGGTTTCACCTGAATTGTTCCTCAGGATAATTCTGACTGAAGGAGGTTGCTTAGAAGCCATACCTTTTTATGTCTACATGCATTTAGAATTTCAGTTCTTTGATTTAATAATTTCCTTGGTTTACTATAGGTAGCTATGGCGAGTTTTTCCTCTGTACAGAGGAGGCAAAATTTGTCTCCAGATGTGTATTTACAATATTTCTTTATTATTTCTCATTTTAGAATTGAAAAAAAAAACAAATGCGTGTATATATATATATATATAATATATATATATATGAAGGTTGGATGGATGGGTTTAGGATCTGACGATATGATGTAGATAGAAGGAAATTGGTCAAGAAATAAACAACTCAAAACAAGTAACAGGATGAAACGGTTTTGTCCGTATTCACGCGCTTATTCCTACCCACCCACACTCAAAACATCCCACTTTACAAAAAACTAACAAACCTAGGAATAAAAATCATACAAACCACTTCCTAAACAATCAAAGACCTCGTCAATTCATCTACACGCATAGACTTCCCAAATACTCCCAACGCCCCTAATGCCGGCATTTACACTATCAACTGCAACAAATGTTACATAGGTGAAACCCAACGGGACCTCTCACAACGCCTAAGAGAACACAAAAGATCGATAAGAATACACAACAAATTAAATGCTCTAGTCACACATATGATAAACATAACCACTCACTCAATTTCTCCCAGGCAAAACTCATCAAATCCATACATAGAAAGAATCTAAGACAACTATGCGAAGCTGCTCTAATCCCTCATACAAAAACTATTAACACTAGAAAAGGCTTCTTCAACCTTGACAGATCAATAACTCAACCAATAATCCGTGAGAACAATGTCACTCACCATGAAAATGGATAACAAATGACAATTAACAAAAACTCACGTTAATACAAAAAAAAAAAAAAAAAATACTACAATCTCTCACACTTCCCTACTAATATAAACATAATTTAGCTATACATCTACATATACTCACACAAATTAATATGTGCCTACACCTGGACAAAACCTACCACACCAATTGACCCATCAACCACTGTCACTGCCCCCTCACTTCAAACAAATATACCCTACTCCTCCACACAACTGACCCAGCGACCTCATTCTACCCAAATCCCTGTCCTCCTTATCTCACATCACTACACACTCACCCCCTTGACCTCCCCGGCGTGCCACCGCCACTGCTACTCCCACTACCACCAAACCACCTGTACTTAAACATATGCTTTGCTTTAATAAAGTTACTCTGACTGAAGACGTCCGCATGAATACGGACAAAACCGTTTCATCCTGTGACTTGTTTTGAGTTGTTCATTTCTTGACCACTTTCCTTCTATCTACATCATATATATATATATATATATATATATATACACACCAACCCTTCTGCATGAGTAGTATATGACACAAGGTCAGTTTTTTAAGCAGAGTTTAACAGGTTTGAATTCAGAGTTTTCCTTCTTCTAGACTGGTTACCAAACCATGGTTAAAAGGCCCAATCTGTCCTACTATTTTATCCATAGCTGGAGGTAGAATACTTGGAGGCATATCTTTCAAGGGTATTAGTTCCATGTTTTTCAGATGGCCAGTATGTTAGGTGTTCTTGAGTAAGATGTGAAAAACACCTTTACATATTTGCAAGAGACAGAAAAATAAAAGATATTGCATACAAAAAGACGCTAAAACTGATCAGAATTTATGTTTATAACTTTTGTTGATTATTTACATCATGTTCATATTTCTGCAATCTAGACTCTTGTTAAACTACAAGTTGAGCACAAAAGACACTCCTTGATTTTAAGTAGTCATAACATCAAAACTTATTAGAATATGTTTATAAATAGAGTGACATCACATATATTAACTCAAAATATTTATTTTCTATTTACACTCCTCCCACTGATGGCGCTCACCCCACAGCAACTTGAGTTTGTGCTCACCCTGTAAATATCTCATTATAATGGAGATTCAGTATCTGTTTGTCTGTAACTGAAACTACATCACTGCTTACATTTCAATACCCTCAGGAATTATGTCAGTTTATCAATGAGTATTTAATTTATAGTCAAAATCATTAATACATAGAATAAATCTTATTCTTTAACAATGATCTCTATAAAATATGAGTGAGATTTGCCTCAAAACAGCCCATGTTATTAGTGCATTTAAAATCCTGCAATGTGTCATATATCACTAAGAAATAAAGGTTTACATAATATATGGTGCAGTTAATTTGCATACTGTTTTTAACAAAAACAGTTTTAATAAATAATTGGTGTTATTTATTTATAATATTATTGATTTATTCTCCAACGTATTAAAATCAATCTTATGAATGATTTTATGTAGAAACCAATTAAAATATAATTAAAATAGGTGTCATCTTTTTATATGCGTTCTTATTTGATTTCATTAGTCTTTCTAATTCAATATATTTCATTACATTAAAACTTCAATACTTACATCTGGAGGACACATATTCTTGCTAGTTAAAATAATTTCATTAAAACATTTTGTCCCTTATTTTTTTCCTAAGTATCACTGGGTACCTCTGCTAATTTCAATATTTATTCATATCATTTTCAGAATAATAAAATTGAAAGTGATATATATTCCTTATTTGCAAAACAAGACTAGATAAACAAATAGTATCAATATATTTGTGATGTTTAAAATAATAGATAAAATGTTAACCTACTGAAACTATAACTTAAAATTATAGCTTCAAGTAATTATTTTTGTTTTGTTTGTTTTGTTTTGTTTTGTTTTACGGCATATCAACCTCAGTGGGTCATTTAATGCCGATAAAGTTTTGAAATAAATCAATTCTTAATGGATAATACAATTTTTTTATAAATACATTTTTCAATTTAACCCATAGATGGGACCCTAACAGGTACTACCACTCCGGGTCAGAGTGGACCAGGGAGCAATGGTGATAAAGGGGTGCTCCACATTCCCCAAACCTCCAAAACTGGAACCTCACCATCAGATAGAGTTTAACGTCATTCCCAGGACATGTAGACCCGCAGCCACCGCCTTCTAGCACCCATATGATAAAAAGGGGTTGGGGCTTGCCATAAGGGGAGTAATTATTCTTAGTACAAATAATTTGCACACAGTTATATGGGTTTGAGTTTTCTGATCTAAAAGTAATGATTTCCAAACAGATCTATCTAACTCATAAATGGGACCCTAACATAACAGGTACTACAACTCTGGATCAGAGGTAGACCTGGGAGTGATGGCAATTAAGGGATCTCAACACACTGAACTGGAGCCTCATCACCAGATGTAGTTTAGAATCATATCCAGGACACCCTTTTTTTGGTGGGGATCTTAACCTTCTGCAAGGTATGCAACTGGTATATTCTAGGCCCTGCCTTTGTAGATGGGAAAAATGACATTTAAGCCCTGACACACATTATAGGTTAGGTTTGTTTTCTATGTTTGAATCGCATATCAACCTAAGAGGAGGCATGTGGTGTAATGGTTATCATTGTAAAAAAGGACTTGGTGACCCAAGTTCAAATCCTGGACAAGGCTGTTTACATTTTTACATAGCACTAATACCCTTGGGAAAGTTCTGAATCCAACTATTCTACCTCCAGCTATGGGTAAATAGTAGGGCAGACTGAGCTCTTTAACCTTGGTTAGGCAACTAGTCTAGGACAAGGAAAACCATGAATTAAAACCTGTTAAGCTCAGCTTAAGAAATCACAGACATTGATCAAAAGAGTTTGATACTGAATAATCTTTTTTATCTATAGAAAGTTTCTACCAGCTTCAAATATACAACAATGGTTTGCCATCTCATTTAAATTCAAGTTGACTCAAACAGTTAAAGGGAAATTGCAATAAAAAGAAACTAAAATATTTTTTAAATAAATAGTTTTATTTTCAGAATTTTTTAGATGAGGCTTGATAATTTGTATTATTCAGACTATTGTCCTCATCTTTATTGTTATCAACACAACATTTTAGCTGATGTGCCTTCCAGAAGGTTCAGAGTCAAACAAGAAAATACCTGAAGAAGACAGGAGGGTACATCGGCTGAAACGTTGTGTAGATAACAATAAAGAATAGGACAATAGTACAAATAATACAAATAGTTTTTTTGTTTTTTTTAATTAATAATAATAATAACAAAATAAAATATCAAAGTGATTATGATTTTTCTTGAATGAAATGCATTAAATCTTAAATCTTAAAATGCTATTTTACATGATGACAATAAATAAAAAAAAACTTTTGTTTCTGTAATTTAGAAAAAAAAATCAAAAATAAGTTTTAAATCATTTTTAAAAAGTCAAACTAAATTAAACCAAATCATTTTGTTCAGTGATGGCATTGAATATAACAATATTTTTTTAGGCATAGAAATTTTTACAGTTAAAACCAGTGTAAGGTTTCATAATGGATTTTTTAAATTTGTTTAGACACCAATTGAAAAAAAATTAACTTACTTGGATAACATTGTAATTGCCCAACCATCAACAGCAATGTCTTGTGTTGCAGCCAAAAAATTAAGCATAAAAAATATAGTAGTAAGAAACACCACACGAGGGGAACCATCTTCATCTCCAAGAAGTTCTTTCACATAATACGAGAGAAGCACCATAAAGATACCAATCAGATACTGAGATGGTACCATCCATGACTTTCTTCTACCCATTGAGGATAGGTATACAGAGTCCACAATTGGTGCCCACAACAGCTTTAAGCTGAAAGGCCAATAGACAAAACTGAACATAGCTTGTTCTTTATAACTGATTTGTCGGCTTTGCAGCAACATGGGAATACTGCCAGCCAGTCCCAAAGGAATGCCTTGCAAGATATAAAGAAAGAGCAATAGTAAAATGTTTCCAGTGTCATCTCTCCAGTTAGATGGCTGATGTTGTGTTAATGATGGTCGGTCCATATAATCAGTAAGAGGGATATGTGGCATGCTGGTGTTATCCAGATCTGTTGTCTCTATTGTGTGTTGGGGCCATGTCTTCTCATAGTGATGATATTTCTTTTGAGAACGGTCTCTCAGGTCATCTGCAGAACTTGGCATTTTGGCAGGATCTTGTCAGGAAATAAGATGACAAAGCAAGTCAATAGTCTAAACTGGAAGAGAAAAATAGATTTTTTTTAAACTTGAAACTAAAGTATAAACAAGTTGAGCACCAACAAAAATGCATATAAATTTTCAATCTATATTATTTAAAGTGCATCTTACAAATTGGATTGGAAATAGTTTTATTCTTATTGAACTAACGAAAAGTCATACTGCAATGTGCCATTTTTATTGTGTTATGATGACATAGAAATATTGGATCATAAAGTATGACAAGAAGTGTGCAACTGTGACAAAATTAAAAGACTGTGTCATCAACAACAGATTATAGGGATTATAATAAGTGGCAGATAATAAGCAAAATATAATTGTTGTTATTAGAGATAAACTATTTGCTAGAGGGCAATGGGTAGCAAGATAATCTCAGACATCACTGCTAGTGAGTTTGATCCTCTCTGGGTGCCCTTGTGCTAAAAAAACTTTATTAAAAAAATCTACAATAATATTACAGGTAAAGCTATAAAGTATGTTTGGAATGAGGAACAATTAACTATTGCAAAAAGTTACATTTTGACTAGTCTAATTATTTTGCTTGTATGATTGTATAATCATTTATATGGTATTTTTTTATCATTGCTGTGGAAAAAACAACATTCATTTGATTACTTGATTATAAGGGGGAAAATTAAGTAGATTCCTCTGAAAATCACCAGAAAACAGACCAATTAAAACACCTAAATTTTTTTTTTAAACGAGATGCAAATAGACCAATTATTAATTCATATTACAAAATAAATTACTTTTTATCATTTATCTCCCAAGTCCTTTCAGCCGGGTCTAGGATGCATCTACTGCAGAAGGGTAACATCCCTTCTCCAAAAAAAAGGGGTGTCTTAGAGTCTGAATAACTATATGAATAGATTTGTATAAAATTCAAGACAGTAGTTTTTGTAGAAAAAAATCATGAATTCTGAAATAAAAAGTGCTAACAAATGTCATAATATTATTATTTGAAAACTTTTTTTTTTTGCTTTTTTAATTGATATGTACTGTATTCTATTAAATTGTCAAGAATTTTTTTTTTTTTTTTAATTAATTTTTAAGAGATTTTAAATCTTTTGTGTGCTTAAATAATTGTTTTTTTAATGTTTAAAAATCTTTTTTGTGTGTAGAAATCGAATTTTTCACTAATATTTAAATATAATATAATACTAAATTTTAGAATTCAGGTGAACTAAAAATTTGTCCGATTCACGATATATTAATAGTTTTAAAAAAATTTGTAATTTTTATTGTTGAATAGTAATGTTTGATTCTTATAATATATGGAAGAGCAAAACTGACAATATTTGTAATACTTATTGTCTTTTCTTTGCTTCAGTTAGACTATAAGTTCAACTAAAAAAAATTTTCCTCAAGTTATTCTGAAATTACCACAAAAAAAAAAAAAAAAAAATCTTTCAAAAATCATTGAAAACGCACAAGAAAACAATTATGTTGAATACAGGCACCAATACATTTAAATGTATAATTGTCAAAGAGAGATAATATGCAAATTTATGGTCCCGGTTTCTAAAGAAAAATCACCTTTTTGCAAGTAAAATGGACTGTTTTATTTATTTTTCAATATAACAGTGAGTAATTTTTCCCAATTGGATAATTTGATCTTTGAATTAACTCTTTTTTTGCGAGATTTTTCTTTTTTAAAGTTCAAAAATATTTACTTTCGTTTTTGATCACATGACCCGATATTGGTGATACCTACATGAACACAATCTTGTTTAGTTCTCAGTTATTTAAAAATGGATATTATTTTCTGTCATTTAAATCATGTTTTCATCTCTTCAATTGTCAATTACTTATCACAATATATGTATGTGAGACAGAGTGGGGGATAATACCGTTGATTATCACTAACCACTTTCAATTATTAATTCTAACAATAAACATTTATTAAATGGATCATGTAGTGACAGGTTTAATTTAAAAGATTGATAGGAATTGTGATTTGTATTCTAATCCACCCTCATAAAAAAAAGAGAATTTGTATAACTCATTGTTCCAAAAACTCAGACAGAAATTTTTATATTAATCTGTGAAATGCCTTCATTTTCTTTTGATATGGGTACTATACAAATAATATGTATCTCTATACAGGTGTAATGCCTACTTAGAACACTGAAAAGAAACCTATAATCCACAATGCACAAAATAGCTTTCAAATAATTTATCTTTTAAATATATTTCACAAGATACAATTTCAATCTTAAAAATAAGAAATAGTTTCCTTAATGTAAAAAGTACTATTTCCAATAGGTATATACCAAAACGGTCACGTGATCAGTTTAGGCCATCTTGAATAAAACGGAAATAAATATTTCCGAACTTTGTTTATTAAGAATCTCGTAAAAAACAATTAATGATCATACAGGTTTGTTACAAAGAAAAACAGTTAATTCAAAGATCAATTATCCAATTGGGAAAAATTACATCGTTATCTTAAAAAATAAATAAACCTATCTGTATTACATGCGAAAGGGTAATTTTCAGGCCGCAATTTAGACAGAAAAAATTACATATTATTTCCGTTTTACGATTATACATCTACATATGGCTGGCTATAATGGACATACTTTTTTAAGCCAAAATTTACTATTAAAATGAATAAAATATTTAAAAATTTTAATATTAAAATTTACTATTAAAATAAATAAAAACTTGAAAAAATTTAATACTAAAATTTCACAGTGAAATTGACTTTTAAAAAAAATGTCTTCGGTTTTGGTATTAATTTTTAAAATCGAAAATGAAATGAAAATTTGAATATTTTTTCTAAGAGAAAAACTGATAAAATAATCAATATATACTTATTTTTTATTCTAATAGGTCGAAAAAGTTGAAAAATAATTTTTTATGCTAAGAAAAACAAACAATAGTTACTGAGAAGTGTCTCGTCTCTTTGTATAAAAACAAATATGTCAGTTTTGCTCTTCCGTTTATTCTAAGAATCACACATTACTATTCAACAATAAAAATTACAAATTTTTTTAAGAATATTAATATAGCGTTGATTGGACTAATTTTTAGTTCACCTGAATTCTAAAATTCATATATTTAAATATCCGTGAAAAATTCGATTTTTTCACGCAGAAAAAAAAAATTATCTAATTTATTTCACGCAGAAAAAAAAATATTTAAGCACACAAAAGATTGAAAATATCTTAAAAATTAATTTCTTTAAAAAAACTTTTTTCTTGACAATTTAATAGAATATAGTCCATACCAATTAAAAAAGCAAAAAGAAGTTTTCAAATAATAATATTATGACACTTCTTTACACTTTTTATTTTCGATTTCATTAATTTTTCCTAAAAAAACTACTGCGTTGTATGTTATACAATTTCTTTGATAAAGTTATTCAGACTCTTATCTTTATAGAAAAAAAGTAAAAAGTTTTCTGATGGGTCATTTTTTTTTTATCTCTTAATATAAAATAGGGGGGGGACAGACCTCGAAAAAAAAATTTCAGATATATTTACATCCAAAGGTAAACATTTATGGAAATTTTCGTGAAAATCAGACTATTAATTGATTTTTCATAGAATTTTTTTTAAAAACTCTTATCGTAACTTGTTTTTAGCTACGTTAAATTTCAGTTGATTTAATCAAAAATGAAAACATTGTTTTTCAATCATAATTTTCATTATTTCCGTAAGCTGAAAATTTTTTTAATCATCAGGAGTTTGTTTAATGTCTTTTCTTTCGAATGTAAAAATTTTTTCAAGAAAATATTAATTTTTCTGCAAGTTTCATTGTGTTAAATATAGGGGGGGGGGGTAAATTTCACAAGGTAAAATTGGTGGTACCTAATTTCCAAAAAATAAACAAAATGTTAACAGTAAAACTTTTAAATATGTAGGACAAATACTTCAAAAAGTTTGTTTTTTATTATTATTTCTGTCAATTTTGAAAAAACACACAAATAGTATAACTAAATGAACCTTTAGATCTTAAATAAGCTTTCTTCATATGGCAGAATGAACATAAAAATCAAATGACATATGGAACAAAATGAAAAAACCATGTGATAAGCCGTCGTAAATTGCGACATCAACAATATGAATTAATCAATTTATAAATAATACATACTAATTAAACAACAAGTAGATAATTAAAAAGAGATGATGATCGGATTAATTTTGGATTTCTGAGAGATTTAAACAAGCTGTAAAACTCTTATTTGGTTCAAGAATTAAATTTTTCATGGATGAATAATCCAAATCAAAGGCCAAATAAATTCAATTAAAATGTGTAAATCTTAAGTTTAAAAAAAGTAAAATATCTTATCTTTGCTTCAATTAAAAAATATATTTAACCTTGAATTTTAAAATCTTTCTGGAAAAAGAATTAAACAAATTGTTGAATCACTAATTTTTAATTTTCAAAACAGTTTTAATAAGAAAAAAAAAAGTTTCTAATCGTTCATAAATCTATATATAAAAAAAAACTCCTGACACCGGCAAATTTTCTTGTTTTATGGGAAGATGATTAAACAGTGATTATGTAATTAAAAACATTTTTGAATTAAAAAAAAACAAACTGTGTGATTATTACATATTCTGTATTTTAAGTAATAAGCATAGAATTATTTATGTCCGTTTTAAAATGAAATGAAATTCCGTTACACCAATGACCAGATTTTTAAGAGAGGGATATCCTCGGGTGGAAAGTTAATATTTACACAGCAAGTTTAAAATCGGTTAGACAGAAAAAATTAATACAAAACAAATTCATTATTTTTTTTTTTTTTTTTTATATCAGTTTAGAAAAAAAAATCAACGAGTTTTTAAAAATTAGCATACAAATCTGGAAAAATAAGGTCCCTCAATAAATTACGCTAGTAAAAATAATGCAAGCGTTATAAGTTGTATATTATCATCAAGTAGAAAAAACAAACAAATTTACAACAGAAAACCCCGAACACATGATATAATTACTTTAGTAGTAGATTTTATACATAAAAATTTATTTTATAGAGATCCGAGTTAGACGGAAATGATCGAACGTACAAAAAATCGTATGTTGGAATATACGAGAAATTTACTATTATGACATTTGTGAAAAACTAAGCAAATAAATGTTTTAAATTACAAAATGTTAAGAAAATTAACATTGGAAAAGAAAAATGTCAAATGATTTTAAAGTATTTTTTCTTATCAGGGTCAGAAAGATATTTCATTTTGTTTTATTTTGTTGACCTTGTTGAGAAAAATGTTAATGTTATCAATTAATTTAAAGTATTTTTTGTAATATGAGACAGGTAAACGCATAATTAAAAACGTAAACAAGTGTGCAAAGTAAACCATTTTGGTTGTATCACTAATTGCGAAATTATGAAATACTTAAGCTCGGTTCAACTTCCCCAACTTATGTTCGAGTATTGGGAACTTTTTTTTTTATCAGTGTCTAGTGACATAATATTATCATAAGTCAAATAAAACAAGAAAGGATTAAATTAATTGGTCTTAGTTAACATTAACAAACTTATGAAATGACTAGAAAACCGATCATTTATGAGAAATTTAAAAAGACATTATTAGCGCAGTTCGATAACCACCCTTTGCTTTCAGTGGCGTGGGGGTGGAAATACTAAAATGAAAGAAAGAAGAAATACCGTAAAACAAAGTTATAACTTACAGGTTATGTTGCTGAACTAATTATATTCAAATTTGGTTCATAGTCAATTTAAGTCAAATCAAATATCATACAAAAACAGGAATATTGTTAATATCCCTGCTAAGTGTGTACTGTATAGCATATGGTTATGCACACTGTTCAAAGAAAAAAAAAGAATATCTAAAAATACATTTTGTACACGTGGTTTATGTACATTAGATCTTCTTTTTTCCGTCATAGAGTGTTACACAAAAAAATCCACGTATATTTTGAGGTTGTATGGAACTAATTTTCCGCGGGTAACCGACATTCAAAGAGAAACATTCCTAAAATTGTATAATGTTTTAAAATTTAATTTTTTCTTTAAATTTTTGTGTTAGCAAGAATTTCAAGATTGGCGACAAATCCCATATAAAAATCGCGCACATTTGGATAAATAAAAATGTTTTTTTTAAATAAATCAATTTGTAAATAAATCAAGATAGAATTTTTTTAAACAGATTTTGAAAAATAATAAACTATTATTATATAAGTAAAGTTTACTAATATAACTTTTTTTGTTTATATTGTTTACTAAGTCTTAGTAAACAATATAAACAAAAAAGTTAACCGGTGTATTTTAGTGACTGCTTAGTAGTCAGTGTTAAGTAGGTATTATTTACCCAACCCGTTCGCCACGGGTAGGATGTGACACAAGGTTGCAAGTATGGAACATCCAACAAGGATCGAACTCCCTATTCACTAGTAACGGATCTGTAAGACTAGCTTGCTAACTATTACACCAAGACGGGACGTCCCTACTTTCGGTGTCAAGTACCCGAACCCCGACCAATATCAGTCTTTTTTCTTTTATAAAAAAAAGAATTTCTCTAGCTTTTCAGTTGTTTTTGTTTTTTACCAAAATTTTACAGAAATCAGAATCAGATATTTTCTCTTACTGTTTTTTCGAGTTGGGGTTGAAAACAAATTTTGGTAAATAAATTAAATAAATATATTGGAACTGATACACGAATTAGTTTTCAAAATATTTGCTTCGAAATTTTCATTCTCATTTCCTTGAAATCCCAAATAATGTGATATTGGGGCCCTTTTATTTTATTGTGTCTTATTTTGTTTTTGTTTTATAATGTTGTAATCTGATTTTCAATTTTCAATTAAAGTAGAAGAAATATCCCTAAAATTGCAACAAATAGTAATTGATTCATTTTGTTTAGTAGTTATATCAAGTTTTCAAGTAAAATTATCACAACAGAGGATTGGGTGTTAACTTGTCCAAAAGTGGGAGTGTTTTGTTTTTTGTTTTGGTTTTTTAATTTTATTTACCTTAATACTACTAAAAATATGGTCCGAATAAAAATAAAGTAAGAAAGAATAAAATAACTTGACAGAAAACATCATTCTTTTAACCCAGAAACAATAATTTTATGTGCATATGAATTTACTAGATGCCAGAAATCTGTCACTTTGTTTCAAAATAAAGTATTTGAGAAGTCTCTTTTTTTTTTTTTTAATCAATGTACGATGTACGTCAATTTAAAAAAAAAATGATGAATGAAAAAAAATAATAATAAATCCTCACGCGGAAGTTGTATCAGAAAAAATCAAAAATATTTACTCACCTATAGGTAAAAGCGGGATTCATGAGCAATTTAAAGATTCGAATTTCATTTTGAATATTATCGATGAAATAAAAATTGTCAATTTTTAGTGTTGAAAACAAAACACCACGTCAGATTAAAATCGGCATGATAGAAGAGTAAATAATCCTCTTTGACAAAAGATGGCATAAATCAAGGGCGCACACTCTCACTTGAAAAATAGGCTCAGTGGTCAGATCAACAGTCTGACGGGCAAAAAAAGTTGAGGTTATGTTTGTATTAAAAACTAGGTATAAATTATGTCTACAAATTAATTAAGATTATTCATATCTTAGATTCTAGTAGAGACTCTAATACTTGCAAAGCTGACATAAATCACTTATTGCGGTATGATAAAAAATATGGATTTAGGTAAAACTAGTGAGAAAAGTACTTTTTTGCGGATTAATGATTGATTAATCAGTATTTTTCTGTACTGACTATAAACCTTAGAGTATCTTTATTATCGCTAATCTGTTGTTTTTAAGTAGTGTTTTAATTAATAGATAAGTTGTTTGTTTTTTTGTTTTTTGTTTTTTTTTTAGGGGGGGTCTCGGATTTATTTTACAATTGCACTTTTACAGGAGGAAAAATAAGAAGTAGGTACCACCAAAATAGGTCACATGATCAGTTTACACCATAATGAAGGAAGAAACGTAAATATTTTTGAACTTTTTTTAAAATCTCGCAAAAATAAATAACGAACATAAAGAGTTGTTACAAAGAAAAACAGTTAATTCAAAGATCAAATTATCCGATTGGGAAAAAATTACTCACCGTTATCTTGAAAAATAAGTAAAACAGTTCGTTTTTTTTTTACAACACGGTCAGTTTCTTTATTGATATTTTTTTAGCAGAATTCTGTATTCATGGTTCTTTTACTATAAAAAAAATCTCGCCTAGAAACTTATAAAAATCTTCTGACATATTATTCAGACTGTTATCTTTATAGAAAAAAAGTAAAAATCGTTTTTTGCCGGTTCATTTTTTCATATTTAATAAAATAAAATAGAGGGAGGGAATAGACCTCGTAAAAAAAAATATTTCTCCCAAGATATTTTAGGAAAAAACTAGTTCAGACATATTTTCATTAAAAGGTAGGTAATTATGGAAATTTTCGTGACCATTAATTGATTTTTCATAGTATCTTTTAAAAAGTTTGTAGTCATAACTTGTTTTTGGCTATGTTATTGATTTAACGGCGCAAAAATGTAAACATTGTTTTTCGTTCATAATTTTCATTATTTCTGTTAGCTGAAAAAAATTTTTTTAATCATAAGGAGTTTTTTTTAATGTTTCTTCTTTCGAATGGAAAAAAAAATTTCAAGATAATATTAACCTGTATGCAAGTTTCATTGTGTTAAATATATGGGGCTAAATTTCACTGGGAAAATTAGTGGTACCTAAGTAACAGTCACGTAACACTTACAGCCATAGTCGTTGCAGGTTTGAAATAATATTCGGCTTTAACTTTAGAGGGTATTGTTGATTCTAAAATAATAAATAATAATAAATTCAACACGAGTATAAGATAAGAAATTATTTTTATAACTTCATTTGCAAAATTTAGTCAGAAAAAATGTTTTTAACTAAAAAAAAAAAGTTAACTTTTTAACTAAAAATACAAAATCAATAGTGACCAAATTAAAACTTAAATTCTGATGAAAGAAAAATAAATATCATTAATTGGTTAAAAAAAACAGTTCTCAAATTTTATTAAAAATATTCCTCTTTCCTTATTGAATGCTTTGTAATTGTTGAATGTTTAAAGATTTGATGTCACTATTTACTTTTAACAAATTAATAACAGTGCCATGAAATTCAGTATTTATCTTTAAAGATTTTCTAAATATATCGAACTCTATGTGAAATTCTAAGGAAATCTAGCAGACGATATATTTGAGCTACCCAACTCATAAGTTCCCGTGACAAGCAAGAACGACAATCGACATGATATTGTAGATCAGATGAGTTAAGCATTGTATGGAAAAGCTATCCAAAAACAATTTTAAAAATAACTGGAATATTATACTTATAAAGTTAAATAAAATTGATAAAAATAATTAATAGTGATTTTTATAATAAAAAACCTGTACATTTAAAGATTTTTTTCCTTCTGCACTTTTGTAAATTCTCCATACATTGGTAAAAACAAAGATGGCGGCCTCCAGTTGTTGTGTGCTTTCCCCGCCAGGCTTAAATAAATCAATTGTCGATATTAAATTGCACATCGATAAAATATTATATTTCCTCAAATCATTTGGATGGTTAGCTGATGTATATATCTCGGTAATACTTTCCTTCTTTTTACATCTATGGTTTAATTTTCAAATTTTGGATGCAAAAATTACTTGCTACATTATGAATAATACGTCGAATACGATCTGATTTTTTTAACTAACAAATATATATATTTTGACATTTAAAATTAAACCAGCAATTATATTCTTTTTCTGTTCTTTAATGCATATTGAAATATTTACTGATGAAATATCAAATTACGACAAGGTTTTTACCGGCTAGTTGTCCGAGTGAACACTTTGTGCCTAAGTTGTTATGTTACACTCTTCCAAATGGTAGTTAAAATTTATTCAATTAATTATTGTTGTTCCACAATCCAGACCAATACACATGATGCAATTAAACTTGATTTTTTTTATGTCAGTTGCTTTTTCGTATTTAACGCAGTAACACTTTGTTAATTTTAGGAATTAGATGCTTGTAGAAGAAAACTGGTGTGACTATTTCACCTTTCTTTGTGATATACACAATAGAAAACACTCGAAGAAGGAAATGCATACATTTATATAACAAAAAATATTATTTAATTACAACTGAGAAAGAAAACTTGCTGAAAAAAATACACATCAAAATTAGTAATTATGAACTTTTGTTTAGTAAATTAGGGTGTCCCAGAAAAAACAGAAGCCACAAATGTTGTAATAAAACTGTTAATTTTAACTAGGGGAGTTTAGGGTTGGGGTTCTGTTTTTTCTGGGTCACTCTGTACAGGGTGAGGGTGACCCAGAAAAAAACAGAACCCAAATTATTTATTTATTTTCGCATTAAACTAACCCGAAACCCTAACCCTAAACCCCCTAATTTACTAAACAAAAGTTCATAATTACCTAAACATTTACAGTATCCAAATATCAGAAAGTAATAGTCTCTTACTTTCCGATATTGTGCATATAAAAGAGACTGTGATTGATTCGGTTAAAAAAAATAATTTACTAGCATCTTAGCAATGATGAAAAATGACAATCCTAAATTAATTCATCCAAAGGTTTTTAACTAGTTTACTTGACAGACAAAGAAAAAAAACATTTTAAAACCTCTAACTATACGTAAAAAAAAATATACATGCTGGAGCCTGTACTACTTAACAATAGTTAAATCTAACAGCTAGCAATACAGCACGTTTTTATACTTATAAAGTTTACAAGTAACATGCAGATATAGTTATAAACAAGTACCAATTCATAATTTTTGCCAACAGTTCTGAATTGTGTGTGTGTTCTTTTTTTTTTTTTTTCGGTGGGGGTGGGGTTTGATTTTAACTTATGAACATAAAGTAAATAGTTTGTTTTATAAGTGAAACTTGTTATTTACTAAACTTTACTTAGATATGCTACATGTCGCTTATTGTACCTGCTATTGCTTAAAATGGTTACCTACCTAAATATTGAACAAGCTCATCGCTGCTTAACTTCGGTGATCTAGCAGGAACTAGTACTTTTGACGTTACTTGACTTGACCGTAAGTCATACGTGAAACTTGTTAAGCAAACATCGTTGTAGTGTATATGATATGATCTATAAATTGTTGCAAGTCATTGTCCTACATATGGTGAAAAATGTTTTTTTTTTTTTTTTTTAATTTTAAAAGTTATACACATTGAAAGTACAGTACAGCAACATTTACATGTGACAAACATGTTAAGAAATAATGATAATCGATAATCCATGATATTTACTACATACCCCACGTGTATGGGTTAGACACAAGGCCCTATTAATGTTGGACCACCCGCAAGCCGTGACTGATAGATGGCAGGTGCAGAAAATGTGTTGATTAGCTTGTAAGATCCAGGTCCGAAGCCACTGGACCCCCACCCGAAGGGGCGATCCATTGTTTTCTTGATAAATCAGGGTTGAAAACAAAATATCAGTTGTGGATTAGGGTTATTTATTTACATATATATATAGAGAGAGAGAGAGAGTGGGAGAGAGATTTAAGATAATTTTATAATTTAGAATAATTTTACTTTAAATTGTAAAGTGTTTTAAAAGTAGATATTTTCCTGACCCTCCACCCCCACACACACACACACTGGGCTGGATTAGCATAAAGTCTTTTCAACTTTGGGGGCCATGCATAAACTGAAGCTCATGCAATGGCCAGTGCAAAAAAATGCATGGTTCCGTCATCATTCCCTTTGAGGGGCACCTCAGACACCGGGCAATAAACCCGGCCCTTACCCCTTTTAGGCAAGTGAGCAGGTGCTACCTGGGAGAACATCTCCCAGGGATCAAGCGAGTTACTTTACCTTTCTCACTAGATCAGGGGTCAAGGCAAGTATCATGTGAGTAAATAAAGTAATATCTTGAAGGATTTTGGGTTAAAATCTGTTGGGTTTTTTTTTGGGGGGGGGGGTTAAGTTGCCCTGGAATTTACAATCTGAAAATCAAATTATTTTCTGCAAAAATATCAAAACAGAAAAGGCAAGCTTTATTATTATTTTCTAAATAATAATAATAATTAGACTTATCCTCTCTTTGGCATCAGAATAAGGTAGTGACCGTTAATGTATTCAATTGTATTGGGCCATAAGGGTTTATGCAATGTATTATAAACATATATCATATAGAAAGTATACTCAGTAGATATATAAATGAATATAATTAGAATTTTTAATATAGGTAGCTCATTTTGATCTGTTATTTTAAAAGTAGGGTCATTCCATGTCAAAACACCGGAAAAATTTGAAATCTGCACCCACCGACACCGAATTACTTGAAATTTGGCACAAATGTTCCCCTTCATGAGTTAGGAAAGTGTGCCAAATTATTTTGTCTTAAACCTTACAGTTCCGATTTTAGAGGGGGGGGATATAATTTTGCTATTTTGTCGCAAAATCTCAGTGTTTTTTTTTTTTTAATTTTTAAAAAATACTTTCATACATTCAATATTTCTGAAATTTGGTATGTAAGGCAAATAAGGACTGTAGAATCAAATATCCAACTATTTTAACCCTATACCTCACAGAAAATTTTATTTTGCCCACCTAAATGCATGACTCCAAAATCAACAACTTTTCACCTATGTAGCTTATGGTCAGTCGAAAATATGTCCTCTTCAATTTTCATAATATTTTTTTCTTAACATCTACTATGTCTGCCTAAGTTCACCAAAGAATTTCATGAGGGGGTCAAGTCTACTTTAGAAGATATGAACCTGCCAAGTTCAGAGTTTTTTTCCTATGTACGTGCAGGATTTCAGTGAAAGATTATAATTAAAGACAATCAGCCTAATGCTCCATGAACTCTCAAATGTTGATATTGTGCTCAGTGACTTCTTAAACTATTCAATAATATTGTTTTTATCAATTAAAAAAAAAAAAATTAAATACGAGGGTGAGTCAAAAAGTAATGCCATTTTGTTTAGTACAGGTATAATTACTGACACAGGAACATGTATCATGAATTAAAATGAAGTTGGTCCTCTGTGGATCACCTCCCTACTTTCCCACAGTCACTGTTTTTTTTTTTTTCAATAGCAATGTTCCACCTTCAAATGAGAGTATGTATCACTATTCTGTTAACTGTCCTTTGAGCCACTTCTTCACTACAGATTTCACTTTGTTTATTTTTTTTGTTGTGTTTTTTGTTATTTAAAAAAAAAATATTTTTTACTATTTTTCAATCAAAAGAAAGTGATAATAAAAATGAAGGAGTCTTTAAAATATTACATTTTAAACTACACTGTGCCATAAATTTTGTTGTGTGTATAGACCATCTTGGACAGATGATAAACTCTACCATTTGGTGTTATAGGGACATCAACAGTGCACAGAATATTTGTGAATGGCACAAAACATATCCTTAAAATTCTCTTCCCAGTAAAATGAACAAGATGGAAGAGCTGGGTGCACTAACTTAATCAGCAAGTCATTCTCTGTATCAATCCAAATTTTATTGTCACACCTGCAACAAACATATCCTGAAACAACAAATTTCACTGTTTTTCTTCAGTTCCAATAGAGAAGTCATGTATTAGGTCATAGTTTTCATCTTCACTACATTGTTTTATGGCTATTTTATCTCTGATGAGTGGAATAAATTGATGAAAACTTCTTGTTCCTGGGACTGTGGATGCATTTTTGAATCTCATGTTGAGGCTCCTCCTTGCTTTCTCAACTTCCTCCTTTTCAACCAGAATTAATTTGATACCTTCAATTGCAGATCTGCAATATTCAAACATAGATTTTTGGAAAGGATTTCTTTGGTAGTTGGTCTTCGGAGACTTTCTTTTGACACTATCCTTTTCACTGTCCCACCTATAACATCACATGGTTGTTTACCATGACTTGTTGCAAAGAGATTCCATTTTGTATTGAGACCCAAATATTTCTGATGGTTGCAAAATTGGCAAAGTTCTTGTATTGTACTGTGCAACTATCAGTAAAATACTCACTATTTTTTATATTTGGCAAGGTAGGCCCGATTACCTCAATTTTTTTTCTGTACATATAAATAAATGCTACAACATGTGAGTTATCACTCAACATAATGCAGAAACAATGATTTTGCATTGCATTTTCAAGTTTAAAGTAGGGTACCACTGGATTTAAAGTACATTGTGAGGTACTCCAATGAAAACTCTGGATCTCATCTTGAACTACAAATTTGTAGTTCTCAGCAAAATCTCCCAGGAACAAAACTTCAAAATCACTAATCTCCTCCTTTCTTTGCTTTAAGTATCTGGATTGTGATTTAGCCAATTAAGAATGAGGTGCTAATTTATTCAATTGCAAAACAACTAAATAAATGTAAGCTTGACAGGTTTCCTTTTCTGTTGTCAATCAGTCAGTTGTTATCCATTGGGAGAACTCTATTGATTCAGTGTTATCAATATTTCCTTCGATGATGTCAAATTTTTATTCAAGCTGCCCTGATGATTTAGGAAAATTTGGCCACCTATGAATCATATACTCTCTGCTACTGGTATTACAGACAATATATTTCAAGAGATCTTGATATGATACATTCAGTGGTTCCAGTAATAATTTCATGTTTTGTTGGATGGTACATACACATATGGCATGTGTACCTGCACTACCAGCAAGGACACAGCATTTCAGCCTTAGACTACAAAATTTTGAAAACTCCAAGAATGCTATCAGGTTCTGTTCCTTGAATGGTCTGAAGAGCTCATTTAGGTTGCACAAGATGAGTCTTTTCTGCTGATGAATATTATGTTTAATACTAACATAGTCTTTCCTGCCTGGCATCAGTTGAGTATATTCATCATCTTAGTAAAATGCTTCCACTAGCTGGGCAATATTAGCAGGCAAAGATTTTCCCCCTTTTGGTTCTGGCACAGCTAAAATACCTCTTACGAACACAATTTGTGAGCCTTGCGTACAATGTGTTCTGAAACTCCAAACACACACATGACTTTTTTGTGTGACCAGTCGGTAGGAGAGCAAGTGTCAAGATTTGTATTTTTATGTTGGTTGATTCCACTCTCTTCATTTTTGCTACAAGAAGCTTTATCATTTTATCAAAGTACTTAGCTTTATCTAAAATTTCAAAGCCTCATCATTCAACAGCTCAGAGTCAACATTTAACGACCTGCCTACTTTGGTCTTTATACATTGCAATACAGAAGAATATTTTCTCTTACCTAAATGAGCTTTTCCAGAGTAATGATGTCCTTTTGTTTTTATTGGAGAAATTCCAATAGCAGAGAAACATTCATCGATATTTCTCTTCTCTGTTTCTGCAGAAGTACTTGTATCAAGCTTTTTCATTGCTGATCTGATACATGTCTTGGTTCTTCATTATTACTACTCTTTTCTGATTCTGCGGAAGTACCTGCTTCAAGCTCTTTCATTTCCTCATCAGGAAGAAGTTTGTGGATTTGTATTTGACAATTAGGGCAGTTTCTTGTCTGGGATTAGTACCAACTTAGCCTTTACCTTGTCTGCCATCACCAATGAAATTGGTTTCAAACTGCCTTTAATTTGCTTTTTATGATTTTTAAATGGAATACAACATCTCTTTTCAAGCCATTCATATTTAGTCAACAAGGTCTGTTTGTGATAGCAACAGATAGACTGTATTTCATCCTCATCAAAATCTTGTTCTATAGGCAATAAGCTTTATATCCATCGCATCCAACTGATCAATTGGAATCACTCCAACCTGTTTATCATGGAATAACATTTTCAACTGTTAGCTCAGTACAAATAGTACAATAATGTTTGCCTCTAAAACTATCTTTCATTCTTTCTTTTCAATAAAAACATTATTCCAGTGATGAGGAAGTGAAATCTATAGTGAAGAAGTGGCTCAAAGAACAGTTAACAGAATAGGGATACATACTCTCATTTGAAGGTGGAACATTGCTATTGAAAAAATTAGGATGATTGTCTTTAATTATAATCTTTCACTGAAATCCTGCACGTACATAGGAAAAAAACTCTGAACTTGGCAGGTTCATATCTTCTAAAGTAGACTTGACCCCTTCATGAAATTCTTTGGTGAACTTAGGCAGACATAGTAGATGTTAAGAAAAAAATATTATGAAAATTGAAGAGGACATATTTTCAATAGACTGACCATAAGCTACATAGGTGAAAAGTTGTTGATTTTGGAGTCATGCATTTGGGTGGGCAAAATAAAATTTTCTGTGAGGTATAGGGTTAAAATAGTTGGATATTTGGATTCTACAGTCCTTATTTGCCTTACATACCAAATTTCAGAAATATTGAATGTATGAAAGTATTTTTTAAAAATTAAAAAAAAAAACACTGAGATTTTGCGACACCGCACAGCCTTAATTTTGAGGCAAAATTATATCCCCCCCCCTCTAAAATCGGTAGCAGTTGAGTGGTAGACCAATGTGAAAAATAATTCAAAATTGATGAAAAATTGTGAATTTGTTGAAAGTTTCTTGAAAATTAGTAGATGTAACAAACACCTGAAAAAAAATCATCCCATCATGGTGTAATGGTTTGCAAGCTAGTCTTGAAGATCCATTACTACTAAATAGCAAATTTTATCCTCACTGGATGCTCCATACTTGCAACCTTTTGTCACATCCTACACATAGTGAATGGGTTGGGTAAATATTTACACCTGAAGAAAACTAGAGAGTGCACCAAGTAAAATATTGTGATTGAAACAAGAATGATGAAGAGATTAGTCCAAATGATTTATATTATATGTGTACCATTTTTTCTGAGAAGTTTCTGAATTTTATTACTTTCTTCCCTTCTTCACTATTATTACCCTATTTTCTCTTTTATCTTCTTTCCCCCTCATTCTTTCCATTACTCTACATGCTTTCCCTCCCATCTTTTTATCTTCACTCTTTCCATTAATCTCTCTACTTCTTCTGCCTATCTCCCTCTGATTACTCTTTTTATTACTCTGCATACTTCCTCTACCCACTCATTCTATTACTCTTCCTATTTCTCTCCCATCTTTCCCTCACTCTATTACTCTCCATATTCCTTCCTGTTTTCCTCTCCCTCCCCCCTCTCTCTCTATCTTGTCCTCCCCACGTTTAATTCATCCTACTTCCCTCCTATTTTCCCCTAGTCTTTCTATTTATTCCCTCTTCTCATATAATCTTTCCCTTACTTTTTCCATTGCTCTCTTATTGCAGTATGCTAAACTCTTACTTAATAAATGTGTCTGATAAATTCATCATCAGTAAATGTATTGTCAGTACTGACTCAATTCAGAATTTAATAAAAATTGCTAAAGGTTTAAGGTTAGGGAAACTCGATATTATAATACCAATTAATCTAATATGATGGATTTACCTGTGATAAATTTACCAGACAATGAATTTATTCCATTGAACCAAACTATAATTCTTAATAAACACATGCATCAGTTTCTACATATTAGCCAGACTCTTTGATAATTAAAGTTGTTTTTTTTTTCTCTCTCTAACATTTAACAGGACTTCTTTGTTTGCAACTATTGGGACAAGCTGTTACCATGCTGGCGTTCTTGTTTCTCCCAAATGAGTGCACCTGAGATTGCAGAAATTTTATCATGCAAGCAAGAAAGTAATTCCAGGTGAGAAATATCCCAAGGGGTACTATTTATTTTCCTAGGGTGGGCTGAAAAGTTCATATGATGATGTTATATCTGCTGTTGATGACTTTGACTAATAGGATCCAAACACTGCAACACCAATGGAAGAAATGTGTTGAGTACAAAGTTGGAAAATAAACTCATTTGGTCATATTCCTTGAGAGTATTTTGGTCAATTTATGAATTTTTCAGGTGACCCTTATATTGTATTTACATGAAGCCTTCAATATTTGCAAAAACTAAAATGTCATAAACAAACAATTTTAATTTGCTTTTAGATTTTATTTGCTACACCAGCCATAAATTTGTAAACATTTATCAATATGAGTGTAGCACATAGGCTTTTTGGTATGGGCAATTTGAAAAACTCTTTACCATATTTCTGTATCTATATATATATATATATATATATATATATATATATATATATATATATATATATGTATATGTAAAAGAAAGTTTCTGTATGTTTGTACAATAACTTGAGCAAAGACCGAATTCAATGAAATCCGCACCCTATTTTTGTCCGAGACCAAGCTAAAAAAAAACTTTTTACCCCTCATTTTCCATAAGGATACATTAATTTTGCAAAAGCAGACAATCCAACATATATATGTATAAATGAAAGTTTGATAAATAGTTACAAATAAGTATATTAACATGTAGATTCTTTCTTTCTCTTTGTCTTCATTTTCTTTTTTTCCAAGTAGTAGCATGTAAAATCTTTTAAAGTATATCACAATTGTGTATAACATCTATGAATTATTTTAAGAATCCCTAAATACTTCCATAAGCACAAACAATCACCAAAAAACTTTTGAATTATCTTAAGTTGTCTAAATTTCTTCTTTTTTTTTTTGCCAGTTTATTTTAGTTTTATATTTATTTGTATTCCTCTATTTCTAGAAACAGTGTATTGTTTAAAAATTAAGTTTCATATAAACCCATAAAAAGTTCTTGGCTTGACCAAGAATAAAATGACCAAGACTTATACACAATGTTCATTCTGAAGTTTGATATATTTCGTATATCATTTCTAAAGCTTCTTTAACCATTTAAAATAAATAATTCATTTTTTTAATATATATCATTCTTTTGTTGGTTAAGCTAAGAATTTTTCAGCCTTTGTCTTTGAATCTGTGTGCATATGTGTGTGTAGTATATAAATAATATAATAAATTATAATGCATTTGATCTGAGTTCAATCTTCTAAATTGAAATTACTTTTAGAAAAAAAAAAAAAACCTCATTGTATCATGAAAAAATATGAAGCTGAATATAGTAAACAAGTTATTACATTGTATTTATAGATTTACAATTAAGATCTTATTGGTACATGTTCATAGTAAATTTAATTTCATAGAGATAAGCTTGATTAATAGTGTTGTTCATAAGCTGAAATAATTGAATTGATTTTAATCCCATGTCTCATTTTTGTATTTGTATATCTCTTCTCATTTGTCAGATTGGTTCTACCACTCTCATTGCTTGCCTATCGTCAAACCATACAGAGTCTTTCTTTGAAGAGGACCAGAGCCAGTGATGAAGAACTGAAAAACCTACTCCCTACCTTATTGTCTGGAACTAGTTCACAGCTGGTCACCATGTCACATGTCACTTCTGATCCAATCAAATTAGAGAATGTGGAGTTTAAAGGAGGTCAGTATATCTCCCTTGACCCACACTATAGGAAACATGTGAAACCAAAAAAACAACATGAAATTGATCAAATGTCTAAGGTAAGTAAATTTGTATTTTCTATGGATATTTATCTATAGCTTAGTATGTAACTAGGACACAAGTAGGGAGTACTCATTGAAGATTTACTTAATAATGGTAATTGTCAGCTAGACTATCTCATTAACCATTTTATATTTTACAAGTACACAATAGATTGATTTCATTATGTAAGATGTTCTCAAAATTTATATATCTACTGAACCTTTTGAACTCATAAGCCTGATATTATGGGGCTTTTCTTCCAAGCTGTAGCCATGTCAGTGCTACTGTATGCTTGCACTACTTGGACTCTAATAAAGCATTTACTAGAAAAATCTAGATAGAAGCTACATAAGGATGCTGCGTACTGTTGTTTGGAACAAATATTGAAAGCAGTATCCCACAAGAAAGTAGCTGTATGGCTACTTGCCTCCTATCACACAAACCATCAGAATAAGAGAAACAAAACATGCTGGGCACTGCTGGAGAAGCAAGGACAAACTCATAAGTGACATTCTCCTGTGGACACATACACATGGGCACGCTACTGTAAGCCGACCAGCAAAAACCTACATCAATCAGCTCAGTGCAGATTATGGATGCTGCATGGAGGACCTTTGAGGTGACATGACTTATAGGGATGGTTGGAGAGAGAGAGAGTCATGGATATCAATGCTGCCAGCATGACTGGGTGATGATGATAATGATGTCCTTGGTGTTGTGGGGCTACTGGTTGGTCTCCTTCTCAATATAGCCCCAGTCCAGGGGATTGAAATCAAGAGATCTAGGAGGTTACATGTTGATGGTGATATGATCATAAGAAATCTTGACCAGCCACTTCTGGATCACATGAATCATGTTTGAACAGTCTAGTACCTGATTTCATGTGTTCCATATTTGACAATAGCTGCTATCACTTTAAGCTGCTCAGAAATGGCCCTCATCAACTTAATGGAGTCATGATTGAGGATGTCTTAGACCAGCTGGCTGAATTCAATTGTTCTTACAATGTCTGATCACTTAGAATATTCCTTTCTCTTGGCTATGACTAACATATTCCTACTAGACGCCTCCAAACTCATTTCTAATCTTGAATACTAAGGAACTAACCAATTTTTTTTTTAATTGCTGTGTCTGGGTCACTGGTTGGTGGCTAGTGCCATGAGCCTGGTGTGCCTTTTCAGATTGGAAATTGGCTTGATAATGCTCTTGTCATCAGAATGAGAAATAAAAATATCAAAATTTGGCAAATACCATGTAACATTATATTAGGTCATCTTCCCTTTATTATTCACTAAAGGTTTGTACCTGACAGACTCTGTTAAGTGTGCAATAGCATTAGGTCTATATATATATATATATATATATATATATATATATATATATATATATAATTTAAAAGTACATTATTGTTACCAAAAGTTCTTATTTACTCAACTTAATCTGACACACAGACCTCAGGTTGTTTATAGTACCTGCTGTTTCTAAGTGGTCATCCATTTAAGTGTTAAGCTTTTAAGTTCAATGATATAATGTGATCTTTAATGGTAATTGTTGTAGGAAATAAACTTGGCAATCCGAGTTCAAATCCTGGATGAAGCTGTTTGCATTTCACTTAGCAATGATACCCTTGGGAAAGGTATTCATCCAATTATTCTTTCTCCAGCTATGAGTAAATAGTAGGACAGACTGGGTTCTTTAATCTTGGGTAGGCAACCAGTCTAGGAGAAGCAAGACTCTGAATTCAAACCTGTTAAAATCCGCTTAACAAATTGACCATGTGTCACATCCTGCAAGTGCAGACAGGTTGGTAAATATATAATGGGATCCCTTTCATCATGAACTTGCTCAACAACTTTCATTTTCTAAAGTAATGCTATAACTGTGAAACAATAAAAAAAAAAAAAAAACAAAGTATGCCTATTCATGCATCTTACAGTTTTTGAAATATGCTAATAAATTGCTTCTTTGCGATGAAGAAAAGAATGTCTTACCTTGAACAAGAATTCATGTTTTCTGTGCTATTTGTCAAAAAAAAAAAGAAAAGCTCCACTGAAAATTAAGTAAGTTTAAACATTGAAATATGTTCATTCTCAGCCTTTTTCCCTGTCAGTCTCAACCAATCATAGTCTGCCCTCTATTAATTTTTGATGAATTTTTTTTTCTATGAATTTATTAATTATAACAATGAAAATAAATCATATTAAAAAGAACACACCTTCAGGATAGAAAAAATTGGCAAAAATGCGCCATTTTGACAGATAAAGAAATTTAATTTATAAAATTCTCCCATTTTAAACGCTATAAAACAATTTTTACATGTTATTTTATTTAAATCTTTCCTCTTCATGATACAGCAAAAATTACATTAAGTCTCATTCATTTTTTCCCAGTTTTGTTGAATTTTAATTCATGGAAGTATTAAAAAAACTTTTTGGCAACACCTATATGATTAGTATCTTTCGATATTTGTACCATGTGATTTTGATATCTCATCCTGGCACAGTGATTGGTTGGACTGTATTTCAAACCATTGCTACTGTAGTGTATTTAATGTTTTAGAAGTGCTCCATACTTCTATTCTCATACTCTGCTAAGCTTTGTAAATATTCATGAGTTAAAGTTTTGCACTCTGCTTTAGTTTTCACTAATTTAAATGAGTTAACAAGCTTAATCAGTTCCCTCAAATTTCAATCTTTTCTTCTACTTCTGGAACCATATCTACAAGCTCTTAATATGAATTAATGCCAACAATATTTAATACATTTCTTTCTTTCTTTAAGGTCATTGGTCAGCTGTGCCAGACAATTGGCTGTGAAAGAATTGTAGATATTGGTGCTGGTCTTGGTCATTTATCCAGACTCCTGAATTTTAAATATGGATTGTCTGTCACAACTGTTGAAGCTTCCAGTGGTCATGCTCCAAAAGCACAAAAATATGATTTGTAAGTAGACATAACATTTGAATATGAATATTTTTACTTGGTTATTCCTAGGACAAAAAACATCTGTAACATGATTTAGTAATTTAATTATTACTAGTAATGACCTTTGTATAATTTAATATTTCAAGTTAAAAAGAAATTATCTGTGAATTAATATAAGTTGCAGTAAATATGATAGACCAGGTATTAAATAATAGAAATATTAAGGATTGTATATTTTTTCTTTATTTTTATGATGTTATCACTCACTGGACTCTGTCTATCAAGACTGCAAATGGATAGGGCAGCCAATTTTGTTGCTACTACCTGAGCAATTAAGGTAATTATAGTTGAACAAATTGCCCATTTATATTTTCTCACCATCCTTTGCTACCTATTATTGTGGCATATAAGTGACAAGACATAACAAAGTGCCTTGAGAATTGGATTTATATTTTTATTGTATCGTAACATTTTTTGATATTACTTTCTTTTCTTCATCATATCTAAAAATTATAATTGCATTATTCCTCACATCATCATAAAGAAATTTTCTTTGTCAAAATTGGTTTTTACCTTCCACAAACATTTTTCAATTGTTCTTCCTTCTACTTCTGGATGGGAGTCCCTGTGTGTTGCAGTTAACATGCTGGACTGCAGCATTGTAGTAAAAGCATTGTAAAATGCTTCTTTTGCTTAAAAAGGTGAAAGTTATTGGCATTGTTAATTCTCCCAAGCTTTAACCATGTTATTACTACTATATGGCTATACCCCTAAGGAAAACCTTGGAGAAAAAGCTAGATAGAAACTGTACAAGGATACTTTATGCAGTGTTGAATAAATCCTGGAAGCAGCACACACAAAAGAGCAGCTGTATGGACACTACCTCCTATCACACAAACCATCTGGGTAAGATGAACAAGATATGCTAGACACTTGTGGAGAAACAAGGACAATCTCTTAAGCGACCTTATCTTATGGGCACCACATGGACACACCAGTATGGGTTGTCCAGCAAAAAAAACTACATCAATCAGCTCTGTGCAAATACTGGATGCTGTGCAGAGAACCTGCCAGGAGCAATAGCTGATAAGAGATGGGTGGTAAGGAAGAGTGATGGAGATCTGTGCTCTCAGCACGACTTGATGATGGTTATAAATGTTCTAATTTTTTTTTTATTAGTTATTGTTGTTAATCTTTTATAGTGACTCATTTATAAGTTAAACTTTATCATAGGTGTGTGTGCATGAAAATATTGGGTGGGATGGGGGTCTTGGAATAAATTCTCCCTCTCTATAAAGGGAGACTACTCTATTTGCCTAAATCTACGTCTTTCTATGTTAACAAAAACTTGAGTGCAAGAATTCTTTTCCTTCTTTCTGTTTCTTTTTATCATTTCATTGCTGCGATCCTTTTACTCTTGCCTTCTTTTTAATGTTTATATATTTCCAAAGAGTTTCACTGGACAAGTGAAAAACAATATTTAAAAAAACCCATAAAAATCAACAAATTAGTCTGCCATGAAGACTCTAAAACATACATTTTTGTCTTAGTTTAATATCAACTTTACCATCTTTGAATTTAGAATTTTTAAATTTCCCTGTTGTATAAATAAACTTACACACCTTATATAATTATCACTTTTTGTTTTCAGAGATTTGAAAAGAGAAATAAAGAAAAAAAGAAAGAAATTAGAGGCATTACAGGTTTGTTGTTTGTAAATTAAATTTCAAATTGTTAACCATTAACATCATCTAAATCAGCTGTTACATTAACATCCATTTCTGTTGGAAACTCTACAAAATAAAATTGAAAACATCATTCTCACATCATCTTTAGTTTATAAATTTACAAAAAAATTATTCAACTTGATATGAAGCATATTGAGTATATCAACTCATAAAACTGATTTAACTTTTTATTTGGGTCAAATGTTTTTTTATTAATGTATTATATTAGATTAATTGGATTTACTTTTTACCTTTACTTTATTCTCTCAATGAATCTTTTTTTCAAGAATAAGGAAAAATGAATATTTTTACATAACAATTTGAACCTTTAAAAAAAATATATATTGTAAAATTAAATTTGTGTGAATTTTTAGTTAATTTTTTCAAATGAAAATGTACACATCATAAACTCAATATAATTAATCTTTTGTAAAATTCTAAAAATAGAAGATGCACCAGAAATCCACTAAATGAAAAAAGCTTGTTTGCCTTGAAAATCACAAAGTTTGTCATATCAAAGAAGATGACTATTTATTCAAGACATGAGGCTATGACATTTTCTATAAACCCTGATTATGTATGTTTTTCTTTTTCTTTTCAGCACACACAGTCGGAAATTGTAGAATCTACAGAATTTCCTGATCCCAATAATTTCCATCAGCTTCATTCTTCAAATTCAAAAATAAACACCAACCTCACTACCTCTTTAGCAACAACTACTTCAGTCATTGCTAATGCTACGATAACTCCAACAAATGAGATTACCACTGCTACTACTACTACTACTACTACTACGGCTGCTGCTGATGCTTCGTCTTTGCCTTGTCATATTGTCTATCAAGTTAGTAACACTATTTCTCCAAGAGAGTTTCTTCAAACATTACTGAATAAAAATACCAAATCTGATGCATTATCAGATGAAGTTTCCACTAAGAATTTTGAGTCATCCTCGGCAGTTACACTTTTGGACTTTTCTTCCAATGAACCTCATCTTTCAGATGAAGGCACACAATTCTCAATTCTCAAACAGAAAACAATGATTTAACCATCAAGTCTTCTCATAAGACTGAACAGAATGCAAAACTCTCAACTCTAAAATCAGAATCTTCTGAAACAAGTGATAACAATAAGAACAATTCTTCAATTCCTTCAGATTCAGAAGTGCTTCATTCTAGATTTGACAGTGACCAACCTTGTCAAGAACAGAGCATACTACCCACTGGTAGTAACAATCAAAACAATGATACAATGGTATTATGTGGTTTGCATGCATGTGGTGATTTGACTGCTACCATTCTCCGAATGTTTGATCAAAGTCCTCATGTTGCAGCCATTGCATCTGTAGGATGCTGCTATATGAAACTTACAGGTATTAGGTGAGTTATTATTCATTTTGAATGGATTTAATTCTATTGAAAAAGTGAAGAAAGAAGTATTCTTTCAATCTAGTCTGCAACTAAAAATTAATTGTATTTACAATAGAATTATTGTTAAATACTTAATATTTTCATTGTAATTTTTCATTAAATCAAAAGCAGAATTTTCTTTGCATAAAAAATAGTATTTTTCAATATTTTACATAACCATGTAGTTGTTGATATGTCAAAAAAATCATGTTGAATTAATTATTTAATCACTTAAGACCAGGATATTTTTGTATGAAGTCATACCAGTAAAACATCAGCTGCTTTAGTATATTCATTGCTTTCAACACCTTCATCAGTATGGATGAAATGTTTTGAATCACTACCTAATTCACTGCCATAGTAAGATGATTCAGGATAAAAAAAATTCTCACAAGATCTCTCATCACCCAATCCCAAGTAATTAATAGAAATACTTTAAAAAGAACATCTTTATTTGCTGAAGAAAAATAAGTTACCATTCAACCCATTGTAACTGATATGTCAAAAATTAAGTTTAAATCTCTGAGATTTTATCCAATTTAATCTGAAGCAATTCATTTAATGAGATCAAAATTGACCAGATAGATTGAATAATTTGTTGAATTGTTCCTATAGATTTAATTAATTACTCTTTTTAATTTATAATTTAAAATTTTTATCTATTTTTAAAAATTGTGTTTGATATATTAAAGTTGAGGCCATTACCATTGTGTGATAGTAAGCTTTTCTCAAGTTATTTTAATGTGCACTCTACTACTGTGACCTTTAGTCAAACTAAGCTAGATTTAGTAGTGCCTTTTAAACAATTATCTTGTGATATATATTTTCCAAATGTATATTTTGTAGCTTTAGAAGAGAACACAGCTTTTATAGTTTAGAAATCTGGTCTTAAGAACTAAAAAGTTGAATTGTCTTATTTCTTACATGGTTTGTTTATCAAAACTTTGATGTTATAATTTCATCTTTGCAGCTGTGAAAATGAACAAGCACCAGAAAGTATAGGGTATCCTATGAGTCAGTATTTGTTGTCAAAAAAACATTGTTTGTCATATGAAGCAAGAGAAATGGCATGTCATTTTGTGGATGCATACAGAAAGAGGCTGCTGGGTAAGTAAAGCTTCATTCATGATTTCTAATACACTTAAAAGGAATATTGTTTTAAGATCTGTTTAATGAAATGACATTTACTTAATAAAAACAATGTAAAGTTTTTAAGTGCCATCTCTGGCCAGTTGAAATAGGGCTTAAAGAAAGTCTTATGTTATGGAATCTGTTGGTGATCCTTTGGTAATTGTAGAAGTCCTATCCTGTGTATTGGTAAAGGTACAGTGATTTAATCCTATATCTGTCGTCAATGAACGCTACAGTAATTATGACCAGTGGGTGGATTAAGTATTGTATCAGCCTCAGAGTACTGCCAGTGATTGGCTAAGGAACAGATCACATGATTTCGGCTAGTCTATAAGTATGGACGGGGATCTAGCACACACCTTATATCCAAAATTTTCTCAACAAACAAAAAGGCTAATTTTTTGCTATAGAAGTTTCTACTACAGCATTATTTTATAATAGAATTTTAAGTCTTATTAAAATTTATTAGACATAAACACATGATTAGGTATGAAGTATTCTGTTACAAACTTTTCTTTTCTGTATGTCTTGTAATATAATATTAATAGTTCCCTATTCATATTAAAATAAAATGTTTTCATTGTTATAATTATATCATTTAATATCAATTTAACTGTTAGCAACTATATAAAGTATAACCCATAATTATGTACACCCCTAACAGTATTTTTAATAAAAAGTCAACTTTCTTCTAAACCCAAGATACCAGGATTTTATTATTTCTAGTGGAACATTACATAATCAAAATTGATATTATTAGGTATTATTTATTACCAAACTCTACAGCATTGAAAAATACAAATGTGTTCTTGTGCAAAAATAAGTACACCCCTTATATATATTTATGCAATTTTATTTTTGCTTATAGAGTTTCAATGCTGTAGAGGTTGGTAATAAATAATACTCATATTGATTGTATAATTTTTCACTAGAAATAGAAAATCCTGGTATTTTTGGTCTGGAAGAAAGTTAACTTTTTATTTAAAAAAAAATTTTAGTGGAATACATTGGGTGTTCAGTAGTGAATAAGCTTTGACTGTGTAATAAGTTTCCATCTTAAGAAAATCATGAAATTTTGTGTCAATTCATTGAAAAATACTTCAATTTTTTCGACCGATTTTGTTAATTTGTAATGAGATTGATTTCTTTAGATATTCTATAATTTTGGTCACATTAAGAAATGCTTTCTATATTATACATTCCTTATTTATATTAATGTTTGAAGAAATCTTACTGAAAATATTAATGTTATCAAACAAACTTGAGATATATAAACCATTTTTCTGTACATTACAGATGACTGCCCCAGTCTACGACGACACTGGTACCGTGCTGCTTTGCAAGTTGTGCTTAAAGCTATTCATCCAGAATTTAAACATGGTTGTGTTAAGTTGGCCATTAAAAATGTGGAAAATTTATCTTTTGAAACGTAAGTTTGCAAAATCAAATTTTTGTAAATGATCTATACAAGTCATTGTTGTTTTTAGCTTAGTTTAGTACAAGGCCATAATGGTAAAGTGAAGAATAAATTCATTATGCTAATAAATTAATCTGTAAAATGAGTTTACTTAGCATTACTCTACAGTAGGCACCTTTCACTTATTATTTATAACTTTATTTAGAAGTGGAGAAAAGCATAGAAATAACTTATTACAGTAATAAATTAATCTGTAAAATGAGCTTACTTAGCATTGCACTACAGTAGGCACCTTCTGATCAAGCCTTAAAAATTGATTAGTTTATAATTAATTAATTTTGAGAGTTATTAGTAATGAACAGTTTATTGGTTTTTAGTTTGATAAATTTGGTAATACCTACTGTGCAATGTCGGTATTCTTCGAAAAAAAAGAAAAAAAAAAGAAAGAAATTATAAATTGATAAAAATTCTCCCAAATATATTTGCTACAACTTTCCCATAATTGTTTTTAAATTTTCATATAAATAACACAATAAATCTAACAAACCATTATGGGATGAAAGTAGGTTTTTTTTCACTACTTAGAAAATAAGAGACCACCTCTCTTTCTATATGAATTGTACATTTGAAGAAAGCCATAGAATGTTTTGGTTAAATTGTTGTGGACACAATAAAACAATAAAAAGAATTAACAGTATAAATAACTCCTGGAATGATATAGTTATCTACTCAGCTTAGTTCGGTTTTGGCACAAGGCTATGGATATGGGGCACTTAATGAGAATCAAACTCACTACACAGTAATAATGGTCAGTTAAACAAGTTTACTAACCATTGTCCCACAACAAGGTATCCTTTTACTAAGTTTAGCTTAGTTGTAGCACTGGGATTCAGATATTGGTACAACTATGCTAACCCAGCTTATTAACCAGTACACCAAATAAAGCACTTCTTTTGGAAGAATATAATTATGATACTATAGTTAAGCTTACATTGACACCTTTGTGGAGGAAGGCTTAGCATAATGGTTATCATCATAGTAAATGGAATTTGCAACCCAAGTTCAAATGCCCTTAAGAAAGGCATGAATCCAACTGTATACCCTGCCTCAACAGCTATAGATAAATAGTACAGCAGACTGGGTTCTTTAGTCTTGGTTAGGCAACCAGTCTGAGAGAAGGAAAACCCTGAATTCAAACCAGCTTTACTCTGCTTAAAAATTGATCTTATGTCAAATCCTGCTTGTGGTTAGATACATACATGGATACTTCATGTGGTGTAATTGTTAACAAGCTATGCTAGCAGACCTTTGATAGTGAGCTTGATTCTCACTGGGTTCCTCCATATTTCTGGTCTTGTTTCACATCTAAACTAAGTAAATGACTATGACCAATTTTGCATCAGGTAGATTATTCCATCCATTAAATAATTTTTTAGACCTTTCTCTTTATAATTGAATATTACACAATGAATTGTTTTAGTTTAAAGAAATTTGCATATCACTCTTTTCTAGTTGTTATAATCTCTTATCTTATTAATCTCTTTCTTTATCTTTTTTACAGATATTTAGAAAAGGCTTTGAAGTGTCTCGGACTGGATATAACTGATGTACCTCTTGACATTATCAAGAAATGTAAAGACACACAGAGTTGTTGGAAGGAAGTTGTATGTTTCTACACGACTCGTTTGAGTATAGCCCCGGTTGTTGAGACTTTACTACTGCTGGACAGAGTGCTTCATCTCAATGAATTAGGTTAGCAATTTGAATTTAAAATTTCTTCTTCTTTATGTTGTTATAGTAATAATTTGGTTATTGAATTTTTTTTATTTAAATTAATTATTACTTGAGGAAAATGATTACTATAGTCTATAAAAAATGAATTTTGTAACTAAGTTTATTTAGTAAATTTGTGTGTAATATAGATTATATAACACATTTAAAGGTAATAGGTGAATTCTGATAAAAGGCAAGACTAGAATAAACCTTTAGGAAGACTGAAAAGTCGGTATTTTTCATACCTGCTGTAATTTCTCTGAGTAAGAAGCATTGAACCTACAGTGTATAGTAAAATATTGCTCAGTCTAAAACATCTGGCTTATTGGTTTAAAGGGTTACAAATCAAAGGAAGTAGTGTATATGACATGAATAAAATCCGTTTTCTTTTATATTTACTAAGCTTAGTACAGTAGAATACCTTCTTAGAAAATCAAACTTACTAATATTAATAAGGGTCATTATAACTAGCTGACTAACCATTGCTCTATAGTGAAGCAACTAACCTTTTTATCTTTCTCTACATCTTGACGAAAGTATGATTTTAACAAATTCAATCTAAATATTAAAAAGCAGTTTTTTGGTTTTGTTTGTTTTTTCTTTATTTTTTTCAGTTGGTCAGTAATCTTTGTTAAACAATACATTTTCCTAAGATTCTACAAGAACAATTTATAAAAGGATTTATTTTAGTGTAACCAAATGAGTTTTGCCATCAAATATATTTTTCTCTTGCACATTATATGAAAATCTCTAAATTCAAATAATTACTCCCCTCTTTACTGGAAACTGAAAGAGTTCATACAAACTTTGTGTGAGAAGAAATATATGTTTATAGATTGAAATTTTTTTTTTTTGTAAAAAAAAGGTTATATAAAAATTTGAGATTTTTGCTGTTTCTCAAAAAGGATTGTTTATACATAGTTTGAGCATATTTAATTGACTAAAATATTTAAGAAAAGGTAGGTTATGTAATTTTATGAAACTAATTTTAGCCTCCTAAAAAAAATCTAAATGAAGAGCCATATTTTTTTAATTTGGCATTTTAAAAAATGGCTGAAAGTTGCTCTGTATAGAATTAAAAAAAAGAAAATTTTTTTGATTCTGCTCACAAGTTTTATTTTTTCATGCAGCCTATAATTAAACAGATGATAAAGAGTTTTGCAGAAAATACAAAGAAAATTGTATATATGTTATTATATGATTTGTAATCTAACAGCTTATATATATATATATCATTTATAAGTTTTTGATATGTAGATGAGCTCATGTGATGTTTAATCTTTTTTTCCTACTTATTGATTTTTTTATTTTTTATAAAGCCTTTATAATCACATTTCAAAAACAAGAAAATTTCTTCTTCTCTTTCAGGTTTTGGCTGTGCTTGGTGCCAATCTTTGAACCAATTCTATCACCCAGAAACTTCTTGCTTTTGGCTACAAAACCTACAGTTTCATAATTTCTTTATTGCCAGAAATTTTCTGCTTGTTCTACAATATTTAAAAATGTATGAACTCAAAAATAAAATCTGTGATATTTCCAAAAAGCAAATACATCATTTTCTGTCACAAAGTGTATTGTAACTTTTCATCTCTAAAAACATTTTTAAACGTGATCTCATTTCTTTTTTTTTACATTATTATTTCAGTTTTCACGAGACTATATATAAAACTTTACACAGCAAGGAGGTTTGCAAATTGACTTGTTTGAAAAATAGCATTAAATTCTGAAGATAGAACTTGACCTCTTAAAATAGCATATCTAAATCAGATTGGTTCAATCTAACATAATAAAAAAAAAAATTCTAAATTGGAAAATTTTTTTACTTTTTTTTATAAACTAATTTCTTGTTGTTAAGCATTCAAAAGACCTAAAAATCTGGTAATTTGTCAAATTTAAAAATTGATTTTCTATGATTTGGCCAGTATAAATATAATGTGACATGCATATACACAAGTTATCTCGTTTTATTTTTATTATTCGCTAAAAGGAGGAGGAAGGAATCCATAATAGTAAGAGAAAACTATTAGGACCCAAGTTTCAATAAAAGTGGACACCAATTTCAAGTGGACAACAAATATCACCCTATGTGCTGCTGTTCCAGTATATATAGTCTAAATTTTCATACTGTAATGTATCCGTGCTGCCAGCACAACTTAATGATGTATTTGCCTAATGCCTCTGCCACCGTACAAATATATACAAGTTATATAAAACTTATCATGAATAAAATTTTAGATAAAATATTTTGTTGTTTTGGTTTTTTTTACACTACAATTTATTTCTTTTTGTTAAAGGTTTATTATTTTTTTTTAAATAAACATTGGTGATTTCAGCAAAACTTTTGATTTAGTTTATTTCTAAAATTATATCTAAAGCAAAATTTTTTTGTTTTTCATTTGAGATTCACACACACAACTACAGAGTAGTTGATTGTTTAATTTCTTTTATTATTCTTTTATTTTTTATTATGATAAATTAATTTTTAATAATATTTTTATTAATGGATAAATTAAAGGAAAATTCAATGGTTTATGATACCAACTTTCATTATCACAATTAAAGATTTAAAATTAAATTAACACAAAGGTGTCAGAATATCAAAGAGCAGAAATTTGTAAAGTGTAAATAAAAATACTGACGATCTGGGATATGTGAGACAAATATTCGCATCCTTCTTGTGATAGTTAATAATTTTCTGATCACTGGTCTATTAGAATGAACATACATTCCAAAAATCCTAACTGCATTGCATTTATTAATTTAAATTTATTGACCCTATATCTCCTTTAACTCTTTGCCTATTTAAACTGCTTACAGCGCTCTCCTAGCACTGTGATCCTGCCGTAAACCACTGGCAGCGGCTCTCACACATGTCCCTTGTTTACACGAAAAATCACTATGTGAAACACTCCTGCCATCTTTTGTCTGTAGTTAAAATAGATAGTGAACTGTGCAATGCCCCATCATACCAAGAAAAATTTGTTACAGTCCTAGGGGAAATTTGTAGGCAAAAGGTTAATTCTAGAAACTTCATTCTAATCATCGTTATTGAGAAATAATTTCTTATGTCTCATTTGGAAAATTTTGATTCAATGTGGATGTTTCTTTTAAGGTTTTAATCTCAGAAGCCTGCTCCAAGGGAGCTAATTCACTGCAAGGAGTTAATTCCCTTGCAATAGTGATATTTTTTACCGCTCATATCTATGTAAGTAAAAGTTGACGGGGCGGCCTAAAGTCGGTATCAACCAGTCAGTGAGGACAGTCTATCCCCTTCAATAGCGCTAGACAAAGGAGATTGTTTTTTGGCGTCTGTGGTGGAGCGCCACACCTACCATCAGCTCCTTACTTTAACCGCACAGATCCTGTGCTACTCATGCGCTGAGTTGGCAAGGACAGGAACCTTGTGGTTTCTAGCTGAACGCTTCTACGACTGAGCTAACCCGGCCCTTCCAACATTTTTATGCACTTTACCACTAGTATGACAAAATTATGAAGTAACTTCTTTTTTTAATCTTTTGTATCTTCATTATACTAAGATTATCGTTAAGATAAGAGATTGACAGTTAATTTGTATATTAATCTGCTTGAAAAATCATATAGCCACAATCATAGTTATAATATTCACATTGTTCCAAGTGCATACAAAATTTGTCACAAGTTGACTTTGTAAATTTGTTGGTTTCCTATTGTAAAAAGGATTCATGATGATATGGAGAACTTCTAATTTGGAAGAAATGAAGGATTTTAATTAGCATTTCATAATTAGCTCATATCAAATTGGATAATTTAAAATTTACATTTAGTGTGAGGTCTTCAAAAAATTATTATTCAGTTACAAATTATACTTTATATAAATTAAAAAATTAAATTGCTTAATTCTCTTAAATTAGAGTATTTTTAATGTATTGCTTTTATATAAAATTTTCACCATGATTTTTTGGTTTTTTCTGAAACCACATACACACTGCACATACCACAATGTACTGTATGGTTACACCACTTGGTCCATACGAAGTACCTCAGAATAAAACTAGATGGGAGCTGCACAAGAATGCTGCATGCAATCTTGAACAAATCCTAGAAGCAACACCCCACAAAGAAGCAGCTTACGGCCACTTGTGCTCTATCACACAAACCATCTGAGGAGACAAACAGATATGCTGAACACTGCTGGAGAAGCAGGGACAAACACATAAGCAATATCCCTCTTGTGGAAACCAATACATGGACATGCCAATGCAGGCCATCCAGCAAGGACCTACATTGACCAGCTCTGTGTGGATACTGTATGCTGCACAGAGGACCTCCTGAAGACAATGAATGATAGGGTTGGCGAGAGATTGTCATGGTTATCTGTGCTAATTGTGCAACATGATTGTGGTGATATATATATATTTGCAATGTAAAAAATAAATACAACTTATGTTGTTCTTTCTACAGTGCTCAGTATCTGATCTAGTTACTAAAAGTCAAATGCAGACTAATGACTAAAATTGTTTTTTAAAAACTATTAAAATGAACCTTTTAAAACATTTAAAATCAAACTGTTGTCACAAACTCTTTAGGATAACTGTCAGTTTCAGAATGGTGAAAATCGATTATCAGATGCTTTTGTAGATGTCAATTGTTTTTCATTAATTTGTGAGCACCCCCTCCACCCTTTAAGGAGGGAACAGCAATAGTCACAGTTACAAAATCTAAACATTCATTTGTATAATTTATTTATTTATTTAAACGCCCCTTTTTAACTCGCTACTAATTGAATAAAAAATGCTTGTTCTCATGCTTGTACTTGTTAAACTCTCTTTTTCTTTTAATGAGACAATATTGCTCACGGAAAGTAAAAATATATTTAATTTCTCCTACAAAAAAAAAAAAATCCACAATTCCTGGTCCCAACTTCTCATGCTTTCAAACTTTTTACAATTTTCCATTCAACAGTGGGGATTTATTAAATTCGTCTTTGCAATCCCATATATAGTGTTGTGGTGTTGGCATTGCATCTCTCAGCCCTCTACATTCGACTACACACACACACACACACACACACACACACACACATATAGTCCAATTTTGTTATATTCATTTTTAAAAGGGAATTGTCTCCTTTGAACTAGTGTCGCTATTACTAATAATTATAATTGTCGTGATATATCACTACAATAATGAAGCTATCACACACACACTAATATGGTTTCGTATTTCCCATTTGTGCTGGAGATCAGTGTTCGAATCTTGGTAAAATACAAACTTTGAAATGATTACATTTCTCGGGCAGACCATCACTACTTGGAAAATTAATGTAAAGATGATCTCCCTAATATTGATCCATTTCTATGCATTGGTTTGTATTCTATAAGGATGTCCAAATCTCAAGTTAGAGGGAAATAATTCCTGTTTTTCATCTGAAAAAATTACTTTGCTCCAGTTGTAAGTTATGAATGCCTACACATGTAAATTTCAAATAGGAAAGTTACCACTCGTAACCAAAAAAAAAAAAATAAATAACATCACATCACATCAAAGGCACACGTAATGGAACAGTTGCTGTTGTCCCCTGAGTTAAATCTAGGTATTTTATCTGGTTATTTTATGAGTAAAGAGGAATAACTCATGTTTGTACTTTTCGCTGTAATTCTTCCATAAACGAAAAAGAACAATCGTTAGTAATAATTTTTAAATATATATGAATCTCGGAAAATGTTTAATAATACCTTTTCAGATAGATTAAATCAATCTTGATTAATGACAAAAATTTTGTGTACATCATGCCACCATCCACACGTTTAAAATTCACTATTAAATTTTTAAAGTGAATAAAAATAGACCAATTGAATAGAAAATACATTTTGCATCAATTCAAAGAGAAATATTGTTTTTAAAACTACAAAAAGAGAAAACACAATACAACAATTATTTTTTGAGTTTTAAAGAAATAACTTGAATTTTCAAATAACTTTTTTCGAGTGCTGATTTTTTAATTTTTTTTATGTTTACTTTCAAAATTTTTTTTGAAAATTCAAGTTATTTTTTTAATTGTTGTATTGTGTTTTCTCTTTTTGTACAATATTTCTCTTTGAATTGATGCAAAATGTATTTTCTTTGATTCAATTGGTCTATTTTTATTCACTTTAAAATTTAATAGTGAATTTTAAACGTGTGGATGGTGGCATGATGTACACAAAATTTTTGTCATTAATCAAGATTGATTTAATCTATCTGAAAAGGTATTATTAAACATTTTCCGAGATTCATATATATTTAAAAATTATTACTAACGATTGTTCTTTTTCGTTTATGGAAGAATTACAGCGAAAAGTACAAACATGAGTTATTCCTCTTTACTCATAAAATAACCAGATAAAATACCTAGATTTTAACTCAGGGGACAACAGCAACTGTTCCATTACGTGTGCCTTTGATGTGATGTGATGTTATTTATTTTTTTTTTTTTGGTTACGAGTGGTAACTTTCCTATTTGAAATTTACATGTGTAGGCATTCATAACTTACAACTGGAGCAAAGTAATTTTTTCAGATGAAAAACAGGAATTATTTCCCTCTAACTTGAGATTTGGACATCCTTATAGAATACAAACCAATGCATAGAAATGGATCAATATTAGGGAGATCATCTTTACATTAATTTTCCAAGTAGTGATGGTCTGCCCGAGAAATGTAATCATTTCAAAGTTTTGTATTTTACCAAGATTCGAACACTGATCTCCAGCACAAATGGGAAATACGAAACCATATTAGTTGTGTGTGTGATAGCTTCATTATTGTAGTGATATATCACGACAATTATAATTATTAGTAATAGCGACACTAGTTCAAAGGAGACAATTCCCTTTTAAAAATGAATATAACAAAATTGGACTATATGTGTGTGTGTGTGTGTGTGTGTGTGTGTGTGTGTAGTCGAATGTAGAGGGCTGAGAGATGCAATGCCAACACCACAACACTATATATGGGATTGCAAAGACGAATTTAATAAATCCCCACTGTTGAATGGAAAATTGTAAAAAGTTTGAAAGCATGAGAAGTTGGGACCAGGAATTGTGGATTTTTTTTTTTTTGTAGGAGAAATTAAATATATTTTTACTTTCCGTGAGCAATATTGTCTCATTAAAAAGAAAAGAGAGTTTAACAAGTACAAGCATGAGAACAAGCATTTTTTTATTCAATTAGTAGCGAGTTAAAAAGGGGCGTTTAAATAAATAAATAAATTATACAAATGAATGTTTAGATTTTTGTAACTGTGACTATTGCTGTTCCCTCCTTAAAGGGTGGAGGGGGTGCTCACAAATTAATGAAAAACAATTGACATCTACAAAAGCATCTGATAATCGATTTTCACCATTCTGAAACTGACAGTTATCCTAAAGAGTTTGTGACAACAGTTTGATTTTAAATGTTTTAAAAGGTTCATTTTAATAGCTTCAGTTTTTGAAATATGCTAATAAATTGCTTCTTTGCGATGAAGAAAGATGTCTTACCTTGAACAAGAATTCATGTTTTCTGTGCTATTTGTCAAAAAAAAAAAGAAAAGCTCCACTGAAAATTAAGTAAGTTTAAACATTGAAATATGTTCATTCTCAGCCTTTTCCCTGCAGTCTCAACCAATCATAGTCTGCCCTCTATTATTTTTGATGAATTTTTTTTTTCTATGAATTTTATTATTATAACAATGAAAATAAATATATAAAAAGACACACCTTCAGGATAGAAAAAATTGGCAAAAAATGCGCCGCTTTTGACAGATAAAGAATTTAATTTATAAAATTCTCCCCATTTTAAACGCTATAAAACAATTTTTACATTTGTTATTGTTATTTAAATCTTTCCTCTTCATGATACAGCAAAAATTACATTAAGTCTCATTCATTTTTCCCAGTTTTTTGTTGAATTTTAATTCATGGAATTATTAAAAAACTTTTTGGCAACACCTATATATTAGTATCCTTTCGATATTTGTACCATGTGATTTTGATATCTCATCCTGGCACAGTGATTGGTATGGACTGTATTTAAACCATTGCTACTGTAGTGTATTTAATGTTTTAGAAGTGCTCCATACTTCTATTCTCATACTCTGCTAAGCTTTGTAAATATTCATGAGTTAAAGTTTGCACTCTGCTTAGTTTTCACTAATTTAAATGAGTTACAAGCTAATCAGTTTCCTCAAATTTCAATCTTTTCTCTACTTCTGGAACCATATCTACAAGCTCTTAAATATGAATTAATGCCAACAATATTTGAATACATTTCTTTCTTTTCTTTAAGGTCATTTGGTCAGCTGTGCCAGACAATTGGCTGTGAAAGAATTGTAGATATTGGTGCTGGTCTTGGTCATTTATCCAGACTCCTGAATTTTAAATATGGATTGTCTGTCACAACTGTTGAAGCTTCCAGTGGTCATGCTCCAAAGCACAAATATGATTTGTAAGTAACATAACATTTGAATATGTGAATATTTTTACTTGGTTATTCCTAGGACAAAAACATCTGTAACATGATTTAGTAATTTAATTATTACTAGTAATGACCTTTGTATATTTAATATTTCAAGTTAAAAAGAAATTATCTGTGAATTAATATAAGTTGCAGTAAATATGATAGACGGTATTAAATAATAGAAATATTAAGGATTGTATATTTTTTCTTTATTTTTATGATGTTATCACTCACTGGACTCTGTCTATCAAGACTGCAAATGGATAGGCAGCCAATTTTGTTGCTACTACCTGAGCAATTAAGGGTAATTATAGTTGAACAAATTGCCCATTTATATTTTCTCACCATCCTTTGCTACCTCATTATTGTGGCATTATAAGTGAACAAGACATAACAAAGTGCCTTGAAGATATGGATTTATATTTTTATTGTTATCGTAACATTTTTTGATATTACTTTCTTTTCTTCATCATATCTAAAAATTATAATTGCTTATCCTCACATCATCATAATAGAATATTTTCTTTGTCAAAATTGGTTTTACCTTCCACAAACATTTTTCAATTGTTCTTCTTCTACTTCTGGATGGGAGTCCCTGTGTGTTGCATGTTAACATGCTGGACTGCAGCATTGTAGTAAAAGCATTGTAAAATGCTTCTTTGCTTAAAAAGGTGAAAGTTATTGGCATTGTTATTCTCCCAAGCTTTAACCATGTTATTACTACTATATGGCTATACCCTAAGGAAAACCTTGGAGAAAAAAGCTAGATAGAAACTGTACAAGGATACTTTATGCCAGTGTTGAATAAATCCTGGAAGCAGCACCACACAAAGAGCAGCTGTATGGACACTACCTCCTATCAACACAAACCATCTGGTAAGATGAACAAGATATGCTAGACACTTGTGGAGAAACAAGGACAATCTCTTAAGCGACCTTATTTATGGGCACCACATGGAACACACCAGTATGGGTTGTCCAGCAAAAAAAACTACACAATCAGCTCTGTCGCAAATACTGGATTGCTGTGCGAGAACCTGCCAGGAGCAATAGCTGATAAGAGATGGTGGTAAGGAAAGAGTGATGGAGATCTGTGCTGCTCAGCACGACTTGATGATGGTTATAAATGTTCTAATTTTTTTTTTTTATTAGTTATTGTGTTAATCTTTTATAGTGACTCATTTATAAGTTAAACTTTATCATAAGGTGTGTTGTGATATGAAAATATGGGTGGGATGGGGGGTCTTGGAAAAAAAAAAACAGAAGAAAAATAAATTCTCCACTCTCATAAAGTGGAGACTACTCTATTTGCTAAATCTACGTCTTTCTATGTAACAAAACTTGAGTGCAAGAATTCTTTTCCTTCTTTCTGTTTCTTTTTATACATTTCATTGCTGCGATCCTTTTACTCTGCCTTCTTTTTAATGTTTATATATTTCCAAAGAGTTTCACTGGACAAGTGAAAACAATTTTAAAAAAACCCATAAAAATCAACAAATTAGTCTGCCATGAAGATCTAAAAACATACATTTTTGTCTTAGTTTATATCAACTTTCCATCTTTGAATTTAGAATTTTTAAATTTCCTGTTTGTATAAATAAACTTACACATCTTATATAATTATCACTTTTGTTTTCAGAGATTTGAAAAGAGAAATAAAGAAAAAAAGAAAGAAATTAAGAGCATTCAGGTTTGTTGTTTGTAAATTAAATTTCAAATTGTTAACCATTAACATCATCTAAATCAGCTGTTACATTAACATCACATATTCTGTTGGAAACTCTACAAATAAAATTGAAAACATACATTCTCACATCATCTTTAGTTATAAATTTACAAAAATTTATTCAATTGATATGAAGCATATTGGAGTATTCAACTCATAAAATGATTTAACTTTTTATTTGGGTCAATGTTTTTTTATTAATGTATTATATTAGATTAATTGGATTTACTTTTTACCCTTTACTTATTCTCTCAATGAATCTTTTTTCAAGAATAAGGAAAAATGAATATTTTTACATAACAATTTGAACCTTTAAAAAAATTATATATGTAAAATTAAATTTGTGTGAATTTTTTAGTTAATTTTTTCAAATGAAAATGTACACATCATAAACTCAATATAATTAATCTTTTGTAAAATTCTAAAAATAGAAGATGCACCAGAAATCCACTAAATGAAAAAGCTTGTTTGCCTTGAAAATCACAAAGTTTGTCATATCAAAGAAGATGACTATTTATTTCAAGACATGAGGCTATGACATTTTCTATAAACCGTGATTATGTATGTTTTTCTTTTCTTTCAGCACACACAGTCGGAAATTGTAGAATCTACAGAATTCCTGATCCCCAATATTTTCCATCAGCTTCATTCTTCAAAATTCAAAAATAACACCAACCTCACTACCTCTTAGCAACACTACTTCAGTCATTGCTAATGCTCACGATAACTCCAACAAATGAGATTACACTTGCTACTACTACTACTACACTACTAACGGCTGCTGCTGATGCTCGTCTTTGCCTTGTCATATTGTCTATCAAGTTAGTAACACTATTTCTCCAAGAGAGTTTCTTCAAACATTACTGAATAAAAATACCAAATCTGATGCATTATCAGATGAAGTTTCCACTAAGAATTTTGAGTCATCCTCGGCAGTTAAACTTTTGGACTTTATTCTTCCAATGAACCTCATCTTTCAGATGAAGGCACACATTCTCAATTCTCAAACAGAAAACAATGATTTAACCATCAAGTCTTCTCATAAGACTGAACAGAATTGCAAAACTCTCAACTCTAAAATCAGAATCTTCTGAAACAAGTGTAATACAATAAGAACAATTCTTCGTCCTTCAGATTCAGAAGTGCTTCATTCTAGATTTGACAGTGACCAACCTTGTCAAGAACAGAAGCTACTACCCTGGTAGTACAATCAAAACAATGATACAATGGTATTATGTGGTTTGCATGCATGTGGTGATTTGACTGCTACCATTCTCCGAATGTTTGATCAAGTCCTCATGTTGCAGCCATTGCATCTGTAGGATGCTGCTATATGAAACTTACAGGTATTAGGTGAGTTATTATTCATTTTGAATGGATTTAATTCTATGGAAAAAGTGAAGAAAGAAGTATTCTTTCAATCTAGTCTGCAACTAAAAATTAATTGTCATTACAATAGAATTATTGTTAAATACTTAATATTTTCATTGTAATTTTTCATTAAATCAAAAGCAGAATTTCTTTGCATAAAAAATAGTATTTTTCAATATTTTACATAACCATGTAGTTGTTGATATGTCAAAAATCATGTTGAATAATTATTTAATCACTTAAGACCAGGATATTTTTGTATGAAGTCATACCAGTAAAACATCAGCTGCTTTAGTATATTGCATTGCTTTCAAACCTTCATCAGTATGGATGAATGTTTTTGAATCACTACCTAATTCACTGCATAGTAAGATGATTCAGGTATAAAAAAATTCTCACAAGATCTCTCATCACCCAATCAAGTAATTAATAGAAATACTTTAAAAAGAACATCTTTTATTTGCTGAAGAAAAATAAGTTACCATTCAACCCATTGTAACTGATATGTCAAAAATTAAGTTTAAAAATCTCTGAATTTTATCCAATTAATCTGAAGCAATTCATTTAATGAGATCAAAAGTTGACCAGATAGATTGAATAATTTGTTTGAATTGTTCCTATAGATTTAATTAATTACTCTTTTTAATTTAAATTTTAAAATTTTTATCTATTTTTAAAAATTGTGTTGATATATTAAAGTTGAGGCCATTACCATTGTGTGATAGTAAGCTTTTCTCAAGTTATTTTTAATGTGCACTCTACTACTGTGAACCTTTAGTCAAACTAAGCTAGATTTAGTAGTGCCTTTTAAAACAATTATCTTGTGATTATATTTTCCAATGTATATTTTGTAGCTTTAGAGGAACACAAGCTTTTATAGTTTAGAAATCTGACTAGAAATAAAGTTGAATTGTCTTATTTCTTACATGGTTTGTTTATCAATTTTGATGTTATAATTTCATCTTTGCAGCTGTGAATGAACAAGCACCAGAAGTATAGGGTATCCTATGAGTCAGTATTTGTTGTCAAAAAAACATTGTTTGTCATATGAAGCAAGAGAATATGCATGTCATTTTGTGATGCATACAGAAAGAGCTGCTGGGTAAGTAAAGCTTCATTCATGATTTCTAATACACTTAAAAGGAATATTGTTTTAAGATCTGTTTAATGAAATGACATTTACTTAATAAAAACAATGTAAAGTTTTAAGTGCCATCTCTGGCCAGTTGAAATAGGGCTTAAAGAAAGTCTTATGTTATGGAATTCTGTTGTGATCCTTTGGTAATTGTAGAAAGTCCTATCCTGTGTATTGGTAAAGGTACAGTGATTTAATCCTATATCTGTCGTCAATGAACGCTTACAGTAATTATGCTAGGGTGGATTAAGTATTTGTATCAGCCTCAGAGTACTGCCAGTGATTGGCTAAGGAACAGATACATGATTTCGGCTAGTCTATAAGTTGGACGGGGATCTAGCACACACCTTATATCCAAAATTTTCTCAACAAACAAAAAGCTAATTTTTTGCTATAGAAGTTTCTACTACAGCATTATTTTATAATAGAAATTTTAAGTCTTATTAAATTTATTAGACATAAACACATGATTAGGTATGAAGTATTCTGTTACAAACTTTTTTTCTGTATGTCTTGTAATATAATATTATAGTTCCCTATTCATATTAAAATAAAATGTTTTCATTTATAATTATATCATTTAATAAATCAATTTAACTGTTAAGCACTATATAAAGTATAACCCATAATTATGTACACCCCTAACAGTATTTTTAATAAAAAGTCAACTTTCTCTCCACCAGATACCAGGATTTTATTATTTCTAGTGGAACATTAACATAATCAAAATTGATATTATTAGGTATTATTTATTACCAAACTCTACAGCATTGAAAAATACAAATGTGTTCTTGCAAAAATAAGTACACCCCTTATATATATTTATGCAATTTTATTTTGCTTATAGAGTTTCATGCTGTAGAGGTTGGTAAATAAATAATACTCATATTGATTGTATAATTTTTCATAGAAATAGAAAATCCTGGTATTTTTGGTCTGGAAGAAAGTTAACTTTTTATTTAAAAAAAATTTTAGTGGAAATACATTGGGTGTTCAGTAGTGAATAAACTTTGACTGTGTAATAAGTTCCATCTTAGAAGAAATCATGAAATTTTGTGTCAATTCATTGAAAAAATAGCTTCAATTTTTTCGACGCGATTTTTGTAATTTGTAATGAGATTGATTTCTTTAGATATTCTATAATTTGTCACTTAAGATTAAGGTGCTTCTATATTATACATTCTTATTTATATTAATGTTTGAAGAAATCTTACTGAAAATTTAATGTATCAACAAACTTGAGATATATAAACCATTTTTCTGTACATTACAGATGACTGCCCCAGTCTACGACGCACTGGTACCGTGCTGCTTTGCAAGTTGTGTCGCTTAAAGCTATTCATCCAGAATTTAAACATGGTTGTGTTAAGTTGGCCATTAAAAATGTGGAAAATTTATCTTTTGAAACGTAAGTTTGCAAAATCAAATTTTTGTAAATGATCTATACAAGTCATTGTGTTTTTTAGCTTAGTTTAGTACAAGGCCATAATGGTAAGTGAAGAATAAATTCATTATGCTAATAAATTAATCTGTAAAATGAGTTTACTTAGCATTACTCACAGTAGGCACCTCTTTCACTTATTATTTATAACTTTATTTAGAAGTGGAGAAAAGCATAGAAATAACTTATTACAGTAATAAATTAATCTGTAAAATGAGCTTACTTAGCATTGCAATACAGTAGGCACCTTCTGATCAACCTTAAAAATTATATAGTTTATATTAATTAATTTTTGAGAGTTATTAGTAATGAACAGTTATTGTGTTTTTAGTTTGATAAATTGGTAATACCTACTGTGCAATGTCGGTATTCTTCGAAAAAAAGAAAAAAAAAGAAGAGAAATTATAAATTGATAAAAATTCTCCAAATATTATTTGCTACAACTTTCCCATAATTGTTTTTAAATTTTCATATAAATAACACAATAAATCTAACAAAACCATTATGGGATAAAGTAGGTTTTTTCACTACTTAGAAAATAAGGAGACACCTCTCTTTCTATATGAATTGTACATTTGAAGAAAGCATAGGAATGTTTTGGTTAAATTGTTGTGGACACAATAAAACAATAAAAAGAATAACAGTATAAATAGACTCCTGTGAATGATATAGTTATGCTACTCAGCTTAGTTCGTTTTGGCACAAGGCTATGGATAATGGGGCAACTTAATTGAGAATCAAACTCACTACACAGTAATAATGGTCAGTTAAAACAATTTTAACTAACATTGTCCCACAAAAGGTATCTTTTACTAAGTTTAGCTAGTTGTAGCACTGGGAATTCAGATATTGGTAAACTATGCAACAGCTTATTAAACCAGTACAACAAATAAGCACTTCTTTTGGAAGAATATAATTATGATACTATAAGTTAACTTTCATTGACACTTTGTGAGGAAGGCTTAGCATAATGGTTATCAAATCATAGTAAACTGGAATTTGCAACCACATTCAAATGCCCTTAAGAAAGGCATGAATCCAACTGTTACCCCTCTCAACGCTATAGGATAAATAGTACAGCAGACTGGTTCTTAAGTCTTGGTTAGGCAACCAAGTCTGAGAGAAGGAAACCCTGAATTCAAACCAGCTTTAACTCCTGCTTAAAAATGATCTTATGTCAAATCCTGCTTGTGGTTAGATACATAATGGATACTTCATGGTGGTGGTAATTGTTAACAAGCTATGCTAGCACCTTTGATAGTGGGCCTTGATTCTTCACTGGGTTCCTCCATATTTCTGGTCTTGTTTCACATCTAAACTAATAAATGACTATGACCAATTTTGCATCAGGTAGATTATCCATCCCATTAAACTAATTTTTTATGACTTTACTCTTTATATTGAATACTTACAACAATGAATTGTTTTAGTTTAAAGAAAATTTGCATATCACTCTTTCTAGTTTGTTTATAATTCTCTTATCTTATAATCTCTTTCTTTATCTTTTTTACAGATATTTAAGAAAAGTTGAAGTGTCTAGGGACTGGATATAACTGATGTACCTCTTGACATTATCAAGAAATGTAAAGACACACAGAGTTGTTGGAGAAGGAAGTTGTATGTTTCTACACGACTCGTTTGAGTATAGCCCCGTTGTTGAGACTTTACTACTGCTGACAGAGTGCTTCTCTCAAAGAATTAGGTTAGCAATTTGAATTTAAAATTTCTTCTTCTTTATGTTGTTATAAGGTAATAATTTGGTTATTGAATTTTTTTTATTTAAATTAATTATTATTGAGGAAAATAGTTACTACTAGTCTATAAAAAATGATTTTGTAAAACTAAGTTTATTAGTAAATTTGTGTGTAATATAGATTATATAACCATTTAAAGGTAATAGGTGAATTCTGATAAAGGCAAGACTAGAATAACCTTTAAGGAGACTGAAAAGACGTATTTTTTCATACCTGCTGTAATTTCCTCTGAGAAGAAGCATTGAACCTACAGTGTATATAAAATATGCTCAGTCTAAAACATCTGGCTTATTGTTTAAAGGGTTAGCAAATAAAGGAGTAGTGTATATGACATGAATAAAATCCGTTTTCTTTATATTTACTAAGCTTAGTTTAGCAGTAGAATACTCTTAGAAAAATCAAACTTACTAATATTAATAAGGGTATTATAAACTAGCTGATAACCATGTGTCTCTATAGTGGAAGCAACTAACCTTTTATATCTTCTCTACATCTTGACGAAAGTATGATTTTTAACATAATTCAATCTAGTAATATTAAAAAGCAGTTTTTTGGTTTTGTTTGTTGTTTTCTTTATTTTTTCAGTTGGTCAGTAATCTTTGTTAACAATACATTTTCCTAAGATATCTACAAGAACATTTAATAAAAGGATTTATTTTAGTGTACCAAATGAGTTTTGCCATCAATATATTTTTCTCTTGCACATTATTTGAAAAATCTCTAAATTCAAATATTACTCCCCTCTTTATGGAATGAAAGAGTTCATCACAATATTGTGTGAGAAGAAATATATGTTTAATAGATTGAATTTTTTTTTTTTGTAAAAAGGTTATATAAAAATTTGAGATTTTTGGCTGTTTCTCAAAAAGGATTGGTTTTAATACATAGTTTGAAGATATTAATTGACTAAAAATTTAAGAAAAGGTAGGTTATGTAATTTTATGAAAACTAATTTTAGGCCTCTAAAAAAAAATCTAATGAAGAGCCATATTTTTTTAATTTGGCTTTTAAAAAATGGCTGAAAGTTGCTCTGTATATTAATTAAAAAAAGAAAAATTTTTTTGATTTTCTGCTCCAAGTTTTATTTTTCATGGCAAGCCTATAATTAAACAGATGTAAAAGAGTTTTGGCAGAAAATACAAAGAAAATTGTATATATGTATTATATGATTTGTATCTAACAGTTATATATAATAATATCATTTATAAGTTTTTGATACTGTAGATGAGTCTCATGTGATGTTAACTTTTTTTACCCCCTACTTATTGATTTTTTTATTTTTTATAAAGGCCTTATAATCACATTTCAAAAACAAGGAAAAATTTCTCTCTTCGTCTTTCAGGTTTGGCTGTGCCTTGGTGCCAATCTTTGAAACCAATTCTATCCCAGAACTTCTTGCTTTTGGCTATCAAAACCTACAGTTTTCATAATTTTCTTAATTGCCAGATATTTTCTGTTGTTCTACCAATTTTAAAAATGTATGAACTCAAAAATAAAATCTGTGATTTTTCACAAGCAAATACATCATTTTCCTGTCACAAAAGTGTTTGTAATTTTGATCTCTAAAAACACTTTTTAAACGTGATTCATTTCTTTTTTTACTAATTATTATTTCAGTTTTCAACGAGGACTATATATAGAAACTTTAAAGCAGAGGTAGGTTTGCAATTGACTTGTTTGAAAAATAGCATATGAAATTTGAAAGATTAGAAACTTGACCTCTTAAAATAGCATCTAAATAGATGGTTATCTAAACATAAAAAAAAAAAAATTCTTAATTGGATGAAATTTTTTTACTTTTTTTTATAAACTATTTCTGTTTGTTAAGCATTCAAAAGACTAAAAATCTGGTAATTTGTCAATTAAAAATTGATTTCTTTAATGATTTGAGCCAGTAATACAAATTAATGTGACATGCATATACACAAGTTATTGTTTATTTTTATTATTCGCTAAAAAAGGAGGAGGAGGAATCCAAATAGTAAGAGAAAACTATTAGGACCCAGTTTTCATAAAGTGGACAGCCCAATTTCAAGTGGACAACAAAATCACCTACATGTGCTGCTGTTCCAGTATAGTATTAGTCTTAAATTTTTCATACTTGATGTAATCCGTCTGCGCACCAACTTAATGATGTATTTGCCTAATGCCTCTGCCACGTACAAATATATACAAGTTATATAAACTTAATCATGAATAAATATTTAGATAAAATATTTTGTTGTTTAGGTTTTTTTACACTACAATTATTTCTTTTGTTAAAGTTTATTATTTCTTTTTTAAATAAACATTGGTGATTTCAGCAAAACTTTTGACTTTTAGTTCTATTTCTAAATTATTCTAAAGCAATTTTTTTGTTTTTCATTTGAGATTCACACACAAACTAGCAGAGTAGTTGATTGTTTAATTTTCTTTTATATTCTTTATATTTTTTATTATGATAAATTAATTTTTAATAATATTTTTATAATGAATAAAGGTTAAAGGAAAATTCAACTGGTTTATGATACCGAACTTTTTTTTTTTTTCATTATCACAATTAAAGATTTAAAATTAAATTAACAAAAGAGTGTCAAATATAAAGAGCAGAAATTTGTAAAGTGTAAATAAAAATACTGGACGATCTGGGATTGTGAGCAAACTATTCGCATTCCATTCTGTGATAAGTTAATAATTCTGATCACTGGTCTATTAGATGAACATACATTCAAAAATCCTAACTGCATTGCATTTATTAATTTAAATATTGACCTAATATCTCCTTTAACCTTTTGCCTACTTTAAACTGCTTAGCAGCGCTCTCCTAGCACTGTGATCCTGCCGTAAACCATGGCAGCGGCTCTCAACATGTCCCTTTGTTTACACCGAAAATCACTATGTGAAACACTCCTGCCATCTTTTGTTCTGTAGTTAAAATAGATAGTGAATGTGCAATGCCCCATCATTACAAGAGAAATTTGTTACAGTCTAAGGGAAATTTGTAGGGCAAAAGGTTAATTCTAGAAACTTCATTCTAATCATCGTTATTGAGAAATAATTCTTATGTCATCATTTGGAAAATTTTATTCAATGGGATGTTTCTTTTAAGTTTTAATCTCAGAAGCCATGCTCAAGGGAGCTAATTCACTGCAAGGAGTTAATTCCCTTGCAATAGTGCTATTTTTTAAAACGCTCATATCTATGAGTATAAAGTTGAACGGGGCGGCTAAAGTCGTATCAACAAGTCAGTGAGGGAAGTCTATCCCCTTTTCAATGAGCGCTAGACAAAAGGAGATTGTTTTTTGGACGTCTTGTGGTGGAGCGCCACATCCTACCATCGCTCCTTACTTTACCCGCACAGATCCTGTGCTACACATAGGCGCTGAGTTTGGCAAGCTTACACAGGAAACTTGTGGTTTCTAGCTGAACGCTCTAGCGACTGAGCTAATCCCGGAACCCTTCCAACATTTTTATGCACTTTAACACTGTATGACAAAAATTATGAAGTAACTTCTTTTTTTTAATCTTTTTGTATCTTCATTATTACTAAGATACATCGCTTAAGATAAGAGATTGACAGTTAATTTGTATAGTAATTGATGAAAAATCATATAGCCACAATCAATAGTTATAATATTCACATTGTTCCAAAGTGCATACAAAATTGTCACAATTTGACTTGTAAATTATGTTGTTTCTATTGTAAAGGATTCATGAATGAATGGAATTCTAATTTGGAAGAAATGAAGGATATTTAATTAGCATTTCATAAATTAGCTCATATCAAATTGGATAATTTAAAATTTACATTTAGTGTAGGTCTTAAAAAATTATTATTCAGTTAAAATTATACTTTATATAATTAAAAAATAAATTGCTTATTCTCTAAATTAGAGTATTTTTAATGTATTTGTTTTATATAAATTCACCAGATTTTTTGGTTTTTTCTGGAACCACATACACACGCATTACCACAATGCTATGTATGGTTACAGACCACTTGGTCCTAGAAGTCCTAGAATAAAAATAACCCTAGATTGGGACTGCAGCAAGATGCTGCTGCAATCTTGAACAAATCCTAGAAGCAACACCCCACAAAGAAGCAGCTGTACGGCCAACTTGTGCTCTTCACACCAAACCATCTGAGCGAGACAACAAGATATGCTGAACACATGCTGGAGAAGCAGGCGACACAACACATAAGCCAATAATCTCTTGTGGAAACAATACATGGAATGCCAATGCAGGCCATCCAGCAAGGACCTACATTGACCAGCTCTGTGTGGAATCGTATGCTGCACAGAGGACCTCCTGAAGACAATGAATGATAGGGTTGGCGAGAGATTGTCATGGTTATCTGTGCTAATTGTGCAACATGATTGTGGTGATATATATATATTTGCAATGTAAAAAATAAATACAACTTATGTTGTTCTTTCTACAGTGCTCAGTATCTGATCTAGTTACTAAAAGTCAAATGCAGACTAATGACTAAAATTGTTTTTTAAAAACTATTAAAATGAACCTTTTAAAACATTTAAAATCAAACTGTTGTCACAAACTCTTTAGGATAACTGTCAGTTTCAGAATGGTGAAATCGATTATCAGATGCTTTTGTAGATGTCAATTGTTTTTCATTAATTTGTGAGCACCCCTCCTCACCCTTTAAGGAGGGAACAGCAATAGTCACAGTTACAAAAATCTAAACATTCATTTGTATAATTTATTTATTTATTTAAAGCCCCTTTTTAACTCGCTACTAATTGAATAAAAAAATGCTTGTTCTCATGCTTGTACTTGTTAAACTCTCTTTTCTTTTAATGAGACAATATTGCTCACCGGAAAGTAAAAATTATTTAATTTCTCCTACAAAAAAAAAAAAATCCACAATTCCTGGTCCAACTTCTCATGCTTTCAAACTTTTTACAATTTTCCATTCAACAGTGGGGATTTATTAGTGTGCATATGTGTGTGTAGTATATAAATAATATAATAAATTATAATGCATTTGATCTGAGTTCAATCTTCTAAATTGAAATTACTTTTAGAAAAAAAAAAAAAAAACTCATTGTATCATGAAAAAAATATGAAGCTGAATATAGTAAACAAGTTATTACATTGTATTTATAGATTTACAATTAAGATCTTATTGGTACATGTTCATAGTAAATTTAATTTCATAGAGATAAGTTTGATTAATAGAGTGTTGTTCATAAGCTGAAATAATTGAATTGATTTTAATCCCATGTCTCATTTTTGTATTTGTATATCTCTTCTCATTTGTCAGATTGGTTCTACCACTCTCATTGCTTGCCTATCGTCAAACCATACAGAGTCTTTCTTTGAAGAGGACCAGAGCCAGTGATGAAGAACTGAAAAACCTACTCCCTACCTTATTGTCTGGAACTAGTTCACAGCTGGTCACCATGTCACATGTCACTTCTGATCCAATCAAATTAGAGAATGTGGAGTTTAAAGGAGGTCAGTATATCTCCCTTGACCCACATTATAGGAAACATGTGAAACCAAAAAAACAACATGAAATTGATCAAATGTCTAAGGTAAGTAAATTTATATTTTCTATGGATATTTATCTATAGCTTAGTATGTAACTAGGACACAAGTAGGGAGTACTCATTGAAGATTTACTTCATAGTGGTAATAGTCAGCTAGACTATCTCATTAACCATTTTATATTTTACAAGTACACAATAGATTGATTTTATTATGTAAGATGTTCTCAAAATTTAGATATCTACTGAACCTTTTGAACTCATAAGCCTGATATTATGGGGCTTTTCTTCCAAGCTGTAGCAATGTCAGTGCTACTGTATGCCGGCACTACTTGGACTCTAACAAAGCGTTTAGAGAAAAATCTAGATGGAAGCTACATAAGGATGCTGCGTACTGTTGTTTGGAACAAATATTGAAAGCAGTATCCCATAAGAAAGTAGCTGTATGGCTACTTGCCTCCTATCACACAAACCATCAGAATAAGAGAAACAAAACATGATGGGCACTGCTGGAGAAGCAAGGACGAACTCATAAGTGACATTCTCCTATGGACACCTATACATGAGCACGCTACTGTAAGCCGACCAGCAAAAACCTACATCAATCAGCTCAGTGCAGATTATGGATGCTGCACAGGGGACCTTTGAAGTGACATGACTTATAGGTAGGGATGGTTGGAGAGAGAGAGAGAGTCATGGATATCAATGCTGCCAGCATGACTGGGTGATGATGATAATGATGTCCTTGGTGTTGTGGGGCTACTGGTTGGTCTCCTTCTCAATATAGCCCCAGTCCAGGGGATTGAAATCAAGAGATCTAGGAGGTTACATGTTGATGGTGATATGATCATAAAAATTCTTGACCAGCCACTTCTGGATCACATGAATTATGTTTGAACAGTCTAGTACCTGATTTCATGTGTTCCATATTTGACAATAGCTGCTATCACTTTAAGCTGCTCAGAAATGTCCCTCATCAACTTAATGGAGTCATGATTGAGGATGTCTTAGACCAGCTGGCTGAATTCAGTTGTTCTTACAATATCTGATCACTTAGAATATTCCTTTCTCTTGGCTATGACTAACATATTCCTACTAGACGCCTCCAAACTCATTTCTAATCTTGAATACTAAGGAACTAACCAATTTTTTTTTTAATTGCTGTGTCTGGGTCACTGGTTGGTGGCTAGTGCCATGAGCCTGGTGTGCCTTTTCAGATTGGAAATTGGCTTGATAATGCTCTTGTCATCAGAATGAGAAATAAAAATGTCAAAATTTGGCAAATACCATGTAACATTATATTAGGTCATCTTCCCTTTATTATTCACTAAAGGTTTGTACCTGACAGACTCTGTTAAGTGTGCAATAGCATTAGGTCTATATAATATATATATATATATATATATATATATATATAATTTAAAAGTACATTATTGTTACCAAAAGTTCTTATTTACTCAACTTAATCTGACACACAGACCTCAGGTTGTTTATAGTACCTGCTGTTTCTAAGTGGTCATCCATTTAAGTGTTAAGCTTTTAAGTTCAATGATATAATGTGATCTTTAATGGTAATTGTTGTAGGAAATGAACTTGGCAATCCGAGTTCAAATCCTGGATGAAGCTGTTTGCATTTCACTTAGCAATGATACCCTTGGGAAAGGTATTCATCCAATTATTCTTCCTCCAGCTATGAGTAAATAGTAGGACAGACTGGGCTCTTTAATCTTGGGTAGGCAACCAATCTAGGAGAAGCAAGACTCTGAATTCAAACCTGTTAAAATCCGCTTAACAAATTGACCATGTGTCACATCCTGCAAGTACAGACGGGTTGGTAAATATATAATGGGATCCCTTTCATCATGAACTTGCTCAACAACTTTCATTTTCTAAAGTAATGCTATAACTGAATCAATAAAAAACAAAGTATGCCTATTCATGCATCTTACAGTTTTTGAAATATGGTAATAAATTGCTTCTTTGCGATGAAGAAAAGAATGTCTTACCTTGAACAAGAATTCATGTTTTCTGTGCTATTTGTCAAAAAAAAAAAAGAAAAGCTCCACTGAAAATTAAGTAAGTTTAAACATTGAAATATGTTCATTCTCAGCCTTTTTCCCTGTCAGTCTCAACCAATCATAGTCTGCCCTCAATTAATTTTTGATGAATTTTTTTTTCTATGAATTTATTAATTATAACAATGAAAATAAATCATATTAAAAAGAACACACCTTCAGGATAGAAAAAATTGGCAAAAATGCGCCATTTTGACAGATAAAGAAATTTAATTTATAAAATTCTCCCATTTTAAACGCTATAAAACAATTTTTACATGTTATTTTATTTAAATCTTTCCTCTTCATGATACAGCAAAAATTACATTAAGTCTCATTCATTTTTTTCCCAGTTTTGTTGAATTTTAATTCATGGAAGTATTAAAAAAACTTTTTGGCAACACCTATATGATTAGTATCTTTCGATACTTGTACCATGTGATTTTGATATCTCACCCTGGCACATTGATTGGTTGGACTGTATTTCAAACCATTGCTACTGTAGTGTATTTAATGTTTTAGAAGTGCTCCATACTTCTATTCTCATACTCTGCTAAGCTTTGTAAATATTCATGAGTTAAAGTTTTGCACTCTGCTTTAGTTTTCACTAATTTAAATGAGTTAACAAGCTTAATCAGTTCCCTCAAATTTCAATCTTTTCTTCTACTTCTGGAACCATATCTACAAGCTCTTAATATGAATTAATACCAACAATATTTTATACATTTCTTTCTTTCTTTAAGGTCATTGGTCAGCTGTGCCAGACAATTGGCTGTGAAAGAATTGTAGATATTGGTGCTGGTCTTGGTCATTTATCTAGACTCTTGAATTTTAAATATGGGTTGTCTGTCACAACTGTTGAAGCTTCCAGTGGTCATGCTCCAAAAGCACAAAAATATGATTTGTAAGTAGACATAACATTTGAATATGAATATTTTTACTTGGTTATTCCTAGGACAAAAAACATCTGTAACATGATTTAGTAATTTAATTATTACTAGTAATGACCTTTGTATAATTTAATATTTCAAGTTAAAAAGAAATTATCTGTGAATTAATATAAGTTGCAGTAAATATGATAGACCAGGTATTAAATAATAGAAATATTAAGGATTGTATATTTTTTCTTTATTTTTATGATGTTATCACTCACTGGACTCTGTCTATCAAGACTGCAAATGGATAGGGCAGCCAATTTTGTTGCTACTACCTGAGCAATTAAGGTAATTATAGTTGAACAAATTGCCCATTTATATTTTCTCACCCATCCTTTGCTACCTATTATTGTGGCATATAAGTGACAAGACATAACAAAGTGCCTTGAGAATTGGATTTATATTTTTATTGTATCGTAACATTTTTGATATTACTTTCTTTTCTTCATCATATCTAAAAATTATAATTGCATTATTCCTCACATCATCATAAAGAAATTTTCTTTGTCAAAATTAGTTTTTACCTTCCACAAACATTTTTCAATTGTTCTTCCTTCTACTTCTGGGATGGGAGTCCCTGTGTGTTGCAGTTAACATGCTGGACTGCAGCATTGTAGTAAAAGCATTGTAAAATGCTTCTTTTGCTTAAAAAGGTGAAAGTTATTGGCATTGTTAATTCTTCCAAGCTTTAACCATGTTATTACTACTATATGGCTATACCCCTAAGGAAACACTTGGAGAAAAAGCTAGATAGAAACTGTACAAGGATACTTTATGCAGTGTTGAATAAATCCTGGAAGCAGCACCACACAAAAGAGCAGCTGTATGGACACCTACCTCCTATCACACAAACCATCTGGGTAAGATGAACAAGATATGCTAGACACTTGTGGAGAAACAAGGACAATCTCTTAAGCGACCTTATCTTATGGGCACCACATGGACACACCAGTATGGGTTGTCCAGCAAAAAAAACTACATCAATCAGCTCTGTGCAAATACTGGATGCTGTGCAGAGAACCTGCCAGGAGCAATAGCTGATAAGAGATGGGTGGTAAGGAAGAGTGATGGAGATCTGTGCTCTCAGCACGACTTGATGATGGTTATAAATGTTCTAATTTTTTTTTATTAGTTATTGTTGTTAATCTTTTATAGTGACTCATTTATAAGTTAAACTTTATCATAGGTGTGTGTGCGTGAAAATATTGGGTGGGATGGGGGTCTTGGAATAAATTCTCCCTCTCTATAAAGGGAGACTACTCTATTTGCCTAAATCTACGTCTTTCTATGTTAACAAAACCTTGAGTGCAAGAATTCTTTTCCTTCTTTCTGTTTCTTTTTATCATTTCATTGCTGCGATCCTTTTACTCTTGCCTTCTTTTTAATGTTTATATATTTCCAAAGAGTTTCACTGGACAAGTGAAAAACAATATTTTAAAAAACCCATAAAAATCAACAAATTAGTCTGCCATGAAGACTCTAAAACATACATTTTTGTCTTAGTTTAATATCAACTTTACCATCTTTGAATTTAGAATTTTTAAATTTCCCTGTTATATAAATAAACTTACACATCTTATATAATTATCACTTTTTGTTTTCAGAGATTTGAAAAGAGAAATAAAGAAAAAAAGAAAGAAATTAGAGGCATTACAGGTTTGTTGTTTGTAAATTAAATTTCAAATTGTTAACCATTAACATTATCTAAATCAGCTGTTACATTAACATCCATTTCTGTTGGAAACTCTACAAAATAAAATTGAAAACATCATTCTCACATCATCTTTAGTTTATAAATTTACAAAAAAATTATTCAATTTGATATGAAGCATATTGAGTATATCAACTCATAAAACTGATTTAACTTTTTATTTGGGTCAAATGTTTTTTTATTAATGCATTATATTAGATTAATTGGATTTACTTTTTACCTTTACTTTATTCTCTCAATGAATCTTTTTTTTCAAGAATAAGGAAAAATGAATATTTTTACATAACAATTTGAACCTTTAAAAAAATATATATATTGTAAAATTAAATTTGTGTGAATTTTTAGTTAATTTTTTCAAATGAAAATGTACACATCATAAACTCAATATAATTAATCTTTTGTAAAATTCTAAAAATAGAAGATGCACCAGAAATCCACTAAATGAAAAAAGCTTGTTTGCCTTAAAAATCACAAAGTTTGTCATATCAAAGAAGATGACTATTTATTCAAGACATGAGGCTATGACATTTTCTATAAACCCTGATTATGTATGTTTTTGTTTTTCTTTTCAGCACACACAGTCGGAAATTGTAGAATCTACAGAATTTCCTGATCCCAATAATTTCCATCAGCTCTATTCTTCAAATTCAAAAATAAACACCAACCTCACTACCTCTTTAGCAACAACTACTTCAGTCATTGCTAATGCTACGATAACTCCAACAAATGAGATTACCACTGCTACTACTACTACTACTACGGCTGCTGCTGATGCTTCGTCTTTGCCTTGTCATATTGTCTATCAAGTTAGTAACACTATTTCTCCAAGAGAGTTTCTTCAAACATTACTGAATAAAAATACCAAATCTGATGCATTATCAGATGAAGTTTCCACTAAGAATTTTGAGTCATCCTCGGCAGTTACACTTTTGGACTTTTCCTCCAATGAACCTCATCTTTCAGATGAAGGCACACAATTCTCAAATTCTCAAACAGAAAACAATGATTTAACCATCAAGTCTTCTCATAAGACTGAACAGAATGCAAAACTCTCAACTCTAAAATCAGAATCTTCTGAAACAAGTGATAACAATAAGAACAATTCTTCAATTCCTTCAGATTCAGAAGTGCTTCATTCTAGATTTGACAGTGACCAACTTTGTCAAGAACAGAGCATACTACCCACTGGTAGTAACAATCAAAACAATGATACAATGGTATTATGTGGTTTGCATGCATGTGGTGATTTGACTGCTACCATTCTCCGAATGTTTGATCAAAGTCCTCATGTTGCAGCCATTGCATCTGTAGGATGCTGCTATATGAAACTTACAGGTATTAGGTGAGTTATTATTCATTTTGAATGGATTTAGTGAAGAAAGAAGTATTCTTTCAATCTAGTCTGCAACTAAAAAATAATTGTCTTTACAATAGAATTATTGTTAAATACTTAATATTTTCATTGTAATTTTTCATTAAATCAAAAGCAGAATTTTCTTTGCATAAAAAATAGTATTTTTCAATATTTTACATAACCATGTAGTTGTTGATATGTCAAAAAAATCATGTTGAATTAATTATTTAATCACTTAAGATCAGGATATTTTTGTATGAAGTCATACCAGTAAAACATCTTATCAGCTGCTTTAGTATATTCATTGTTTTCAACACCTTCATCAGTATGGATGAAATGTTTTGAATCACTAATTCACTGGCATAGTAAGATGATTCAGGATTAAAAAATTCTCACAAGATCTCTCATCACCCAATCCCAAGTAATTAATAGAAATACTTTAAAAAGAACATCTTCATTTACTGAAGAAAAATAAGTTACCATTCAACCCATTGTAACTGACATGTCAAAAATTAAGTTTAAATCTCTGAGATTTTATCCAATTTAATCTGAAGCAATTCATTTAATGAGATCAAAATTGACCAGATAGATTGAATAATTTGTTGAATTGTTCCTATAGATTTAATTAATTACTCTTTTTAATTTACAATTTAAAATTTTTATCTATTTTTAAAAATTTTGTTTGATATATTAAAGTTGATGCCATTACCATTGTGTGATAGTAAGCTTTTCTCAAGTTATTTTAATGTGCACTCTACTACTGTGACCTTTAGTCAAACTAAGCTAGATTTAGTAGTGCCTTTTAAACAATTATCTTGTGGTATATATTTTCCAGCTTTAGAAGAGAACACAACTTTTATAGAACTAAAAAGTTGAATTGTCTTATTTCTTAAATGGTTTGTTTATCAAGACTTTGATGTTATAATTTCATCTTTGCAGCTGTGAAAATGAACAAGCACCAGAAAGTATAGGTTATCCTATGAGTCAGTATTTGTTGTCAAAAAAACATTGTTTGTCATATGAAGCAAGAGAAATGGCATGTCATTTTGTGGATGCATACAGAAAGAGGCTGCTGGGTAAGTAAAGCTTCATTCATGATTTCTAATACACTTAAAAGGAATATTGTTTTAAGATCTGTTTAATGAAATGACATTTACTTAATAAAAACAATGTAAAATTTTTAAGTGCCATCCTTGGCCAATTGAAATAGGGCTTAAAGAAAGTCCTATGTTATGGAATCCTTTGGTGATCCTTTGGTAATCGTAGAAGTACTATCCTGCGTATTGGTAAAGGTCCAGTGATTTAATCCTATGTCCGTCGTCAATGAACGCTACAGTAATTATGACCAGTAGGGTGGATTAAGTATTGTATCAGCCTCAGAGTACTGCCAGTGATTGGCTAAGGAACAGATCACATGATTTCGGCTAGTCTATAAGTATGGACGGGGATCTAGCACACACCTTATATCCAACATTTTCTCAACAAACAAAAAGGCTAATTTTTTGCTATAGAAGTTTCTACTACAGCATTATTTTATAATAGAATTTTAAGTCTTATTAAAATTTATTAGACATAAACACATGATTAGGTATGAAGTATTCTGTTACAAACTTTTGTTTTCTGTATATCTTGTAATGTAATATTTATAGTTCCCTATTCATATTAAAATAAAATGTTTTCATTGTTATAATTATATCATTTAATATCAATTTAACTGTTTGCAACTATATAAAGTATAACCCCTGATTATGTACACCCCTAACAGTATTTTTAATAAAAAGTCAACTTTCTTCTAAACCCAAGATACCAGGATTTTATTATTTCTAGTGGAACATTACATAATCAAAATTGATATTATTAGGTATTATTTATTACCAAACTCTACAGCATTGAAAAATACAAATGTGTTCTTGTGCAAAAATAAGTACACCCCTTATATATATTTATGCAATTTTATTTTTGCTTATAGAGTTTCAATGCTGTAGAGGTTGGTAATAAATAATACTCATATTGATTGTATAATTTTTCACTAGAAATAGAAAATCCTGGTATTTTTGGTCTGGAAGAAAGTTAACTTTTTATTTTTTTAAAAATTTTAGTGGAATACATTGGGTGTTCAGTAGTGAATAAGCTTTGACTGTGTAATAAGTTTCCATCTTAAGAAAATCATGAAATTTTGTGTCAATTCATTGAAAAATAATTCAATTTTTTCGACCGATTTTGTTAATTTGTAATGAGATTGATTTTCTTTAGATATTCTATAATTTTGGTCACATTAAGAAATGCTTCTATATTATACTTTCCTTATTTATATTAATGTTTGAAGAAATCTTACTGAAAATATTAATGTTATCAAACAAACTTGAGATATATAAACCATTTTTCTGTACATTACAGATGACTGCCCCAGTCTACGACGACACTGGTACCGTGCTGCTTTGCAAGTTGTGCTTAGAGCTATTCATCCAGAATTTAAACATGGCTGTGTTAAGTTGGCCATTAAAAATGTGGAAAATTTATCTTTTGAAACGTAAGTTTGCAAAATCAAATTTTTGTAAATGATCTATACAAGTCATTGTTGTTTTTAGCTTAGTTTAGTACAAGGCCATAATGGTGAAGTGAAGAATAAACTCATTATGCTAATAAATTAATCTGTAAAATGAGTTTACTTAGCATTACTCAACAGTAGGCACCTTTCACTTATTATTTATAACTTTATTTAGAAGTGGAGAAAAGCATAGAAAATAACTTATTACAGTAATAAATTAATCTGTAAAATGAGCTTACTTAGCATTGCACTACAGTAGGCACCTTCTGATCAAGCCTTAAAAATTGATTAGTTTATAAATTAATTAATTTTTGAGAGTTATTAGTAATGAACAGTTTATTGGTTTTTAGTTTGATAAATTTGGTAATACCTACTGTGCAACGTCGGTATTCTTCTAAAAAAAAGAAAGAAAAAAAGAAGAAATTATAAATTGATAAAAATTCTCCAAAATATATTTGCTACAACTTTCCCATAATTGTTTTTAAATTTTCATATAAATAACACAATAAATCTAACAAAGCATTATGGGACAAAAGTAGTTTTTTTTTTCACTACTTAGAAAATAAGAGAGCACCTCTCTTTCTATATGAATTGTACATTTGAAGAAAGCCATAGAATTGTTGTGGACACAATAAAACAATAAAAAGAATTAACAGTATAAATAACTCCTGGAATGATATAGTTATCTACTCAGCTTAGTTCAGTTTTGGCACAAGGTTATGGATATGGGGCACTTAATGAGAATCAAACTCACTACACAGTAATAATGGTCAGTTAAACAAGTTTACTAACCATTGTCCCACAACAAGTTATCCTTTTACTAAGTTTAGCTTAGTTGTAGCACTGGGATTCAGATATTGGTACAACTATGCTAACCCAGCTTATTAACCAGTACACCAAATAAAGCACTTCTTTTGGAAGAATATAATTATGATACTATAGTTAAGCTTACATTGACACCTTTGTGAAGGAAGGCTTATCATCATAGTAAATGGAATTTGCAACCCAAGTTCAAATGCCCTTAAGAAAGGCATGAATCCAACTGTATACCCTGCCTCAACAGCTATAGATAAATAGTACAGCAGACTGGGTTCTTTAGTCTTGGTTAGGCAACCAGTCTGAGAGAAGGAAAACCCTGAATTCAAACCAGCTTTACTCTGCTTAAAAATTGACCTTATGTTAAATCCTGCTTGTGGTTAGATACATACATGGATACTTCATGTGGTGTAATTGTTAACAAGCTATGCTAGCCTACTTTTGATAGTGAGCTTGATTCTCACTGGGTTCCTCCATATTTCTGGTCTTGTTTCACATCTAAACTAAGTAAATGACTATGACCAATTTTGCATCAGGTAGATTATTCCATCCATTAAATAATTTTTTAGACCTTTCTCTTTATAATTGAATATTACACAATGAATTGTTTTAGTTTAAAGAAATTTGCATATCACTCTTTTCTAGTTGTTATAATCTCTTATCTTATTAATCTCTTTCTTTATCTTTTTTACAGATATTTAGAAAAGGCTTTGAAGTGTCTCGGACTGGATATAACTGATGTACCTCTTGACATTATCAAGAAATGTAAAGACACACAGAGTTGTTGGAAGGAAGTTGTATGTTTCTACACAACTCGTTTGAGTATAGCCCCGGTTGTTGAGACTTTGCTACTGCTGGACAGAGTGCTTCATCTCAATGAATTAGGTTAGCAATTTGAATTTAAAATTTCTTCTTCTTTATGTTGTTATAGTGATAATTTGGTTATTGAATTTTTTTAATTTAAATTAATTATCACTTGAGGAGGGAAATGATTACTATAGTCTATAAAAAATGAATTTTGTAACTAAGTTTATTTAGTAAATGTGTGTGTAATATAGATTATATAACACATTCAAAGGTAATAGGTGAATTCTGATAAAAGGCAAGACTAGAATAAACCTTTAGGAAGACTGAAAAGTCGGTATTTTTAATACCTGTTGTAATTTCTCTGAGTAAGAAGTATTGAACCTACAGTGTATAGTAAAATATTGCTCAGTCTAAAACATCTGGCTTATTGGTTTAATGGGTTACAAATCAAAGGAAGTAGTGTATATGACATGAATAAAATCCGTTTTCTTTTATATTTACTAAGCTTAGTACAGTAGAATACCTTCTTAGAAAATCAAACTTACTAATATTAATAAGGGTCATTATAACTAGCTGACTAACCATTGCTCTATAGTGAAGCAACCAACCTTTTTATCTTTCTCTACATCTTGACGAAAGTATGATTTTAACAAATTCAATCTAAATATTAAAAAGCAGTTTTTTGGTTTTGTTTTGTTTTTTCTTTATTTTTTTCAGTTGGTCAGTAATGTTTGTTAAACAATACATTTTCCTAAGATTTCTACAAGAAACAATTTATAAAAGGATTTATTTTAGTGTAACCAAATGAGTTTTGCCATCAAATATATTTTTCTCTTGCACATTACATGAAAATCTCTAAATTCAAATAATTACTCCCCTCTTTACTGGAAACTGAAAGAGTTCATACAAACTTTGTGTGAGAAGAAATATATGTTTATAGATTGAATTTTTTTTTTTGTAAAAAAAGGTTATATAAAAAATTTGAGATTTTTGCTGTTTCTCAAAAAGGATTGTTTTATACATAGTTTGAGCATATTTAATTGACTAAAAATATTTAAGAAAAGGTAGGTTATGTAATTTTATGAAACTAATTTTAGCCTCCTAAAAAAAATCTAAATGAAGAGCCATATTTTTTTAATTTGGCATTTTAAAAAATGGCTGAAAGTTGCTCTGTATAGAATTAAAAAAAAAATTTTTTTGATTCTGCTCACAAGTTTTATTTTTTCATGCAGCCTATAATTAAACAGATGATAAAGAGTTTTGCAGAAAATACAAAGAAAATTGTATATATGTATTATAATGATTTGTTATCTAACAGCTATATATATATATATATATATATATATATTTTGATATGTAGATGAGCTCATGTGATGTTTAATCTTTTTTTTCCTACCTTATTGATTTTTTTATTTTTATAAAGCCTTTATAATCACATTTCAAAAACAAGAAAAATTTCTTCTTCTCTTTCAGGTTTTGGCTGTGCCTTGGTGCCAATCTTTGAACCAATTCTATCACCCAGAAACTTCTTGCTTTTGGCTACAAAACCTACAGTTTCATAATTTCTTTATTGCCAGAATATTTTCTGCTTGGTTCTACAATATTAAAATGTATGAACTCAAAAATAAAATCTGTGATATTTCCAAAAAGCAAATACATCATTTTCCTGTCACAAAGTGTATTGTAACTTTTCATCTCTAAAAACATTTTTAAACGTGATCTCATTTCTTTTTTTTACATTATTATTTCAGTTTTCACGAGACTATATATAAAACTTTACACAGCAAGGAGGTTTGCAAATTGACTTGTTTGAAAAATAGCATTAAAATTCTGAAGATAGAAACTTGACCTCTTAAAATAGCATATCTAAATCAGATTGGTTCAATCTAACATAAATAAAAAAAAATTCTAAATTGGAAAATTTTTTTACTTTTTTTATAAACTAATTTCTTGTTGTTAAGCATTCAAAAGACCTAAAACTCTGGTAATTTGTCAAATTTAAAAATTGATTTTCTATGATTTGAGCCAGTATAAATATAATGTGACATGCATATACACAAGTTATCTCGTTTTTATTTTTATTATTCGCTAAAAGGAGGAGGAAGGAAATCCATAATAGTAAGAGAAAACTATTAGGACCCAAGTTTCAATAAAGTGGACACCATTTCAAAGTGGACAACAAATATCACCCTATGTGCTTGCTGTTCCAGTATATATAGTCTAAATTTTCATACTGTATGTATCCGTGCTGCCAGCACAACTTAATGATGTATTTGCCTAATGCCTCTGCCACCGCTACAAATATATACAAGTTATATAAAACTTATCATGAATAAAATTTTAGATAAAATATTTTGTTGTTTTGGGTTTTTTTACACTACAATTTATTTCTTTTTGTTAAAGGTTTATTATTTTTTTTAAATAAACATTGGTGATTTCAGCAAAACTTTTGATTTAGTTTATTTCTAAAATTATATCTAAAGCAAATTTTTTTGTTTTTCATTTGAGATTCACACACACAACTACAGAGTAGTTGATTGTTTAATTTCTTTTATTATTCTTTATATTTTTTATTATGATAAATTAATTTTTAATAAATATTTTTATTATGATAAATTAAAGGAAAATTCAATGGGTTTATGATACCAACTTTCATTATCACAATTAAAGATTTAAAATTAAATTAACAAAGGTGTCAGAATATCAAAGAGCAGAAATTTGTAAAGTGTAAATAAAAATACTGACGATCTGGGATATGTGAGCACAATATTCGCATCCTTCTTGTGATAGTTAATAATTTTCTGATCACTGGTCTATTAGAATGAACATACATTCCAAAAATCCTAACTGCATTGCATTTATTAATTTAAATATTGACCTATATCTCCTTTAACTCTTTGCCTACTTTAAACTGCTTACAGCGGCTCTCCTAGCACTGTGATCCTGCCGTAAACCACTGGCAGCGGCTCTCACACATGTCCCTTGTTTACACTGAAAAATTACTATGTGAACACCCCTGCCATCTTTTTGTCTGTAGTTAAATAGATAGTGAACTGTGCAATGCCCCATCATACCAAGAAAATTTGTTACAGTCCTAGGGGAAATTTGGTAGGCAAAAAGTTAATTCTAGAAAACTTCATTCTAATCATCGTTATTGAGAAAATAATTTCTTATGTCTCATTTGGAAAATTTTATTCAATGTGGATGTTTCTTTTAAGGTTTTAATCTCAGAAGCCATTGCTCCAAGGGAGCTAATTCACTGCAAGGAGTTAATTCCCTTGCAATAGTGATATTTTTTTACCGCTCATATCTATGTAAGTAAAGTTGACGGGGCGGCCTAAAGTCGGTATCAACCAGTCAGTGAGGGAGTCTATCCCCTTTTCAATAGCGCTAGACAAAGGAGATTGTTTTTTGGCGTCTGTGGTGGAGCGCCACACCTACCATCAGCTCCTTACTTTACCGCACAGATCCCTGTGCTACTCATGCGCTGAGTTGGCAAGGACTAGGAACCTTGTGGTTTCTAGCTGAACGCTCTACCGACTGAGCTAACCCGGCCCCTTCCAACATTTTTATGCACTTTACCACTAGTATGACAAAATTATGAAGTAAACTTCTTTTTTTATCTTTTTGTATCTTCATTATACTAAGATTATCGCTTAAGATAAGAGATTGACAGTTAATTTGTATATTAATCTGCTTGAAAAATCATATAGCCAAATCAATAGTTATATTCACATTGTTCCAAAGATGCATACAAAATTTGTCACAAGTTGACTTGTAAATTTGTTGGTTTCCTATTGTAAAAGGAGTTCATGATGATATGGAAACTTCTAATTTGGAAGAAATGAAGGATTTTAATTAGCATTTCATAATTAGCTCATATCAAATTTGGATAATTTAAAATTTACATTTAGTGTGAGGTCTTCAAAAAATTATTATTCAGTTACAAATTATACTTTATATAAATTAAAAAATTAAATTGCTTTATTCTCTTAAATTAGAGTATTTTTAATGTATTGCTTTTATATAAATTTCACCATGATGTTTTTGGTTTTTTTCTGGAACACACATACACACATGCACATACACAATGCTACTGTATGGTTACACCACTTGGTCCCTAACGAAGTACCTAGAGAATAAATTAGATGGGAGCTGCACAAGAATGCTGCATGCAATCTTGAACAAATCCTAGAAGCAACACCCCACAAAGAAGCAGCTGTACGGCCACTTGTGCTCTATCACACAAACCATCTGAGCGAGACAAACAAGATATGCTGAACACTGCTGGAGAAGCAGGGACAAACACATAAGCAATATCCTCTTGTGGAAACCAATACATGGACATGCCAATGCAGGCCATCCAGCAAGGACCTACATTGACCAGCTCTGTGTGGATACTGTATGCTGCACAGAGGACCTCCTGAAGACAATGAATGATAGGGTTGGCGAGAGATTGTCATGGTTATCTGTGCTAATTGTGCAACATGATTGTGGTGATATATATATATTTGCAATGTAAAAAATAAATACAACTTATGTTGTTCTTTCTACAGTGCTCAGTATCTGATCTAGTTACTAAAAGTCAAATGCAGACTAATGACTAAAATTGTTTTTTTAAAAACTATTAAAATGAACCTTTTAAAACATTTAAAATCAAACTGTTGTCACAAACTCTTTAGGATAACTGTCAGTTTCAGAATGGTGAAAATCGATTATCAGATGCTTTTGTAGATGTCAATTGTTTTTCATTAATTTGTGAGCACCCCCTCCACCCTTAAGGAGGAACAGCAATAGTCACAGTTACAAAAATCTAAACATTCATTTGTATAATTTTTATTTATTTAAATGCCCCTTTTTAACTCGCTACTAATTGAATAAAAAAATGCTTGTTCTCATGCTTGTACTTGTTAAACTCTCTTTTCTTTTTAATGAGACAATATTGCTCACGGAAAGTAAAATATATTTAATTTCTCCTACAAAAAAAAAAAAAAATCCACAATTCCTGGTCCCAACTTCTCATGCTTTCAAACTTTTTACAATTTTCCATTCAACAGTGGGATTTATTAAATTCGTCTTTGCAATCCCATATATAGTGTTGTGGTGTTGGCATTGCATCTCTCAGCCCTCTACATTCGACTACACACACACACACACACACACACACACACACACACATATAGTCCAATTTTGTTATATTCATTTTTAAAAGGGAATTGTCTCCTTTGAACTAGTGTCGCTATTACTAATAATTATAATTGTCGTGATATATCACTACAATAATGAAGCTATCACACACACAACTAATATGGTTTCGTATTTCCCATTTGTGCTGGAGATCAGTGTTCGAATCTTGGTAAAATACAAACTTTGAAATGATTACATTTCTCGGGCAGACCATCACTACTTGGAAAATTAATGTAAAGATGATCTCCCTAATATTGATCCATTTCTATGCATTGATTTGTATTCTATAAGGATGTCCAAATCTCAAGTTAGAGGGAAATAATTCCTGTTTTTCATCTGAAAAAATTACTTTGCTCCAGTTGTAAGTTATGAATGCCTAGACATGTAAATTTCAAATAGGAAAGTTACCACTCGTAACCAAAAAAAAAAAATAAATAACATCACATCACATCAAAGGCACACGTAATGGAACAGTTGCTGTTGTCCCCTGAGTTAAAATCTAGGTATTTTATCTGGTTATTTTATGAGTAAAGAGGAATAACTCATGTTTGTACTTTTCGCTGTAATTCTTCCATAAACGAAAAAGAACAATCGTTAGTAATAATTTTTAAATATATATGAATCTCGGAAAATGTTTAATAATACCTTTTCAGATAGATTAAATCAATCTTGATTAATGACAAAAATTTTGTGTACATCATGCCACCATCCACACGTTTAAAATTCACTATTAAATTTTAAAGTGAATAAAAATAGACCAATTGAATCAAAGAAAATACATTTTGCATCAATTCAAAGAGAAATATTGTTTTTAAAACTACAAAAAGAGAAAACACAATACAACAATTATTTTTTGAGTTTTAAGAAAATAACTTGAATTTTCAAATAACTTTTTTCGAGTGCTGAATTTTTATTTCTTTATTTTTTTTATGTGGTCTCCTGGGTTTGTTTTTTTCTAGAAATGTAAAAATTAGAGACTGGAAATTTTAAGTATTGTTAAATTTTATGGAATCAAAATAAATTAGTTACAATTCCAATACTGCTGTTCTATTTCAGCGATGGTGGTTGACTGGGACATATGCCGTAGCAAAGTCGTCAAAGGAAGAGCTGGTGTGCTTAGAATTTCTTAACCCGGTAAATCTGCTGACCAGTGTATCAAAAGGAAGTTTGCGCGAAATGGGAAGGGGTTAGATTCCATTTAGCGTGACGTGCACCAAATCACTAGAACGTGGGTAGATAGGTAATTACAGTGGTGGACATTCTATTTAAAAAGAGACGAATTTAACGAGCATAGAAGCTGATTGTCAACTAACATAATGTAAATGTAAAAAGAGGAATATTTTACATAGACTAACAATTACAAAGATCACACTTGGTGGTTTATTACCAGACACTAAAACTACCAAGACTATTTTTATCGATTTTTATTTTTATTTTTGTGTGTTAGCTGCAATAGTTCGTAAACAAGACAAACGTCGCATCATCTCCGAGAAGATTGAGAAAACTAATGAGTAATCAAATAATGGTGTCAGGTGACAAATGTTCGATGCACTTACAATTATTTAATTGTTTAAAGGTCAATCGAATTAACACATGTCAAAAGACAGCAATGAGCCCAAAATGAAACCCATTAATCAAAGGACACAATTTGATCTTGGCATTAAATTTCTAAATGCCACTTGGAAATCAAGATGGTGTTTTGTAATGATAAATTTTAATCTTTCGTCTAGTTAGAATATTTCATTTCATTAAGTCTACTTCAATCCATGTACAAACAGATCGAGAATGTATTGAATCTTGTTTAGATATTTGCTATGGCCAAGTTTGGCACAAGGTCAGATTCATGAAGTAGTCATTTGCTAAATTTTATTTCATATGACACAATGCTATAAATATAGGGCACCCAGTGGGAAATAAACTCACTATCAATCGTCTACTAACTTAGCTTGCTAACCATTACATTCAGGATCATTTAGTGATGAACGATGGAACTTTGCACTAAACAAAATAAAGTTTATTTACTGTACTTTCGTAACTAAATGTACAGGTTGTTTCATAAATGCCGCAACACTAAAGAGTCTAGAATTTATGTTTTAGGCTAGAATATTAGAGGCGCCCGTGGAAAATAGACATGGTGACACAAGTTCAAATCCTGGATGAGGCTAGGTTGCATTTCACATAGCGCTAATACCTTTGGGAAAGGTATGCATCCAGCTATTCTTCCTCTAGCTATGAGTAAATAGTAAAACTGACTGGGCTCTTTAACTTTGATATGGCAACCGATCTAGGAGAAGAAAAAACTCTGAATTCAAACTTGTTAAACTCCACTTAAAAATTACCTTATGTCACATCCTGCTCATGTAGAAGGGTTGGTAAATACATACAATACTAGTTATGTTACAATAATGCACTCAGAGACAACAGTATTTTTCAATTGGAACCAATTGTCATGCACTAACATCATTCGAGCATCCATTCTTTTATCAGCTATATCGTTTTCCAAGGACGAACGTATTTTGTGTATAAATTTTGCAAACGTTGTTTGAAGTTTCCCCAGTCTACACTTTTCAACAAATCAAAGAAATTGCGCTTGGTTAATGAATTTTGTGTACATGATCCAAAAACTCGGACCAATGATCTTTGTTAAAAAGCCGAAGTTCCCAGTATAGAGCTATTATAGAAATTATAATGATTCAATATTTGAATTATAATGATTATATAATTATAATGAATTATGATTCAAATTTTGCATGGTTGCATGTTACCGTAACATAACAAAAATTACATAACTGTTCGCGCTGACTTCAATCATTATGCTTTCTCAAAAGAGATAACTATAAATGTCAATTAAAGAGTACCCGTTATTAATTCATTATTGAAAAATATTTTCAGCGAATATATTGTATTGGCATTTCAGTCTCGAAAGACTATAATAAAGTTTTTGTGCCCCTGAAGTTACAGCGCCTCCTGTGACTGTGAAGTCCGATGTTTGAAAAACATTCTCGACCACAGATGTCGCATGTGAAGGCTGTCTCTGAAGATGTTGATGTCCGGTGCTTTGTTGCCGCTGCTTTCTTTTAGACCTCTTAGCTTCATGGTGTTGCGTCAGGGTGACTTCTGACATGAACAGTCCTCTACGGAGATTCTGCCGCCATCGAGAGCGGTCCTGAGCCAAATTTTCCCAGGTGGAAAGGGCAATGCCAAAGCACCTGAGATCATTCTTGCAGACATCCTTTAATCGCAGCTGGGGGAGACCAATCTGTCTTTTACCAGATGAAAGCTCTGCATAAAGGATGTCTTTCGGATTCGTCCATCATCCATCCGACGTACATGACCCAGCCATCGGAAACGACGTTGCCTCAGTAGAGAACACAAGCTGGGGAGTTGAACTCTCTCTATCTTTTAAGCGATATATATATATATATATATATATATATATATATATATATATATATATATATGGGTGGTGCGGTTTGAACATCTGGTTTGAGTTGGAGTCATAGGTATCTTCCGTTGGATATTTTTTTCTCATCATTAAAACTTACATTCATCAGCTCTGTGCGAATACTGGATGCTGTCTAGAAGACCTACCAAGTGCGATGGCTGACGGATGTCGAGACAGCCAAAAGAATCCATGCTGTAGGCACGCCTTGATGATGATATAGAATAATTAAAACTAATTTCCCGTCATCGTAAAATAAATGCTTTTCTTCTTGAAATAAAATATTCTATGATACACAAGGTGGAACGGTGGAACCGAAAGAAAATTAATATGGTTGAGTTGTCCACAATTGGGAGTTGATTAAAAATACCGGACATGTGCGTAAGTGAAGCAGACGCACTGACGTCGACTGGTGCACATAGTCGCCTATTGGCTGAAACTTTGTATTGTAACTTTTGGGATGAGTCTATGGTTTACATAACAAGCTGACCGCAATTTCGGCGAAGTTTTCATTCTTAAAATTACTGAAAATGTATTCGTTCACCTTTTACTTGGTCAAAAAGTCTCTTACAATCAAAGTTAGAAATAATTATTTATTTTTATTTTTCTATTCTCTGTGATCTGCACACCACTCACTAAAGGCTGTATGCAGGAAAATGAACTTAAATCTGCTCTCAGATTTTACAAGCATATAAGTGTATTTAGTAAAGGGATTAATGGAAACAACCCGAAACTGAGATGTTCTCTATTCACTGTATCCAGCCAAAATAGATTAAGCAATTATTTTGACGTTGATTTTTTCTATCAGTATCGCATTTTGGTACATTAACCGTATTTTACGAATCCCCAACCAGTGATGGAAATCGATTTAGGGAAGTGGGTATACGGTAAGTCTGCTTTTAAAATTTGTGTTCGGAGAATCACAGAGAGATCCATCAGGGATGAGTGAAATGCAGCTGGGGGTCTCCAGGCACTATACCAACTGTGGGTGAGTTTTTTTATATGGCCAAATTTTGGGACTGTTTTGAAACCATATAACTTATACTGGGTTTGACTATACACACATACGTGAGCGTGTATATTAGTGATTCCAAATTCATCACATTCAAATAAATATAAGTTCAGCTTCCAATTTCCAACGGTTCAGCCAGGACACAGAACTACACTTACTGTATAGCAGATTATAAATTAATCTATATAGTGTGTTTTATGAGAATTCATTAAAGTACGCATGCCTAATTATGATAAACTGGTGAATTTTTATTGATAAAAACTTGAAAAAATAAATAGCTAATAAGAAATACCCCTATTAGTAGACACTAAACATCCTGGAAATTGAGAAGTAGATGTAAGCCATGTCCACACAATTTCCACCACTGCTCTAAACCGTACAATGAATAGAATCACTCTAATCTATATCTGTGAGTTCAAAGTCATGTTTTAGATTAAACGAATGTAATCTATCTAGTTATATAAAATATGACGTCTGTATGTCTGTTTGTTTGTATGTACACCCATAACTTTCTTACTTTCTCAGCTGAACAGCTATAGAATTGAAATTTTATTTACAGATACACCTCGATAAAGTACACAAAGTGGTGTAGGTGGAGACGTCGGCGGTGATCAGGGTGCAGTCCGAGAAGATCATGCAGTGTACTCTGTCCAGTTCAATATGATAATGAGAATAACTCCTATAAATTTGCAAATTTAATGAATTTCGATATCGATCATTCTGTTCATTAGGGCGAATTGAATTAATGATAACACTGTTGATATTGCATGTTAATTCCATTCAAAAAGTATTATTATTGCGTAATTGGAAAATAGGGGTTAACATATACAAATTTCCGTTGTAACATTTTCACCATACGCACATCAGTCCGGGGATGCAATTCAAAACAAAGCCCTGTACTAAGATCACACAAAACTTTTCTAGGGTAAAGTTTTACGAGAAATCCAGTGGTGTAATTTATATTTACCCTTGAATTGGTGGGGATTAAATATAAAAATAAAATAAAAATAATAAAAAATAACAAACTCCCATGGGCTTTCAAACCGGAAGAACCCTCTGAACATGTACAGGAAAAAGGACCCACTTCCGACCCCAAGATAATCTCTAGGCCATTCGAACTTAGGCCTTAACTCGGACGAGACATTACTACTAATCAGGAAGAAATTTCCTTACCACGTGGTGGCTATGACCCGTGAATAAAGTCTGAATCCTAAAACTACCTTTTGTCTTTTTTTCTTCCTTTTCTTTCCTTGAATTGCTTTTCAGTGCGACCACCAAAATAAGATGGGGTTAAAAGCAAACCCTGTGAACACGCATCATGAATAACCACATACCTTTAAACCCAAAACATCAATAGACTTGTCACCTCACAAATTCATTTGGGTCATTAGGCTGTGATATGAGAAAAAACACAATGGTCTGCAATATGAGATTTTAAATGTGTATACTTAAATTTAGTTGGATACTATATGACCGGGCAAGACCGGGCACATATTATCTAGTGTATAAGATTTTATTGGCAATCGGCTAATATCAATAAAAAAAAAGTTTCTGTGTTATAGTATCAGTAGTACTAATCGTGTTAGCCGATATGTAGATCTTTAGATTCAATACAGTTTTGCACATGGTCCCTCAAGGGAGACAGCTAGTAGAGACCGAATACGCTAATCATCGATTTACGGTAAACGCTCAGGGTTAGCTGATATTCATATCTTGTGATAATGTAGCACAGCATAATGCGTAATATAATATATGTAAGCTTTATATAAGTAATATATTAAGCAGACAAAATGCCTTTAATCTTTATTTCCTATAATTATAGTTATTGTATTCTAATGTGACTATGAAAGCAAGGCATGAAAGTCAAACCTCCAAGCTAAATAAATATAAATGTACAAAGTATATATATATATATATATATATATATATATATATATATATATATATATATATATATACTTACACCATTTCTGTCATTTTCAAAGGAACCGTTTCGTTTTACCTGATGAATGCTTTCAGCAAGAAACCGCTGGTTGTAATACCGTTCCGAAATAAATAAATAAAAACAAAGATTTTATTTGTTACTTCATTGAACTATATATATATATATATATATATATATATATATATATATATATATATATATATGAGGTGGGTGAAACGTTTCCAACAAAAAGGTAGTCACTAGTTTGAGAAAAAAAAAACGATGGGAACTTTTTCACATTGCTAATATTTTTATGTGGTTCTCTATACATGGTACAGTTTTCTGACGTCAAAAATAAATTCCGATTCTTCAAATAAATAGGATATAAACCCGTCGAAAAAAATCTGTTAACTTTCTTAGTTTAACTGTTTGAAAATCATCGTAAAACAGCAACACGAACAACTGGTTAATGTAAGATGCTTTATTTATTTATTAACACGAGAACGAATTCTTCAAGCTCCTCTTTCAAGAATATTTTTGAAGCGATTATGAACCGGATGTCTCTACTGATTCCACATATTGTTGGATGGCTAGATCGTTTAAACCAATAACACATTTCTTTTCCAATTGAAAAAAAAATCATTATAATGGAGATTGTGTGTTTATCTGTCTGTAAACGAAACTATATTACTATTCAAGTCACAATTCCTTTAGATATTTACACCACATTTTCCATGATTTTATTTTTATATAAATCTCAATTATTATTAAAAATTGTTTTACATTATTAATACTCTTGACCATATCTACATACTAATAACATGCAATTTTATTATTTATTTAGTATTATTGATTTCTAATTGTTTGGTTTTATCTTAATGAATATGGGCAAAAATCTCGGGGATAAATCTTAAAAGAAATCCATTAACAAGAAGAAATAATTGTCATTTTATTCTTTACTTGTTATTTTAACTAAATAGTTAAATTATGAAAATTTAGCAATGAAAGACGGGGGTGATGGAAGAGTAAGTTTCAGTTGTTCTATTTTTTTTATTATACACTCCTCTGTTTCAATTCTTTTTATCTGCCTTATTATTTAGTTTCATTATTCATGATGATTAATATCGTCACAAATCGCTGTTGCCATGAGATTCTATACTTTTATAGTTTTATCTAGGAAGGAGTAAATCATTCTAATTAGCATTGTATAGTTATCTCCGTTATATCAAAAATTTAGATGTTTAAAAATATTACATTCAGCGTAATAATAACACAATTATAATTCAATTGCAAATTGAACAGAAAATTGCTTTATTTTCTAAAACATTCAATTGTTCTACTAAAAATCTTGGTATTATGTGCCATCTTTATAGGGCTACGGTTGCCTCCTACACACGTGTGTGTGTGTGTGTGTGACTTGGTTTGAAAATCGCGTAGGCGAGAAACTGTCAGTTACTAAGCGCCGTTGACTTCATGTCTCCGCTACTTAGATATACATTCTCTATCAATGATATTGAGGACTCTTTACTTGTGAATATAGCAAACTATATTATCAATACACACACACACACACACACACACACACACACATATATATATATATACATATATGTGTGTGTGTGTGTGTGTGTGTGTGTGTGTAAACAGTGACTGTATATCTATTCTTTTCAAAAGTGGGAAATATAGAATAGAACAATAATACAATACACAATCAACTTGTGTCAAATCTTATGTTTGCACAGTTCAGATCACGATATTCCGAAACGCATGAAAATTCCTAAATGTTCGCATCAGTCATAATCATAAACAGAAAATAAAGAATGTATAGCTCAGTTTGTAAATTTTGAAATCTACGCTAAAACTCATCACAAATAGGAATTTGTTTTCCACTTGATTTTGAAAAAAAAAAGAAAGCTTTTGATATAAAAGCAGTAATCTCTCCGTCTTCAAGTACTATGTTTGAACCATTGAGCTATAACTACAAAAGCAATGTGAGTAATAAATATTGCTCACCACTGTCACGTCTTCTCTTCTCTGCGTCTCTCTCTCTCTCTCTCTCTCTCTCTCTCTCTCTCTCTCTCCTCTCTCTCTCTCTCTCTCTCTGTGTTGTTGTGTCTGTTGAAACCGGCATTGAATGGAAATACAAAGTCAGAATCGGTCGATTGTTATTGACCAAGTCAGAGGTTCTCACAAATTGGGCCTGACTTTGAGTTTAGTCAGAAATTCCGCTGTAATGATACGTTTTCTCACTACTTTTGCCTACTTAGATAACGACAAGGCTTAGTAACAAAGATTTAGACTCAGTGGTATAACATTGAAACAGTAAGTACAAGAATTATCATTTGAAACTCGGTACCAGGTAGATGAGATTTGTTTTTACAACCTTTTAAATACCCGTAATTACCTCGTAAATTTTATATCTTTAGCTGATCTCCAAAACACAATGGTTTGGAGTCTTGATTAAAAATCTTTCTTTGTAAACTATCGGCGCTAGACAGTTTCATACATTGATGATTTCTCGAGAAAACTTCTTGTCGCTGACCTTTCGGCTCTATCACTAAATTATACATTTGCCTCATTATATCATTTGACAAAACTTTCGTCACTAGAGACTATAAAGTTCGGTTTTTAAACATTTATGCTAGGCTAGTTCCGTTACAGAAGAAAACGTTTTCTTGTCTTGTTTTCTTTTTGTTTTGTTATTTTTGTTTTATTATTATTTGTTGTTTTCTAACTGAATAAAACAAATGTTTCCTTTTGAATTTTGTCAATCATATGTGGAAAAATTTGGGATTTGTATATACACTGACTATCAGATAATGGATATGCATAGCCTATCATTTTTAGCAATGAGTGTACAGTAATTTTAAATAATGATATACTGTGGAAAAATACTGTACCGGAGTCAAATAGTTTGATTGACAGGTCTTGAACTCAAATTCGTCTGCAACGAGCCTCTCTTTGGGTTAGAGGATCATTTGACGAGGCGACGCTGGGGAAGTAGAATTAGAAAGTTGTCTTGAGTTGAGTCGAATCCAGCGGCCCGTTTAAACAAGACGCGTTATTCTATATCCGCTCTCTCAATACGAGTCAACAATGTATCAGGAGAAAAGGCATTCGGGGGAATAAAAGTGTGTATACACAAGAATATGTCTCCGTGTTGTTCCATGAGTTAAAAAGATCAAGATGGAACGGAGAGAGAGAGAGAGAGAGAGAGAGAGAGAGAGAGAGAGAGAGAGAGAGAGAGAGAGAGAGAGAGAGAGAGAGAGAGAGAGAGAGAGAGAGGAGAGAGAGATCCGACTCGATACGAAGAAGACACCCCAGGCGGAAAGAGAAACTCCTACCCGATAAAAATAATAGAGAACTCCAATGGAAGAATATTTAGTATCCGATAGAGATACTAGAAGAATTTAGGAAGAGCAACATGACGAGCAAAAAAAAAAAATGAATAACTGTCTAATAAGGTGTTGATCCTCCATATACTCGCAAAACAGATATTGTTCGATCAGACATAGACTCCACAAGTGCCCATTGAAGACGCTTTCAGTGATGGACATTAGTTAGCATAGGCATCCTGAATGGTCTGAAGCTACGTTGTCCCTTTCACAGTTTCTAAGTTTAATGTACTGTGTGTTGTGATTGATTCCTTCCTTCACCTTAAAGCTGTCTGCAATCTCTCACACAGTTTCCTTTCTGTTGGTTCATATTTAACAGAAAAAAACCGTTCATTTGTCTTGGTCGTCCAATGACTTGTCAAAATTGTTGATCTTTTCTTACATGAACTTTTGTCGATATGCCCTGACGTAATCTTCTTACTATAACGATTTGGCCTTTATCAAAGCCGTTTAAATATTTCCTTTGTCAATAATTGCGACATTCGTCAAATCAAAATTTATATGTAAAATGTTACTCCTTTTCCGGGACATTGGCAGTATCTAAAATATAAATATACCAACTTTTGTAAACGTCACATAAATGAGACGGTGGCGGTTATTGGGTTAACTATTGGGTTTTCAATTTCTCTGACCGCCATCCTACATCCATATTCTGAAGGAGGAACTTATGGAGTAACAGTTATCGTCGATAGAATTGGACTTGGCTACCCGAACTCAAAACCTAGGCGAGACTATTTTGCATTTCTCATAGTGCCAATACCCTGGAAAGGTATGAATTAAGCTATTCTTCCTCAGTTATGGGTAAATAGTAGGTCAGACTAGCACTTTAATTTTGATATAGCAACTGTCCTAGTAGATAGAAAACTATGAATTCAAACCAGTTGTGCTCTTCTTAAAAACTGATCTTGTGTCGCATCTGCTTGTGGCGGAAGTTTTGGGTAAATTCAACCTATCTAAAGTACGCGACACCTAAATTGAAAATTAATTGTATGTTTCGTTGTTGCTAAAAGATGCTATACTTTTAATCCTAAAACAAAATACAACGAATGGAAGCACAAACTCAAATGTTGCCTTGAAAATCAAAAATATTTTTATTTTGCCAAAATGTACCATAACATTAAAATTCCAGGTAAAAGTTTAATTGAAGTTAATAAGACATTTGAGCTTGGTGATTTTAAATTAGAATAACAAAATGAACTAAAAGAAAAAGTGCAAAACCCGTATTTCGTTATTTTCTTTTAAAATTTCACGGCACACCTAACTGCTCACTGCATCATCCCGGTTGAAAAGCACTGGGGTAACCTTTCATTAGAAAAATGAGTTTATGTCATTCTAGAAAGAATTCAGTAGAATGCCACCAAATGGTTGCTGCCAACCGCTGTTCTGGTAGTTCTGTTCGCTTAGCAAATGTGATGATTAATTATCACAACGTTTTTTTTAATAATATTTTGTTAAATCAAATTTTAGATGTGTCTTAATTATAACTGATTACAAAATGCAAATTTTTCTCTTTGATGGACAGTATTAAACAAAACTAAAAGAATTTTTTTTCAAAACATGTCATGAAATTGCAGCACGAGTCATTTGGAAAGGACGCCATCTCATCAAATTGAGATCGACTGACGAGATATTTCTCCAATATAACATCGCACGAAATCATTCCGATCCCAAATGATTAAGCTCATAACTTTTTACTGTGTGATGCTTTTGTTACACACACACACACGGATATATATATATATATATATATATATATATATATATATATATATATATATATATTGAACGGTTTTATAAAAAAAAGGGCTAAAAGGTTTAGAAGACTTTACTTTTTCCATTTTCACCGTTCCACTAAAAATATATATATATATATATATATAAACAGACACACACACACATACACATATTTAGTTAACCAATCCTCACAATCTGACACCTGTGGCACCACCATCCATCATTCTGACACTCCCCATCTAGAGAGAAGAAAATCCACTAACCACCCCCAACCCCTACTGACGACCTTCTGTTTCAGCATTTTGAGAATCTCCATCATTGGAATAAGAACTATATCCAAGTCCTGAAGATGGTCTAATAAGAGACCGAAATGTTGCATCGTCGACAAAAACATCCAGTTTCCATAACATCCTGTGTTTGTCTACCTTTCTCCATATATATATATATATATATATATATATATATATATATATATATATATGTGTGTGTGTGTGTGTGTGTGTGTAGGGGTACATTAATAAATACGCAAACTAATAATTGCAAAACCATTCATTTTAAACAATAAGTATTTAATTTTCAACATAATCTCTTTTTATTATCGAAGACCTTTAATTAGTGGTGAATATTTATCAAATAAATCGAATATACGGCAGTGAAAATTTAATGTAAAAAACACCTACATGTCAGTCTACCTTGTTATTGATCTACTCTCGTAAAATCATAGCCGATTGTGTAACGACTGAAATCAATAATCATACATAGTTGAATAAACAGACCCCTTCACACACACACACACACACACACACACACACACACACAAAATAAAAATTGTATCATACTGTAAAATTTTGATGCCGTGTATGAATTCTGTAATTTTCAGATAAAGCAAAAAAAAAAAAAAATGTTCACTAATAAAACTTCCTGGTTAAACAAGCAGTCGCCATATTGTTTGTTTTCTTTGTTTTACAAACTTTGGAAAAATCAATGATTGCCTAAAAAGTAAAAATATTTTCTACGCTTTCACTTCTTCAATTGCTCATTAGTTTTGTTTTTGTTTGGTTGTTTTTTGTTTTTGTTTTTTTTTTTTTTATTGGTTTTTTTTATTATATATGGCGCAGGCCACGAAGAAATTATAGGAATATTGTTTAGAACTAAACATGCATTTTCCCTTTTTTTAAGTTAATTTTAGTGCTACATTTATTTCTTTGGGATTCAACCTGGATAGCATATTGTTTTGATAGCAGTGCTACGTGTAATAATACTTTCTTTTATAAGAAGAATATCTACACTGTTTGAACTTTAGGCTTATCCAACGTTTCAACGCTTATCCAATATTTCGACTTCAGTAATCATCAGTTTAAAAGTTTGTTTTTTTTGTTTGTTAATTATAATACAAAGCGAAAGAAGTTTGTTTTTCATTTAATGAAGATAAAAAACTATCACTGGAACAAAAAAAAAAAATGATTATATCTAATTATCCAACAATTTTCGACGAACTGTCTCGGACTTTTGACAATGGTAGACATCATCAATCACATCGAACCACAAGGATTTATTTTTTTACAAACAGGAAGAAGAACTATATCTTAATCATTTCACGCATCTTTGTTCTGGGTAAGATCGGAGAATTTAACATAGACTTTTGCCTATATACTTATGTCTATATACTTATTTATTTTTACTTCATCCAAAAGGAATTTCGATCAAGGGAATGCATATTATTCATTTTAATATTTTTCTTTCTATATTTCCAAATTTTGGTCGCTTTTCAATCGCAATTCATCCAGATTGTTATCTCTACACAGCGAGGAACACAGAGTGTCGGAAACAACTACAACAACAATAATGAGTAAGCTCTTTGTAATTCAAATGTCCCCTTTTGCCTGAATATTCAGATCGTCTTCATAATTTTTCTTGTCGACAAACGATCGATTAACTCTTTTTATTTAAAAAATTCATAAATTGAACTTTGATTTTTTAATGTTCAAAGCGCATTTAAAAGCTCAGATCTGCCAACGTTGGTGTTTGAAGCGCAATGAAAAGCTTACTTGTACCAACATAAGCGTTTTGAGCGCAATTAAAAGTTAACGTCTGTCCAACTTTGTTGTTCAGGGCGCAATTAAAAACTTACGTCTTCCAAACGTTGGTGTTTGAAGCGTTATTAAAAGCTTAAGCCTTCTCAACATTATTTTGTTTGTGTGTTTGTTTGTTTTTTTTTTTGTTTTGTTTTTTTTTCATTTTTTTTTCATTAAGTTTATTAATGGTGTTTTTTACATCTAACAAAACATACTTGACTGATGAAAAAGCAAGAACAAACTTATGTGACGTTCTCCTGTGGACACTTACACATGGATACACCAGTGTAGGCCGATCAGCAAACACCTACATCAATCAGCTCTGGTTTATGGATGCTGCGCGGAGGACCTCCAAGGGGCGATGACCGATAGGATGGTTGGCAAGAGAGAGTCATGGATATCCATGCTGTCAGAGTGACCTGATGATGACATCTGCCTTAGGTTCACAACTATTCGTACTGTGCCAAGATAGAAACCCCACTTCACGGCAAGTATTTACAAACCGATGATAATAAATAGCAGTGATACGAAGTATTTAATTACGGAATAGCAGGAAAAAGTACCCTGGGTAATTTATCTGCACCATAACCCAACCCCAACCACCCATCTGTGAATGTGATGGTAGATGTTGACAATAACAGGAAATTAAGATATAAAAACAAATGAAAAGGAAATTAAATACTGGAAAAGAACGAAAAAAAAACAAACAAATAAACAAAACAAAACAAACAAACAAAAAACAAATGCAGTTTCAAAGACAAAAAAGAAATCATAACGTTTGAAGGTCAAGTAAACCGAGTAATGTGGGTTGCAGCATCGGCCATTACCCCCAATTTTCTTCTCCCTCAATTTTTGCTTTGTATTAAAAGTGGCAACTTGAAATATTTACAAAAGAATCTTCTAACAAATTATATCAACCGTTTCATCTGTGATGGCTTTTCTTTTTTTTTTTTTTTTCTATTTTTTTTCATTGCTCCTCCCCTTCATCCCTTCTTATCTGTATTCTTCTCCTTTACTGTTTATTTTCCCTCCTCCCCTTCTTAGCCTTTTTCTTTCTTTCTTTCTTTCTTTCTTCTTCTTCTTCTTCTTCTTCTTCTTCTTCTTCTTCTTCTTCTTCTTCTTCTTCTTCTCTTCTTCTTCTTTATTTCGTTTTCTTTCATTGCTCCTCCCCTTCATCCTATCTGTATCCTTCTTCTTTACTATTTATTTCCCTCCTCCCCTTTATAGCTTTTCTTCCGTCTTCTTTCCTCAAATCTTAATTCTTCAAAGTTGAAACCTTTTTTTTTTTTTGTTCAGAATAACAAGATTACAACCTTTAAAAGGTTTTTTGTTTGAATTGCAAATATGAAAATGTTTATGTTCAACTTGTATAAACCGAATTCGAACAAACTCTATTTCATACCGCGTGTTAATCAGTTCCATGTGACATACTTGTACGTTTTGTCCTTTTTTTTTTAATATACAAAAACACCTCTGCATTCTTTCAATCCGATTAAGTTGGTATTCTGATGTTTTAGCCGAACAAGTCTGACATTTTTCTTTCTTTATACATTTCCTCTCGTAAGATTTTACGATAGTTTTTTTTTTCTAGTCTTAAATTTATTATAAACTTATAACACTTAGAATCTCTCTCTCTCTCTCTCTCTCTCTCTCTCTCTCTCTCTCTCTCTCTCTCTCTCTCTCTCTCTCTCTCTCTCTCTCTCTCTCTCTCTCTCTCTCTCTCTCTCTCTCATACACGCACGCACACGCATGGTTATGTGGTTATATTAATAGTACGTCGTCTATGTATTGGAAGTATTTGAAACTTTTGGCTTAAGTAAGGCGTCTCTAACAAAAAAAAGTATTTGTTCAGGACAGCAGCATCCTCGTGTAGTTACCTTCTAACTTTTTTTTTCTGAGGATATTCTTTCGTAATATTTCTTTGAAAAAAAAAAAATAGAAAAAAGAAATAAAGGACAGTAAAATAAAAAAAGGAAGAAAAAGGTTATATGTTCTGATAGAAAGAAAAGTACAAAAAGAAAAAAAACAAACAAACAAACAAAACAAAAACGAATTCTAATAAAGTTGAAAGAAGATCGATATAAATATAAGAGAGAGAGGGGGTGGGGTAGAGCTGAGAGGAAATGGATTTAAATAAGGAAAGTAAATATAAAGCGAGAGATATAATAAAATATAAACGAGACCAAAATTAGAACGAGAAAAGATAAGGAGAAAGAAAGAAAGCCACAAACACGCCAAAGAAATGAATGAATTCTCCCCTAGAGATGATCCTTTATTTGTTCACCCACCCTCCTCGTCTGTCTGCCCACCATTATTGCCAATAATGATGGTCCACTTTTATCAATGACACAAACCATACAATATAATCTGTCTCACGTAAATCAATACCATATCATTAAGTTATAAGAAAGAGAATCGTAAGGCAATTTGGGAGACTAATAGATGAGAGACAAACCAGTGTTGTTATCTTGTACACGCTTTAATTTAGTGAACTCATGGCCCCTAACTACACATTTTACCTTGCCAGGAAATACGCAAGAGAACCCACCCTCTCGCCACAAATATTCGGTAATTTTCAAAGCGTTAAGGTTGGTCAGTTACACAAGCGAAAATTCGTGGGACCAACTGGCCAATAAGCCAAGATATTTGTTGCTAATAATCTATTTCTTTTTCTTTTTCTTTTCTTTCTTTCTTTTTTACTACCTACTGACCCACATTCGGTTACATGAAACGTTGCGGCTTGTTAATTTCAAGTCAGAACTTATCATTTTTTTCCCATTCAGAGATCGAATTTGTTTGTTCCTTGATTATTAAATGCTGTTTATAGCGAGCATGAATTTCTCCTTTTCAGCACGTTTACAATACAAGTGCTCGCTAATAATTGTTAAGCGACCTTGCACATTGATTAGTACATGAGGTGGAGGAAAGAAGCTAAGCAATGATTTGTGAGTTAGTTGTGTATTTCTCACCGACGTCAGTTTTCGGTGTTCGAGCCCAGTCATGATCTTTAATGCTGATAGCTTTTTTTTCTCAAAAAGTTGGTTGATTGATTGATTTGTTTAACAGGATATCAACTCCTTATGGGTTATTTAATACCGAAATTTCAATCATTTGTAAATGTTTGATTTTAATGATAACCATATTTTCAAAGGGTAAATAGGATGGTCTTACCACTTGAAAGATTGGAACAATACAAGATTTCGATTCTAACTCCATCACCCTCTCTCTTTCTCTCTCTCTCTCTCTCTCTCTCTATATATATATATATATATATATATATATATATATATATATATATATATATATAAAGCTGCTGAGACTGTTAGATAAAATTGTGTCACTAAACTGATTCTATTACGGTCAAGTCACGCTGAAAGCACGGTTTTCCTCTAGATCACTAAAGTTAAGCAGTGATTAATCTGTCCAATACTTAATTGGGTGACCAATTAAGCAAGAATATGTACTATAAGCAATCTGAGTCCTTTGCTTATCAAAATTACTTGATTCGGCATTAAATGACCCGAAAAGAGTTGATATGCCGTAAAACAAAACAACCAACTTAACTGATACTAGTAAGTATTAAGAAAATAAAGCCAAAATAAGAGAGAATAGTAAAGGATGAAGCAGATTGTCAGTTATAGAGACCTTCATGTCAGCAGAAATTCAAATCAGGTTTATATCTTTACCAATATGACCACTTAGTAATGCCAATTAGCGTAATTTTCAAGGTGATATAATTCAAACGAAATAAGGCCGTTCGCCATTATCCCCGGGATATGTTCCAAGACCTTCTAGCGTATGCCAAAAACCCTGGACAATACCAAAGCTTATTTCTATGTACAGAAGATATTGGTAAGTTCTCGGCCCTACAAAGAGAATGATCCTTTGCTTTCCACGTTATATTCTTATCTATTTTGAAATGGTGAATAACTTAAGAAACAATGTGTCAAATGTATTGAACTGCGTGATGAATATATGAAATTATATGTACATTTCATGGTTATAAGTCACTGGTTCTAAACTTTTTTTCCTACAGCGCCCACTTTCTGATTAAAACATGCGCTGACACCTCCTATGATAAGATTGCTCTGGTAAATGGATATAAAGCATAACTTGTTTCAGAGCATATTTAATTATGCACCCTTAGGCGAAAAATATTTATATACAACTGAAATATACATTTCTTGAAAAGTTGCATATGCAAAAAAATATATATTTTTTTTTTTAATTTACAAAAGATTTTTAAAATTGAGGCTTTCCATATTTGGCAATCAGCTTGGAAATGTCATCATCGTTATCATTATGTCACGCTATTAGCACGAATATCCATGACAATCTCTCTTCAACCGTTCCTATCACTCATTGTTCTCGGGAGGTCCTCTGAACAGCACTCAGTATCCGTACAGAGCTTGTACGTCTTTGCTGGACGGCAGACTGGCGTGCTCATGTGTTGGCTTCCACCGGAGGACGTCACTCACGAGTTCGTCCTTGCTTTTTTTGGAAATGTTGTATGAGGCAATTAATTGGTTTCCTTGGTTTTTTTTTTTGTGTGTGTGTTTTTTTTAACATTCCTCAGAGTTTTGAAATTTGTGTTTAAAAACACGAAAATAGTGTATATTCTTTTTTTAATTTGTCCGGGTGCTTTTTTATTTAAGCGTTCAATTATTCTTAAAGGTTTTTTTTAACATTCCTCAGAGTTTTGAAATTTGTGTTTAAAAACACGAAAATAGTGTATATTCTTTTTTTAATTTGTCTGGGTGCTTTTTATTTAAGCGTTCAATTATTCTTAAAGGTTTTTTTTAACATTCCTCAGAGTTTTGAAATTTGTGTTTAAAAACACGAAAATAGTGTATATTCTTTTTTTAATTTGTCTGGGTGCTTTTTATTTAAGCGTTCAATTATTCTTAAAGGTTCCATTCTTTCATTTGAGAAATATTCTCTCATTTAGTAAATGTTCGTCATTTATCGATGGAATAACGCCATATTTCAAGTAATCACTTAAGTGTTGACGACACCATCTTTTTTGGTCACTCATTCTTGAGGCTTACGATTTGAAAACTCGAAATGATTGAATGACTAAAAATTTGAAAATGAAGCAAAGAGTTAAAATGTCTGAAAATGTCGCAAAACGTTTGTGTAGTCAAATATTTTATCTGAATAAGAAGGATGTTTCGGGGCATTAAAATAAATAATTTTTAGCTACTTTCAAAAAATCGGTAAAGTTAAAAAAGAATTAACATTGCTAACTTTCTCCATCGGATTTCTTCTCTTTCCTTTTCCTTTTCTTTCTCTTTCTCACATATTTCACAACACTTGTTGAGATACCCAATACAATTGGGAGCATTTTTGTTGAATATCTTTCTATCCTTTACTCTCTCTCTCTCTCTCTCTCTCTCTCTCTCTCTCTCTCTCTCTCTCTCTCTCTCTCTCTCTCCCCCCCTTGCCACTAAGACTAATAACAACTCTCTCTCTCTCTCTCTCTCTCTCTCTCTCTCTCTCTCTCTCTCTCTCTCTCTCTCTCTCTCAATAGTCTTACTACCAGATTGGAATTTTAGTACCCCTGCTACACTACCCTCCTTGAAAGTTCAAAGACCTCGTTGAGAATTTGTTCTAGGTCATTTCTTTTTCAGCACTCTCTCTAGTTTACTTATATTCTTTCTTAATAATACCGACAGTTTAAGTTTTGAATTAATTTCTATAAGAGATTAACAGCAATAACTAATAATAAGATAGAAGAAATAGTTATTTGACGGAAATTTGGGCGTTGTTTAAGGGCATGTCAACCATCGTGGGCTATTTTATGCCGAGTCCATCCTTGTAGAACAGTAGTGGTACTATTGAACCCATATCTAGATGATGAGGGGGTTCATAATTCTCCCAAGGGTATTAGTCCGAAAGTGAAACTAATAGCGAGACTGAAATTCGAACTCGCTTACTACGCTATCGCAGTTCAGCACGTTAACCACTACGTCACGGTGATTCCCACCCCAGAAGTAGAAGAAAGAAGAACAATTGAAAAATGTTTGCCAAAAGTAAAAACTATTTTTTTTGTGGGGATGTGATAAATAATGCAATTATATTTTCTTCATTTTTCATCCATAGCTGAGAGATAAGGAGGTTAATACCTTTCCCAAGGGTATTAGTCCGAAAGTAAACGTAATAGTGCAACCGGGGTTCGAACTCGTTCACTACGATGTTGCAGTCAAGCACGTCAATCATTACACCACGGAGACTCTTCCCTGATGAACAGAAGAATCGTTCTCAACAAAGATCTCAACAAATTTTTTCTTTGATTAGAAAAATATCCCCCTTTCCCTTGTAATAATAACTATTGCTTAACTTAGGCATATCAGCATCACTAACTTTGTGATTTGGAACCATTATTAAATAAAACTTAAAGATTGTTTATTTTTACAATGTATCTTCATCTTGAAGAATGCAGAAAAATTTATAGAAAATACTTCACGAAATCTTAGAACAATAATATTTTTACAAAAAACTCAAAGACTTTTTAGAAGTATACGCATGTATTTACCCAGTTCAAAACTTTGTCGGCATTAAATGACCCACTGAGATTAATATGACGTAAAACAAAACCAACCAACCAACCAACCTTCACAGAAGCAGGATGTTACACAAGGTCAATTTTATGTTGTTTAACAGATTTGAATTCCATGTTTTACTTCTCCTAGACTGGTTGCCGTACAAAGATTAAAGAGCCCAATCTGACCTACTATTTACTCTGGAGGGAGAATAGCTGGGTGCATACCTTTCCCTATGTCACCATCTATATGTATATAACAGTTTCATTTGGCTCTGAGGGAAGGGTAATTCCATGTCAAATCATCCAGAAAAAAGTAAAATTGTCACACATGCCCTTCAATTTTTCTGAAATTTTCTCTGTGTGGACTATGTTAAATTAAGACAATCCCCAAAATTTGAGCTTCCAATTCTAAAAATTGGTCTAGTTATGTCGATTTAGAATCAACAAATTTGGAGGGGGCGCAAAAATAGCGACCTTTTGTAATCTACTTTTATCTGTAAAATGAGTTCTAGAGCTTCCCCACTCCTAAAAATTGGTTTATAAAAGCTTTTTGGCCTGAGGAATTCAAACATCCTATCAAAATAGGCACAAACTTAAGCATTTTTTAAGTTATTAATGATTTCTGATTTTTTCATAACAAGATCAATAAGCCTAGATGATTTGACATGGAATTACCCGGAAACAACACCTACCACCTCACTATGAATACGTAGGAATTACTTTATTCTCATTTTAATCAACTGCAAACCAAGTGTTGATCTCTGACTCAGCATAGATGAAGAATGCAGCTCATCTTTAGCAAAATAATTGAATCACTTGTTTTTAAATTCTGAAGAAAGGGCTTGATTAGATTATCTTATGAAATTAACATATAAATAAATGAAATAGTGATGCTGAGTAATTTGACTATTATAGGAAAAACATATCTATGACCCATGACAAGAGTAAGTTCATTTCCTTTCATAATGAGTCAAATTTATACTTTTCACTTATATCTTCCTTTGATCATACTTACACCTTATATATATATATATATATATATATATATATATATATATATATATATATCTTTGGCAGTAATCACACCTAGTGTGAATGTGAATAAACATTTATTTTTGGGGTTGGGCACGGGTAATTGACAGTGCGAATAACATGGGGAGCACTATACGTACTCTCAGAAAAAAGAATCATCTCTGCAATTAATATACATCATAAAAGTAATGATGTCTCTTTTCAAAGATTAGTATTTGAAGAAAAAAAACTGATAAAAAGTTATATCCCGCTGCAGAATTATTGATGCTTTTATCATTGTTATTTAAGAGACAAAAAAATTATTAAACTTATTCAGGGCCGGTTTAGCTCAGTAGGTAGAACTTCCGACTAGGAACCACAAGGTTCCGGGTTCGATTCCGGCTCACGCCAATTCATTGTATAAATAATACAGGTATATGTGCGGTAAATTGAGGAGCTTGTGGTAGCTGTGACGGGGCGTTTCAGACGCCAAAAATAATCTCCTAGCGCTAGTGAAAATGGGATAGACTCCTTCGCTGTCTGGCTGATACCGACTTTAAGTCACTCCGATGACTTTATTTTAATTTAATATTCAAATTGTAAACACAAATGAAATACTTAGATAAACAAGGAAAATATTATCTAAACTGAAAACACATGAACAACAAAATTAAAGAGATTACTTTTTAGATACTTAAATTCCATACACTGCAAACAAAAACAAAAAGTTATTCAAAGTCAATTCAAACATCATCCAACCTTAGAGCGATGGCACATTTATGTACATTAAAAATAACGAAGATTCAGGCATCACCAATCTGCTGTCTTCACCATTGAAATAAATCAAGAAATGTTTGTCGGGTTTCGAATAATTAGTGCACTAATTAATGAAAAGTTAATTGCCGTGAAAATTCTCATTTTGTCTTAATTAAAATCACCTTTAGCTTATACGAGGTAACGCCTAAATTTTACAGGATTTCCAATTTGATATTCCAAACATTTGACAAATTCTCGGATAATGTATCATATAATCTATTCTTTCATAATGAATTAAGGATGGAACGGAATATGGGCTTTAGGGATCGCCAAGAGAGAAATAAATGCGCCATAGGATATAAAGATATACTTGTTTAAAAATGAAACGCTAAAGTACTTAGAGAGAGAGAGAGAGAGAGAGAGAGAGAGAGAGAGAGAGAGAGAGAGAGAGAGAGAGAGAGAAGCAATTAATAATTATCAAAATGACGTTGGTTGGTGAAAAAAAAAAAAAATAGGCAAAGAGAACAAAACAGAAGAACAATAAAGAGCAAGACGTAATTCAAACTTTTTTTTTTTTAAATACAGGGAAATACAAATAAAATAGATGCAGACAAATTGATTGTCTTCAAATCACAGAAAAAAGACAATTGTTGACAGAAGAATAAATCAATGCTAAATGTAATTTTGGTAAAAGAAAAAACAACCGTGGTAGAAGGATAGTTGGTTGACTATCATTTCCTCGTATATATATATATATATATATATATATATATGTGTGTGTGTGTGTGTGTGAGAGAGAGAGAGAGAGAGAGAGAGAGAGATAACAAATCCCGATGAGAGTTATAACTAGTAGACTTTATTGTCTGACTAAACTCAATCGAAGCAATACAACAACAAGACAGAAGATAAAAAGAATACATATGTGTATGTAAATGTCCTAATTGGATAAGCGTTTAAATTAGTAAAGTCTTGGGGCTACTAAATATAGAATGAAGGTGTCACTTTCTGGTTTAGAAGGAAGGAAGCCCCTGTTATGTAGACAAAAGACGCAACATGTACGTGTTACCTCTTTGTAGCCGGAGGGTGAAAAAACTCTCGTGTATCAGGTATAAGGAATACCTGGGGGAGGGCTTCTCCTCCGTTATAATGAACAAGAGACACAACTGGTGTTTTACCTCTGATGTCTCGAGGGTTTAAGAGGATTTTACTTTCACGATATTGCCATTTATACTACCGGTTGCAACGACACCTAGTTGCCTAATGAAAAAATCATAGCAAATAAGGGAAATAATACCAACATCGGCCTTAAGATGACAAGAAATAAGAAAAGCTTCAGAAAAGCATGAAACCGATTAATAATGAATTACAAAAAGAGAAACTAAATTCTATCCCCAAATAGAAGGTTATCATCTCAAAGAATAAAAACGGAAGTGCAGAGGTAACCAGCAGAAGAAGCTTGGCTGATATAGCTTAGTTGATATAGGTCTAATACTGGTGCGAAAAGTGAAGAAGATTTCATGTAAAGAATACAAAGAGACATTTTCATTATCCAAAGTAGAAGAAATGTTGCAGTTCAAAATAATAGACAATATCAATACCTTTTCTGAAAAAATATTATACACACTTATGTGTGCCTATGAATATTGAGAACCAGTTTTCTAATAGAAGTCATTTTTCATCAGATCGTCCATCAGGGGGTACTGCCTAACACAAGAGAACACCTGCAGTTCAAAGGGAACTTCAGTTTTTACATTTCGTCACTTTCGTACAACAGGAACACAAATATCAGACGCTTCTGGTACATAATCCTATCATTTTTACGGTCACTGTGATATTCTATATATATATATATATATATATATATATATATATAGTTAGAGTAGCGAGGACAGGAAATCAATGGCGCTTAATAACAAATACTTTGTCGCCTATGCTATTTTCAAACTAACCACATGGTTTGTAAATATCACAGGTGCAAAACTATCTGTTACCAAACGCCATTGATTTCATGTATTTACTCCCCTAATTTAAATTTACATTCACTATCAATGATATTGAACACTCATTACTCATAAATATAGCAAACTATATATATATATATATATATATATATATAGTTTGCTATATTTATAAGTATGTGGTTCCGCATTGGTCCCTACCTTTCCTTTGGATTACAACAGCTGTGTGGAGAGGGAGTATCTGCTGCTTGGACGACAGTTCATCCTCCATAAAAACCTGCCCAGGCTACGTAGTTTTCCCCACTATAAAAATGACACCCATACCGCGAGAGGAAACTGGACAATTTCCACCTCAGATGCCTACGCCGCATCCTACGCATATATTGGCAGGACTAAGTGCCAACTACAGAAGTGCTGGAATGAGCAAACATGAACATGCCCGCCATCATCTGCGAGAGACGCGTACGTTGGCTTGGTAACGTCAGGAGGATGGACAAAGGCCGCATCCCCAAAGACCTACTGTACGGCGAATTGGCAGAGGGCACCCAACACATGGGAGGCTTGTGCAGACGACAGTGCGGCCCAGCGATGCCTTGTCAAACAAGGAACGAAAAGGAGGGGGGAAAGAGAGGAAAGCAGCCGCCACGGAAAAGAGCAACTCCAGCAGGCATCACTGTTTGCTTGCAGTCACTGCACCAGAGATTGCCATTCAAGAATCGGACTGTTCAGCCACCCACACAGCTGCAGATAAAAAATAAATAAAGTGGACACTACGCCATTGTCTTTAGTAGACGGAAGGATGCCAACCATTTATAAGTAAAGAGTGCTCAATATCATTGATAGTGAATGTAAATATAAGTCATATTTACATTCACTATCAATGATATTGAACACTCTTTACTTACAAATATAGACAAACTATATATATATATATATATATATATATATATATATATATATATAGTATGCTATATTTGTAAGTATATATATATATATATATGTGTGTGTGTGTGTGTGTGTGTGTGTGTGTGTGTGTTATTGATCTCACTATAGTGGCAATGGTTTGAGTGATTAGCTTTTTAACCATTGGTGATGCACACGCATTTGGCAATAGCATTGTTGTCTGAAGATGCATCTACATGAAGGTCATTTCCTTCTGTTTTTAATCAGCTGTCATATATTTTACGGCTGCTTCTTTCTCGTTTCAATTCGAAAATGCCAAAAGACCAGCCAGTAAATCATGCCTATTATATAAATAGATTGTTGTTTTTTTTTCATACCACTAAAAGTCATCCCACTCTTTTTCTTTCAAGATTCATCAGGCTTATTTCATAGATTAAATGTATATATACTATGAAATGACACAAAGGTATGTATTTACCATCCCATCCGCATAAGCAGGATGTGACACAAGGTCAATTTTAAGTGGATTTTAACAGGTTTGAATTCAGAGTTTTACTTTACCTAGATCAGTTGCCATAACAAGGTTAAAGAGCCCATTTTGCCAAGCTATTTACCCATAGCTTGAGGGAGAATAGTTGGATGCATACCTTTCCCAGGGGTATTAGCACTATGAGAAATGCAAGCATCTTCGTCCAGGATTTGAACATAGTAGTTGTACTATTTAATCCATAGCTGGAGGGATAGAGGGGCTCATACCTTTCACAAGGGTATTTGTCCGAAAGTGGACGTAATAACATGACTGGAGTTTAAACTTGTTTATTATAATGTTGCAGTCCAGCACGTTACCATCACCCCACGAGAACTCTCCCATCAACAGTGTACGAGGTTATATTACTCATTGTCGTTCTATGGTAGACACTTATTATTTGTTAAGTCTGACTCAGTCTAGCAGAAAGATACAATAATGGAACACTAAGCGGAAATTGAACTAATTTCACGATCAATGATATCTGACTTAACCATCGCTTTACAGTAGACACTTTGAATAATAAACTTCTATATTTGAAGGCAAATAAACACAAGATAAAATCATAAAGAAGTTGATGATTCTCACTAACCAGGCAACAGAAACAGGATCGTACATAATTTATTTTGATCACATTCCTTCATTAATAAATAAACCATGGCCGCAAGTGTCACAATGATTTAAATCAAATTTAGGAAACGTTATTCTTTTATGACTTATTTTATAACTAGAAGCGGCTAACCGGCAAAGCCTGGGTAGAGGGAAAAAAAACAAAATACAAAAAAGTAGACTTGCAGATCCATTGCTACTGAATAGCGAGTTCGACCTTCGCAGGATGCCCCATAAAAATCTCCATATAAAAAAGACCTTCTGTCAATTCGGCCTGGTAGTGGGAAGAATTTTTGTTTTCGTCAGGGTAGAAGAAATGACATCACATATAACGATATATTATTTTAATTCAATAATTAACAATATTTCTTAAAATAATAAGATATAAATGAGGCGATTTGTTAAATTGATATTTCAAATAAAACACATACAAAAAATGAAATAAATGCAGTATTTAAATTCAAAATACTGCTTTAATTTCTTTTTTTTTTTTTGTAATATGTAAAATTCAATAAATAATTTAAAAAATAACATTATTAATTCAAAGCGTAGTCGATCGAATATCAAATTATTATGGTAAAAAAATGAAACTTTTTAAAAATTTTGAATGTGCTTAAAAGTTGAATATCAAATTACAGTACTGATTTTGGTAGAAATGCAGAATTGCGTGCAAGAGATATCATTAGAACCGCATTTTATGTGTAAATACCATTAGATTACATAAACTCCCGAAGTAACCCTTACCGGAGCTGTCTCAAAGGTTTCAGGTATTTCTGTGAAATGTAATGAAATGTAATGCATTTTATACGTAATCTAATGATATCATCTCTTGCGCACTATTCTAAATTAGTATTTATTTGTATATTTAATATTAAAATAAATAAATCAACGTAATTATTTTATAACATCAACATGGCTAACATTAACTGTTTTGGATTAGTCTAGATTTTTCGAGCGAGAGACGCCGAATATTTTAAGTAGAATTTAATCAATTAATATCATATTTCAAAGTGAAAAAAAAAGTTCAATATATATATATATATATATATATATATATATAGTAATTGCATTAAAATAAAACTACCGTGTTTAGATTTAAAATAATTCTTTTTTGTTTGTATTATGTGATTTTTTTGTATTATGTACAATAAATAAGCAGAGACGATCAAATGTCAAAATAATTGTATATTGTTTTTTAGATTAAAAAGTTGGCTGACTTAAACCACTCTGAAAAGAAAATTAATGTCTCCTATTTAGAATATTAAATGCAAAAAAAAAAAAAAAAAAAAAAAAAACAAGAAATCGAACCTTATTTTATCAAAGAGAATTTTTAATTTGTTTAAAAGGTAAATAAAAAATGAGTTAAACACTGATTATATTTTTTGATCGAACATCTTTAAATAGAATTTATTCAATTAATATCATATTACTAAGGGAAAAAATATATTATATATATATATATATATATATATATATATATATATATATATATATATATGTGTGTGTGTGTGTGTGTGTGTGTGTTTCGTTAAACTGTACTGACGATTCTTGTCGGACGAGTTTTTGTTCGATCCTTTCTAATTTTCTGGCTATCTTTTTAATGTCAGGTGGAACTGGTGTAGCAATCCACCAAAGATTTATTTGCGAGCGTTTTCGGCATGTCTATCTGCCATCTTCAGGTGTGAAACTGATGGGATGTTTCGGGTATCTCGGTTTTAAAACAACGAGCAGTAACGTGGAATTAGTAGTGGGGGGTAGTAAGAATTTGTAGTGGGAGGTAGTAGGAATTAGTAGTGGGTTCAAACGAATTAATTATTTTATAAACAGTAGTTAAGATGAAAAAATTGATTGTTTTGACCTTCCGTAACTTATTTGATGACGTTTTAGCTAGAAACGCCAAACAATGGCCTATCCACCATTCCAATGTTATTTTATCGTAAATCTAATGTTAACTGTCTTCGAAAATATAGATCAAATCTTCATAATATTTAACATGAAATGGAAATCTGGTGATAACGAATGTGTATATATATTTACTTTGTCGTTAATTGTTTTATTTTCGTAATTTCCTCCGGACTTGCATACACACAACTACCCTTTATATATGTAGATGTATAGATAGATAGAAGACTCTTAAGAATTTGCACGGACAAAGGAAAATATGAATAATGAGTCACAGAAGTTGCAAACAAAAGATGTCATTTTACGCCGGTGAAGCACGTAAAACTTTGGTCTGGTTCCGTCTGGTCCAGTACAGTCAAGTTAGCGTCCTTCCATTTCCACCGTATTCGTCATCGCTACCTTTTCACCACAGTTGAAATGATTGACTTTTATGTGTACTAATAAGCCGAACATCATTGAAGCTTGACTCGAAAAGATTTTTTTTTAAAGGTCGGGATCCCTATCACTTTACGATTTAAACTTTGCACGTTTCTACACGTTCGAAGAAGGTACTTAATGTTTTATTTATTTATTATTCATTTTTTACATGAAGATTATCAATCATTAGGATTTTTCGTCAACTTAACTTTGACTGCCTTTTAGTTGCAACCAATTCGAGTCGTTATCTCTTCAATATCAAAGAATAGCGCCTATTGGATACTACGATAAAGCATTAAGTTCTCAGTGAGATTAGAATCCACGTCTCCTTTTACCCTAGGGAAGCCTGGGTTTTGATACATTGTTGTTTTCGATACGCATTGTTCCTCGCAGTCGTAGAGATAACAGCGGAGTAATTCACGATTAAAAACAACCAAAATTAAGATGAAAAAACAAACTAGTTAATAATAATAATAATAATAATAATAATAATAATAATAATAATAGTGTAATTAAACTGAGGAAACTCCAGTGAAAAACCATCAGTTAGAGCTGGTATGAAAAACTCAATGATATGATTTATTAAGTTTAGCTTAGTTTGGCATAAGGTCAGGAGTATGGAGCACCCAGTAGAGAATGCATTTAATGAAATTTAACTGCATTGGAGTGCCTCGTTGTAAGATAATGGTTAGTGAGCTTTAGCTTGCCATCATTATTGATTATTGTGTTCGATCCTCATTGAATGTGTCAAATCAAAGCTACGCTACGTTTTTAAGGGAATCTCATAGAGGAGTAAAGGTTAGCAAACTAGACTAGCAGAACATTGTTAGTGAGTTCGATTCTAACTGGGTGTCCCATACTTCTGACCTTAGGCCGCATCTAAGCTACGCTTTGTAAATAGATATATACAGACAGAAAAATTGCAACCCTTTGAATATACATATATAATTCAGTTTTATCGGAGTTCATACGGAGGCAGATGTTATTACCTTCTCCAGACTATGTAGTAGTGATTCGGATTGTGCAGGTGTATTTGCAAGAAATTCCAGATCATCTGCATAGTCCGCATCATATATATATATATATATATATATATATATATAATATATATATATAGATAGATAGATAGATAGATTATAACCAATCATTTTCACTACACCGAGCTGATTTCGATAAATTATTTACAATTACAAAAAGGATTTTGAACTCGACAATCTTTTGCCCACGAACGACTGACCCGACACTTACACTGTTATGACGGATGGACATTTTCATCTCAACCAAATATTTCATCATCGGTCCTCACAAATGGTGTAATGTCCCCAGCTTCATTCATCTTCCAAACACCTATGTATCAGAATTTGTGAACCCACAACTACTTTACACGTCTCCTGGTCTTTGCATGAATACTATCACGAAATTCAACTGGGTTGTTGTCATTACAACTCATTGATCTATATATATATATATATATATATATATATATATATATATATATATATATATAACTTGCTAAGCACCATTTTATGTTATTTTCAAATAGTTATTTATTAAGTTTTGCTTAGTTGTAGCACAATGCCGAAAGTACGGAACTCCCAGTGAGACCAGTCTTGCTTACTAACATTACACCACTATACTATAGCATATAATAACATATTATGCTGTAAAGTTCTCCAAAATTTAATGAAACCGGAATGCATATATAAAATAAGTGAACACCAGCCATACTATCATGGTTAGCAAGCTAGTCTCGTAGACCAATATGTGTAGTGAGTTCGATTGTTGCAGGTACCCTATTATTGTAGCTGTGTGACAAACTAAGCTAATAACTCTAAAAGATAAATTGATTGATAACGGTCACGCAACCTGTTACCACTACTAAATAATAAGAAATGATGTTGTCATGGTAACATTGTTTTTGTATTTATTGTATCATTATTAATATTTGGTCCAACTTTTGTCAATGTGATGTTAAAATAATAATAATTTTGTAAATTCATTTAATTTTATAATTTTAACTCTTTTTATATCTTATAATTTTTCAAATAACCGTAGAATTTCCATGAAGTGATTCTTTGAATTGAAGAAAATGGTTGGTTGGTTGGTTGGTTGGTTTTTACCGTATGTCAATCCGTGGGTTATTTTATGCCAAAGACGTTTTTGTTTTATTCATTTTTTTAAACTAAATTTTTTAACCAATTTGTTTTAATTAAATTTGTTTCACCAGATACTGTTTAATTTTTTTTTTTAACTAAATTCTTGATTTGTAGAAGAACAATTGTTGATTTGATATCGTTTCTTCGCACAGAATAAATATAAGAACAATCCACGAAGAAGTAATAACAATGATATTTTTATTGACGGAGAAAACTTAACCGAAAAGAATACAAGCATAAGATACAAGAAAGAGCTTATACAGAGTTGTATGAGCGAAATGGCCTAATAGGAAAATAAGTCTTTAGTTGAAAAGTCTTGAGTCCTTGATAAGTAGCTGGTAGACTTACATGTTAAGCATGTTCTTGTGCGCCATGTGACATGAGGTTTCTGGGGTCGCAAAGCTCCTTATCCGTAGACAGGAAACGCAACTTGTACGTTGTTATTTCTCTCTAGGCTGGAAGATAAAAAAGTGAGCTTCTCCATTTATAATGCCGCTCGATACGCCACCTAGCACCTACTGGCAGACACGTGAACTATGGCTAGTATGGAATGTAATCCCTACAGATTATAGACACAACGCACTGATCCAACACTCATAAATAATGCCTTTATTTCTGATGCAATCAATGCTAATATATGAATACTCTCTCAGATTGACTTATGATATCAATTGTTAACATAGAAGAGTAAATCATTGACGATAGGGGATCGTCAGTATTTGGAATTTTGTCTACCATTGTGCAATACAAGTTGATATGTATATGATTGTCCCAATCCTATTCCCCTTATGTAAAGTCCCAAACCTTTTTATCATATATGTGCTAGAAGGCGGTGGCTGAGGGTCTTCATGTTCTGTGTATTATGTTAGATTCTACCTGATGGTGAGGTTCCAGTTCTAAGTGTCTGGAGAATGTGGAGCACCCTTTCATTACCATTGCTCACAGGTCCACTCTGACTCGGAGTGGTAGTACCTGTTAGGGTCCCATCTATGGATTAAATAGAAAAACATGAGTTTACACAAATTGAGTACCCATCAAGAATGAATAAAACAAAAGCATCTTCAGCATAAAATGACCCAATGGGTTGACATGCCGTAAAATCCAACCAACCAACCAACCAACCAACCAACAAAGTTGATATGACCAAGAAATGAACATGAATCATTGGGTTTCCAAGAAAAATAAAAACAGCTGTGAAAAGAATCTAAAATTGACAAAGTAATTTAATTTTCCGTCGCTACCAAAATCGCCAATACCCGCCACTTGTAAGTTATATAACGTCTGTTTTTCTCTCTTTGTCTGAAACAATTTCGGTAGGTGCGGTCACATTGCGCATAAATTGAGGCGAGGATAACCATCGTATTAGAAAAAACAATTTCAAATTCAACTATTTACGATGTGAGATTTTTTAAATCTACTGTTTCACTTCAGAGAAGATATTCATATTAATAACCTTTTCACAATGTTAGGAATTTATCTCCGCGACAGCCAATGTCCGCCGACATGTGAGAACGTTCAACAATGTTGAACTTCACATTTTTTATCTATATATATCTTCTTACATATCTGCAAAGGCACCTTGTGTTGTGTAATGGTTAACGAGCTTGTCTACAAGACCCGTGGTTATCAGTTCGATTCTAACTGGGTGCCCATACTTCTGGCCTTGTGCTAAACTAAGCAAAGTAAATTGTTGAAGGACCGATTAGAATTTCGCTCTCACAAATCTTTAAAAATGGAAAATGAAGTGACTCAAGCTCAAGCAAGGAGAACAAACACGAAGCTGCTAGGTTTAACAAACGACAGTTCTATTAGTATACAAAACTGACGTGCGAGTTACAACAAAACAGTCGGGTTGTCAGACGGGTGGCCCTTGGAAATGTGCTGGACCAGGTAGACAGGAAGTGGCTAGAAAAGGTCGATAGGGACATCTTACCAGGATAGAAAGTCTCAGGACTGAAAGAAATTCGTAGCTGCCGTTTTTTCCAGAAAAGGGCAGTTTGTCAGCTGGGTTCGTTATAGGTTGGTACAGGGACCGCAGGAGACTGGATCTTCGACAAGGACTATCGAGGGCAGGATCGGCGTCAAGTTGGTATAATGACCGTAGAACCAGCTGCGGACTGAGCTACGAGGAGGAACGAAGTCGGGAGTAACCGGGTCGTTGTCGTTGCAATAACGATTGCCGACCGGATCGAGCTAGGCCGCGGTCAGCGTAACCAGGATCGCCAGTGGATAAATGGGATCGCAGAGCTTGACCGGGCTAGTGAATTGCAGGATCGTCTGTTGAGGAGAATCACAGTGCAAGTATAGACCGTGGTCAGTCGGATTGCTGGATCAACTGCCGACAGGATCGCAACACAACGAACTATGCTGCGGTCTACGTTACTAGAATCAACCGCAGATAAGCGGTTAGTTTGAGATTCCAAACCGAAGAATATACATTGGAAATAAAATCATCAGTTATAGTTTGTAAACTCCGATATTGATTGACCAATGAATGTGTCGTCAATACTCAAGTGAATACTTGAAATATGGCGTTATCCATCGTTAAAAAACGAACATTTATCAAAGTGTTTAATATGTGAGAACATTTCTGAAATAAAGAATAAAACCATCAAGAAGAAACCACTTAAATAAAAAGCGCCAAGAAGTATATGAACTATTTCCGTCATTTAAAACACAAATTTCAAAACCGATCTACACCCTGAGGAATTTTTAAAAAAAAGAAGGAAATCAAGAAATGAGAAGTTGCTAATTACTTCATACAAAATTTCAAAAGTGATTTGCCAAAATGTTGAAAGCCTCATAATATTGGAGAAACACTCATTCTATCAGCAACGAAAGAAATCTTTAATACTATAATGATAGATACACCTGATATATATCTATGTTAATTCCACTTAGTAACAGTACCGTGTCGGCTAGATCTGATGAAATGGCAAGTTATATTAAATCTAAACTCAGCAATGATCTGGAAACAACTGAATTTTGTTTACAAGTTGATGAGATGATATTGCACGATAACAAAGATCTATTAATGGTTTATGTTTGCGATTTAGATATCGATCAGGCTATTATTAAAGAATCCTTGTTTGCTGAACTATTGGACTTTGGCATGAAAGGTTCAACAATTTTCAAGACATTTGAGATTTGTTTCAACGAATTAAGCAGTCCCCTTACTAATGTCATTGTATGTGCAACTAATGGCGTACCTTTAATGATATGTCGTCGTCGAGGATTTTCATCCCATTTGAAAAAAGCGGTTTCGAATATTTTTACGATCCACTGTATTATATATCGTCAACATTTAGCTGAAAAGCATTTAAGTTGTAGATTACATGATATTTTGCAAGTTGTAATCAAAGCAGTGGATAAGATAAACACCTATCCATTGAATACATGTATATTCCGGCAGCTTTTGCAACGGAAATGAAGAAGAATTTGAACGTCTTTACTCTTTACATCTATTTACCAGTTCATTTTTAACATAGGGGGCGCCAGCACATGACTTAATCAGAAAGGGGATACTGAAGGAAAAAGTGTAAAAAAAATAACCACTGCTCTAGACAAATGTTTGGCAAGTATGTCCATGTATAAAGTCAACACTTCATGAGCACAATGAGGACCATTGTGCTCATGAAGTGTTGCTGAATAGTTTTCGGTCCAACCAAGAGCCATGAAACGTACATGTTATTGAATATACCCATCCTATAATTCAATGCACCGGCCACATTTTTTTTCAAATTGGTTTAACCTTTTAGAAAATCTATAAAATAGAAATATATATGTAAATGTAATTCCTTTGTTGGCTGGACCGAGAACTTTTCATTAGTCTTTCGTACGAGGTTAAGGATGAAGTAAGTGCTGGAAAAGAAGAAATCACATATTTAAAAAAATGTTTATTAACATAATATAAAAAATGGGAGAATGGGGGAAAAGTAAAGGATAAATCAAGATTATTAAAAAAACAACTTTTTATTATATATATTTAAATATTTTTTCATTATATATTTTTAAAAACGGGGGGGGGTGAATAATAAACATGCCATTTTGATTGCAATCGCTTAGAGACCAGATCATTTTTATTAACGTTTCCACATGTTCACAAACGTGTGTATGTTTTTTTCTGTTCGCGCATGCGCAACTGAAAGAATGACAAGTACATTCTTTACACAAGATGATATAGTTCTCTTATTACAAGTTAGCAATGCAACTAATAGAAAAGAAACAGGAAAGCATTGCATTGGAATTGAGTCGAGAAACAGAACGAATAAAATTGTCTTATGCGCATTTGTGAGAACAGCTCACTTGTTGCAGCCCAGATCAGCAGACAAAGAGACCTGATATTATCGTAGTGGATGCCTAATTGGTTAGGACAGAAAACTATGGCTCCAAGCAAGAGTAAAAGACATTTCTTTTACGAATGTCATGTATTTGTAAAATCTGCATCACTCACAAAGTATTATGTGCGTGAAAAAATACCAGTACCATCTATTTTGAAAACTTATTTCTTAATACACGGTTGAAAATAGTTGAAAAGTTGCAAATAGGAGGCGCTCAATGTGTAACCGTTATTGTTGTAGGAAATGGACACGGTGACTTGAGTTGAAATTCTGGACGAAGCCGTTTTTATTTTGCATAGCGCTAATATAATTGAAAATGGTATGAATCCAACTATTCACCCTCCAGCTATGGGTAAATAGTAGAGCAGACTGAGATCTTTAACCTTGGTTAGGCAACCGTCTGGGAGAAGAAAAACTCTGTGGAATGGTTCGGTAAATGCAAAAGTGGTTTCGTGTGATCTGTATTCAATATTTTTAATCCTGTGTTGAAAAAAATAATTAAAAAATTAAGATGTCTGCAGACAAGATACACGTACGGCACAGTTTGTTTGTTCTTTTTCAAGACGATTGGTGATATCTATGAAGATGGTTCACTAGGGTGTAGTACGTATCGTGAATGGTTTTCAAAGTTTAAGAAAGACAAATTTGACCCTGAGTACAAACCACAATTTGGAATTGGAATGATTTGCAAGATCTTTTAGATGATACATTCTCCCTCCCTCTCCCACTCAATAGATGTTGGAATTGACTGACCACTCAACAATTGTAAGATACTTTTGTAAGTATCTTATGGAGAAGATTTTTTTTATAAAAGCGGGAAAATGAATTCCATATGAATTTTCTGAGTGAAGCTCATTTGGACAGTGTCTTATCAACTGCATTTCACTTCTTGCCAAACATAAAAACAATCTCTTGTTGTAAGAGATTGTCACCGGGCATAAAAAAGGGGCCCACTGCGATAACTTGAGGTATCGAAAATTATGTGGGTGTCCAGGAAAGCTGGCAGCAAAAACAGAAATAAAAACCTTTTAGAAAGGCGTTGTATTTAATGGAGTATGAAAGGCATTCGATATTACGAAACTCTTATTGTATGTATTTACACAACCGACAAGGACAGGATGTGACACAAGATCAATTTTTAAACAGAGCAAAACTGGTTTGAACCCAGAATTTTCCTTCTCGGATAATTGCCTAACCAAGGCTAAATTACCTAATCTGCCCTACTATTTACACATAACTGGGGAGATAAGAGATGGATTCATACCTTCCCCTGGGATATTAACGCAAAGTAAAACTCAAAGAACCTCATCCAGGATTTGAAATCGGATCGCTGATTCCATTTCCTACGACGAAAACCGTTACAACGAATAGCCAAAGCGAGAATAGTTGGATGCATACCCTTCCCAAGGGCATTAGAAGTAGTTTCGTCAAGGATTTGAACTCAGGTCTCGGTTCCATTTACTACGACAATACACAAAACATCGCCTTCTTTGCTATAGAACGTTAGTTGTCAAATCCGCTGCAAGTGAAGAAGAAGAAGAAGAAGAAGAAGAAGAAGAAGAAGAAGAAGAAGAAGAAGAAGAAGAAGAAGAAGAAGAAGAAGAAGAAGAAAGCCGAAAGACATTCTGCTGTGTAACATAATGGAGTTTGGAAGGGAAATAATTCCTATTCATCAGACTATGCATTATCATTTGTTTCAATCAATACAACCTTTCTTTTTTTTATATAAAAAAAGTTAAAGATATCTTCAATGTTCAAAATTTTACTGATAGCTTTACTGCATCGAGGCCATTGTTGCTTTATCAAGATTTAATTCGAAAACCTCTGGAATGTTGACCTAATGTCACAGAACGTCAAGAAATATTTAGATGATTAATAAATATACGCACTAGTTATTATTAATTGATTATAATTAAAATTTTCTCATACATAATATACACATAAACAATGCCAACTTGCTATTTTCGATGATTAAGTGGAATTATTTGACATATTGCTTCACTTATAATAACTCACTTTTTAAAGTTTCAAGAAAATAGAATTACTGATATAACAGTTTTTAATGTTATAGTACAGGTAGTACTCAAAATCCTTAGAGCACTGACAGGGATTTCAAGGATTCCTGAAAGAAGATGACATCTCGAAACCCAGTATAGTATGTTAAATTAATTATTTTCGTCAAATCCTATTGTTTAATCAGGTACTTTACTTTTGGAAGTGGTTTTAATTAGACTTTCTTCATCGGCATAGAAATAGATATATATATATATATATATATATATATATATATATATATATATATATATATATATATATATATATATATATATATATATATATATATATATATATATAATGGAAGAAATTAATTTTCATATAAGAATTTTCTCCCATTTTTCTTTTGTAGGGTTGCGTGGTAATTAACGTGCCTAATCGCGCTATTACGTCCTCTTTCGGACTGATACGCTTGGGAAACGTATGAACCCCAGTTAGCATCACTAATGTTGTTCTATAAGGATGGATTTGACATTAAATAACCCACGAAATGTGATATACCATTTATCAAAGAAACTAAACCAAACCAATTTGTCTTTTAAATTTTATGAAAATTGATTAAACCATTTTTTTAAATCAATTAGTTTTTTATCAATCATGAAATTCCTTCGACAAGTGAGTGATTATTTCTATTTTAAATTAAAGCTAAATAAATATCAGTAATGTTTTGTTGATAGAAAACTGGATTTAAATGCTTTAATTCTTAGTATTAATCAAATTTTTATTTTGAATACTTCTAAATATGTTTTACTAGCAGTTTGAGAATAAAAATTGTGCTGTAGAAGCGAGCAAGTCTCTTCTACCGTTTTCCCATCGATGTAATGTTGCTGTCACTTTTCTATCTTTACTTCCATGACAGGTGTTCCAATAAACTCCGCCTCCTATTACCACCAATCTGAGTTGAAATTCACTTCATCAATCTTGCGACGTTCTCTTATGTTTTCTTGACATCCCCCCTTTTTTCTCAAGCACAGCTGAAATGCGAAACAAACTCACGTTGTGTGTGTGTTTTGCAGCAGCATATGTCCTTGAACTCTCCAAGTCCTTCATTGGTCCTTAGATACCTAAATCATTCTCCGTCTATCCATAGATTCATATTCCTATTTTTAATTCTTCTTACATTATTCAATCATTCTTCCAATTCATTAACTCAACTCATCTCAAATTTTTCCTTGCTTTGAGAAAATCTTTGAAAAAAAATTAATTAATTCTAAAAACTGTATTAAATCTACCGAAATGTATATAGTAAGTGAGTGGTATCAAATGATTTATCCATTTTGAATCGCTGTTCGGTGAGTTCCCGTCGTGTTGTATTTGGATTCGATCTTAAGATTTTAAAAATAAATAAAATATAAACGGACAAATTCTGTAAAGACAATTTGTTTTATAATGAGGCCATCAGCCGATTTTGTAAACGGGAGTTCATGACAAAAATGCATGCCAGTGTCACTTGGCTAATTACAATTTCAACAGGGATGTTTATATTTAAAAGGAATTTTAAAGCACACAATCGGGATTTTAAATGTAAATATATCCTCAGGCCATGTTGAAAAATACGTTAAGTGAACGACACAGCAGAAGAGCGGCATTGGATATAAATTAAAAACTACAAATATTGGTCAATTTGGTGATAGAATGTGTGTATATGAGAAAGTGTGTGTGTGTGTTTGTGTGTGTGTGTGTGAGAGAGAGAGGGAGAGAGAAGAGAGAGAGAGAGAGAGAGTGTGTGTGTGTGTGTGTGTGTGTGGTGTGTGGAGAGAGAGAGAGAAAGAGAGAGAGAGAGAGAGAGAGTGTGTGTGTGTGTGTGTGTGTGTGTGAGAGAGGGGAGAGAGAGAGAAGAGAGAGAGAGAGAGAGAGATGTGTGTGTGTGTGTGTGTGTGTGTGTGTGTGTGATAGAGAGAGGAGAGAGAGAGAGAGAGAGAGAGAGAGAGTGTGTGTGTGTGTGTGTGTGTGTTCGGGAGGTATTAGAACCAGAACAAAACCGAAGATTATAATAGTACATGAAAGATTGCTGCTGTCATATTATGTCACTCGTATAGAAAATACTAAAATTTTCTATCTACATCCCAAGTGACTTGAAGAAACTCCTTGCTCTAACGTCCATTAAGGAATTAAAGAGTCCTGAGTTTAAATAAAACGTTTACTTTGTTGTTCATTCGACTTCACCATCAGATGTTTCTCTATGATCACACATTCTGTTGTATGCAACGCGAAAAATTGGACTCTTTCTTGAAGTCGAATGTTAGTATCTCTTTTAAAGTTATAGACAATATAAAAAGAAACAGGATTTTCATGATATTCTGGTTCAACAAAATTCAAAATAATCAGCTTTTCTTTGGACGATTCGGCGGAGAATAAAACTTAGTAACCTAATCTCACAGATTATTATTATTGTAGTGTGTTTGATCATTACAGGATGCCCCTCTCTTGTAATGAGATACACCACCCTTATGCACACGAGACATATTCAAATACCCCTAACATATGCTTGAATGTGCGGATGCAACCTAATACTGTTTCTTCTTATACATAGCAATAGCATAATCTTTACAGATCATTGCCGTCCCTCACAATCCCATAACTCCACTATCAGAACCTTCCTTGCATGAACCCTCAAATGACTCATCAAACCTGTTGCAGATCCACAAAGTTTGATGCAAATATGACATTGAAAGGACTTCCTTCCTGTTGAATAAGATGATTCAGATGAATCAGATGATAAAATTGAGGCTTATGCACCACCATATGTCTCTTAAGACCAGAAACCGACTTACAGACCTTGCCACAGATAGCACAAGACACATTGTTTGTTCCTGGAATTTGCATGGATTGACCCAGGTGAGATTTCCTATGATTGATATATCCAGCCTTAGAAAGCAAAGTTCGACCACATGTCTGACATTTCCAGCCCTCCATGTTCTCTCCAATATGACAGGTGTAACCCTTTCGAAGTTGACGCTTTAGGTTTTCATGCACGATTCTTTCACTCTCAAAACTGGTACAATTATCATCCACATGAACTCTCCAGTCAGTTCTCTCCAGTGCCAGCTTTTCCCAGTTGTCAGAATTTATTTTTATTTTTACAAGGTTGTTTTTTAAGCAATCCTTATACCTCTTCCTATGCTTATGCTGTGGCCTTTTGCCATCACGCAGCTGACCGTAAAAGAGTTGCTTTGGCAATCTAGCATCACTAATACGCACAACATGACCTGCCCAACGCATTTGAGCCGTTATGATAAGAGTTTCAATGCTTGAGCATCCTGCCCTTGCAAGGACACCTGTGTTATACATACATACATACATACATACATTTATGCATACATAGAAATAGGTAAAACAAATCCATTATGATGTTATTTATTATTTTACCCCCATATATGCATACAGACATATAAAGTAAGTAAACACACACTGATACCTTACACTGCGTTATAAGTAAAGTCGTCGGAGTGGCCTAAAGTCGGTATCATCCAGACAGCGAGGGAGTATATCCCCTTTTCACTTGTGTTAGACCAAGGAGATTTTTTTAGCTCAAGGCCAGAAGTATGGGGCACACATTGAGAATCGAACTCAATAGTAATGGTCTGTTGACTAACTGTTATACCACGTGATGCCAGCTTGGTTCTTATATACTAAGCGTTGCTTATTCTGACACAAAGGCCTCAGGTTGCTTACAGTACTTGTTCTTTTTCAGTGGTCCCCCATTTAAGTACTGAACAGGCTCATCGTTGCTTAACTTCAGCGATCTGATGGGAACCGATGTTTTCAGCGTGACTTAACCGTAAGTAAGCATGTATTTACAAAGATTAGCTTAGTTTGGCACAAAGTCAAAAGTAGAAGGGCACTTCGTGAGAATCGAACTCACTAACAAGGGTCTGCAAGCTTATCTCGCAAACCACTACATCACGTAAGGTGTCTTTGGCTGGTTAATATTTATGTATTTGGCCTTCCCTACTTGGAAAACTGGTGCAACCCAGATTTTTATCCTCTCCGGACCCTACCCCCTTCTCAATCCTACCGATTTGGCCTTGTTCTTGATTAAACTAAGCTGAATAAATATGAGAAAGATTGGTTTATCCCAGGACGACTTTAGCTAGGCCAAGAGATGAATATGTTCTTATAATCAATGATCTCCATAAAAGTTTGTGTAAGATCATCTAAATCATTGAAAGCTGGGACGAATAAAAACGAATAAGAAAAGAATCTTTATGAAACGGGACAGGAGCCAGCTATTCGGTTTCTTACACGCAAGATGTTTGGCGCAGTTTGATAACGTTGTCTCTTTAGAATATATTCAATTATTTCAAGCTCAAATAATCTGCAGTCCCTGTTCGCCCCTAATATTAAACTGAAGTTAAAATATGACATTTCAAAATATTCAAGATAAAGACTTTAACATTTAACTAAATCTGAAAATAAAAGGTAAATAACTGACTGGCTACTGAAAAAAAAACGCAACTGAGTAACTAAACGAGGCTCACTGGTGGCCCTTAACGACTTGCAAAACTAAATTACACACACACACACACACACACACACACACACACACACACACACATATATATATAATATATATATATATATATATATATATATATATATATAAGCCTCACCAAGAAAGAAGAATCTAAAATGTATTCAGACTTGGGGATGACAGACTACCAAAGCAGATTCTGTACTCTCAACTGAGAGAGGGATCACGTAAATCGGTAGACCAAAGCTCAGGTACAAAGACACCATCAAAAGAAACCTGAAGGACTTGAATATCCCCATAGGCAGTTGGCAAGACGCAACCAGAGACCGATTATATTGGAGGAAAATGATTCGCGTGGTGTCATCATCGGATACGATGGACAGTAAGTAGTATGTGGAAGTAAGGCCCATAGAGAGGGGTGCGAATAATCTAAAATTGAACAAAACAAACACCCGAGCAGTCATAAAGTATCTGGGTGAGGCTTAAAATGTATTGAACGAATTTCGGGTATATATATATATATATATATATATATATATATATATATATATATATATATATATATGTGTGTGGTGTGTGTGTGTGTGTGTGTGTGTGTGTGTGTGGCCTGATAAGGAAAAAGTCGTTTTTCTTTCCGTAAAAAATATCTACTTTTTTCCTTTTTAATGTACTTAGCCTGCCACTTCTCCATTAGTCACAGATCAAGCATTATACTTGGAAACTTTCAAATCAAAATTCAATTAATAACTGAGTATGACAACGAACTTACTGATGCATCTTCATACACATGCGCACATACGCATATACACATATATAAATTATTTTACCTTTGTTGAGTTCATCGGCTTATTAATCATTCAACAATGACAACAGTTTCAGTCTCTGATCCTTACGGCCAAGATTTTTAGGCATTGTGAAGTTTACATTATTCTGTGCAATATAATACTTACATCTAAGACATGCACTATTTGTCTCCTTTCCATGTTCTCTCTTTCTCTGTATTGTTCACTTTCTGATTTCAAATTTCTTTCTTCATCATTATAGATTGATATACTCAGACTACTGTCCTCATCTTGGTCGTTAATATACTCACAACGTTTCGCCCGTTGTATCATTCAGTCTTCAGATCTCTGCTTTGATCGGTAACCTTCTGGGAATTTATTCAATCTATTGGAGTAGATTATTCTCATTCCACTGTCTATACTTACAGCATACCTCATATTGGTTTATTCTTTATTGAGATGTCGCTGTCCGTCTTTTTCCCTGAATCAGACTATATGACTTTTATAAATTGCCCAGCCCAGGGATTGAACACACGAATGCTAGGTTACTAGACGCAATTTAATCAAAACTTTTAGGTCATGTGTCCTATGGGACAATTTGGTGGCAGAAACTTCAAAGCCTAATGTCATTTGTCTGCCTCTTCAACTGAACCAAAGTATATGCCTTAGTGTACAATTCGTAGTGAAATTAAGTGATGTAAAATTCATGTAATGAAATATAAGAGAATATGGAATATGATGATATCTGCTGCACGTAAACAAGTGTTTAAGGAAACGGTCATATCATTAATCGCAAAAAGAGAGAAAACATTTCTTATTTCTCATTAAATGGCACGATTTTAGACTTTCCTTAAAAACGTCACTGATCTTTCTCTATAAAATTCAAAGAGAAAAGATGTCACTGATTCAGTTCAGTGCTCCATGTTTATGAAAATAAACAAACACACTCATATCAATCATTTATTGTGTAGAGATATGCAACAACATCTAATTTTGTTTCATCAGTTCCAGGAAGAAGCTAGTAGATGAGATAAACGGCACTAATTCATTTGTTCTTGATAAGCCTCAACAATAACATATTTTTTAATAATTCTAGCACAATTTTTGCAGTTGAATAGCATTACATTATGATAATATCTGTATGCTAACAATAAAAAATGCTATTATTAAATTCAACCTAGGAGAGTCCTCATTACGTAGTGGCTAACATGCTGGATTGTGACATCGTAGTAAGTGAGTTCAGACTTCAGTGGCTCTATTAAGTTCATTTTCGGACTAATACACTTGGGAAAGTTATTAACCTCCTTATCCCCAAGCTATAGGTTAATTAGTACCACTACTATTCTTCTAAAAGGGTGGATTTGACATTAAATAACCCATTAAGTTTGATATGACATTAAAACAAAGAAACCAAACTAAATTTGAACATATTTCATATTTTCGTAATAACATTAGATCTTGATTATTAAACGTCTTTTCTAATCTTATAATTTTAGATCACAATGTGTAAAAGTGTGAAAGTAATATAAAATTATAATCTCTGAATTTTTTTATATCTATCACCTTCATTTGTGCTTGTATTACAGTTTTAATTATCCTATCAATATTGTATCTCAGTTTATGCCATAAAGGGGCCAGTATAGTCAAGGAGTCGGTATAACTCAGTCGGTAGAAAAGCGTACGATATTACGAAACTCTTACTGTATGTGTTTACCCAACTGACAAGGACAGGATGTGACACAAGATCAATTTTTAAACAGAGCAAAACTGGTTTGAACCCAGAATTTTCCTTCTCGGATAATTGCCTAACCAAGGCTAAATTACTTAATCTGCCCTACTATTTACACATAGCTGGAAAAATAAGAGCGGGATTCATGCCTGCCTCAGTGTATATTAATAAACTTCAAAGAACCTCATCCAGGATTTGAAATCGGATCGCTGATTCCAGATAGGTATGGCGTTCCACCTCAGCAAACCAATCTCCGTGGTCTACCGCAAGTGAAAAGAGGATAGACTCCCTCGTTAGCCTGCTGATACCGACAATAGGCCAATCCACCAAATGTACTTACTACTATGATGTTTTTCTTTGTTGTATCATATTCATTATTAATTTTCCAATTTGCTAAAGTGTATCTCCGCGTTAGAAACCGTCAAATGAAACGAATATCTCCCATGAACGAGTGAACGCACAAACGACAATAACAGCAACAAAAATTCAATGTAAACAGATCTGTTCTAAACACATAAACAATCAAGTGCCACAACGCAAATAAAAACAACAGACATACAATGAGGAATTCCTTCTGGTATTCATTTGTAACTTTAATACGTGCAAAATATTTTAAAATTAAATCGACACACATTCGCATCTAGCATGAAATTTAAACATTTTGTTTTTTTATTCTTATTCTTTTGCCTCCCTTTCGCGCCATTCAAACTAACTACTTGCCTTTCTCAGCCATTTTATCATTGTGAAACCAATTCGGCATTCATTACTATCCTGACATTTAATATTCGACGAGTCGTCGTCTCGAGTTTCTTTGAACTTTTCAGCAATTCACATAACTCCTCAACAATGAGGCTATCGTATAGTGCGGGGGCAAAACTGCTTCCGGCCAATATCTCCAACAAGCTTCGTTTTGTTAATTTGGTGAAACATTCAACCTCTGCGTATCTGTTCCGGGATTTGATATATATATATATATATATATATATAATATATATATATATATATATAATGTGTGAGTATTTACTCAAGGCCTTCACATGAGCCGGATGCGACACAAGGTCAATTTTTAAGCGGTGTTTAATAGGTCTGAATTCAGAGTTTTTATTCTCCTAGACCAGTTGTCATACCAATGTATAAGAGCCCGGTGTGTCATATTATTTACCCATAGCTGGAGGGAGAATAGTTGAATCAATATAAGGGTATTAGTGCTATGTGAAATACAAAAGCCTCATTCAGAATTTGAACTTGGGTCACCATGTTCATTTCTTACGACGGTGACCTTACACAACGAGCACGCGCTTAACGTAATGGTTATAGTCGTACGAAATGGAATTGGTGAACAGAGATCATATTCTCGATGAGGCTGTTTGCGTTTCACAAATGAAATACTTTTGTAAAAGGCATGAATCCATCGGTTCTCCTCCTATCCATTGGTAAATAGTATGGCAGAATGGATTCTTTAGCCATAGAAAAGCAACTAGTCTAGAAGGGAAACTTCGAATTCAAACCAGCTTTACTATGCTTAAAAATTCATCCTGTATTATATCCTGCTTATGGTGGAGGTATTAGGTAAACACACACACACACACACACACACACATACAGATATATATATATATATATATATATATATATATATATATATATATATATATATTAAGTCACTAGGTCTCATGACAAAGTAAAGAGAAATGTTGTTATGGCAACACGAGTTGTTATGGCAACACGATTGACGAAAAGAAAGTAAAAACATGGAGTGACACAGAGAAGGGAGAAGATTGAAATATGAAGGTTACAATGAGAGAGCCAGGTTTAGCTCTGTTGGTAGAACACCCGCTTAGAAATCTCTGGGTTCGATACCGGTCTTCGCCAACTCAGCGCATGTGTAATACAGCTTGAGTAATCTGATCTGTGCGGTAAAGCAGCATCTCGGAGCTGACGGTAGGTGTGGCGCTCCCCTTCAGCCAAAACAATCTCGCTAGCGCTAGCGAAAAGGGGATAGACTTCCTCGATCTTTGACAGATACCGACAATAGGCCACCCCGACGACATTTTTCATAAAGAGAGTGAAAAAGATGAAAGAATTTGAAAGAGATTAAGTACCGATCATGTTTTACTAAAGATTAATGAGAAATGTTGTTGTCATGGTAACTCGATTCATTATATTATAGAATTTTCTGAAGACGTACAAATAGAATTTTCTGTTATGATAATCTTGACAAATTAAATTCTATAATTATTCAATTGTAAATAGAATGTTATTTGTCAATTTTAGAAAATAACATTTTTTATCGGAAAAGCCAACAGCTATGTAGACAAAATATTATATTAATGAAACCCTTGAAATGAGATTGACACTGTAAATAAATAACCCTTTAAAATAATATGTCTAATTATATGTAGGTATTTACCCAACCCGTTCGCCACGGGTAGGATGTAACACAAGATCGCAAGGATAGGGCTTCAAGCGAAGAACGAACTTGCCATTAAGAAGTAAAGGATCTGTCAGAATATCTATATATCAAAATTACGTTCGTTTGTTAAAATTGCTTTCATTTATAGCAAAGGGAAAATTCAGAATCTGAATTCGTTCTCTTTATTTTATTTGAAGTTAGTGGACATAAATAAGAAAATGAAGAGTAATAAAAAGTTTCTAATAATTTTATATGTATATACTTACCCAACCCTCCGCATGAGTGTAGTAAAAGTGGTTTGAATTCAAAGTTTTCCTTCTCCTTGACTGGTTGCCTAAACAATGCTAAATAGCTCAGTTGGCCCTATTTACGTATAGCTGGGACGGAAGGAGAAGAGATCGATTCATGCCTTTCCCAAAGGCATTAGCACGAAGCTAATTGAAACGCAAATAGTCTCGTCCAGAATTTGAACTCTGGTCACTGATTTCATTTCCCACGATAATCACCGTTACACAAGGCGTGCCTCCCGATAATTTTATATGTACATTGTAATTGCAAAATTATTTAGCTATTTCTGGCATTTTTTTACTACATGGGTAAACTACACACACACAGAGAGAGAGAGAGAGAGAGAGAGAGAGAGAGAGAGAGAGAGAGAGAGAGAGAGAGAGAGAGAGACGCTCGGACAGTAAAAGCTTTAAAAATGTCGATGAATGTCAATGGAAGTAAATTCTTCTGCATAGAGGATTTCAGTGATACAGCTCTGCTTTCATGTCAGCCGCCATTTTGCTTGCTGGTGTCATAAAGCAAATTATTATAGGTTATTGTCGGAAAGGATCCGCTTCTACTAGCATACCATCAGCATCCACGTCTGACGTTATGGGATAACATAATAACAAATAAGTGATATTACTTTTAGAGTGACCCGCTTCTGAGTGCATCATGTAGACTCTTGTTGATTGCCAACCAAAATACATAAATATATATATATATATATATATATATATATATATATATATATATATATATATATATATATATTACTCCTGGTAAAAATTATGTAATTTGCTCACTTACAGGATGTTCAGTTAGGTTTTTTATTTAGCAGTAAATAAACCAATAACAGATAAGACGAAAACATTTTTCTTTGGTGGCTGGACATTCTGGCTACATAAAATATTTTTTAACAAATAAGATTAAATTAATGGTATAATTTTTTCCAAGGCATGAAGAGAGAAATATTATGGGATATCCCAATTTTGAAGAAAGATTTAGGGAATGATATTCTAATTTGTATTCCTAAAACAAATGCCAGCTGAAGCCTAGATATGCAAATTGGTCTTTAGTTAAAAGCAAGTTCTTGCAGATCCCAGTAATTGAAAAGAAATATGGCTCCAATAAGAATTATTGTCAATTAAAATAATTGAAAGGATCGTGCAATCCGTTGAAGAAGGCAATCCACGGTGGGGTGTGACGAAAGACATTGGTTGTTCCCGATCAGCTGTCTCTCTGATTTGGTGCAAATATAAACGAAATGGAGTGGTTAGAAAGGGAAAAATACTGGTAGACCACGACAGTCATAAAAGCGTAAGGACATCAAATTTAAAGCAATGAATGCCTTGAAAACAGTAAATGTACAACAAAACAAATGAAAAACTAATAGGTCGAAACAAGAATCATGTTTACGATGGAACTGTAAGAAATTGGCTGAATGAAATGGGATTTATAAAGAGAAACGGAAAGCATCACTAACACAGAAACAAAAGAAAATAAGGTTAAAGTGGACTAAAGAGAAACAATTATGACATGCGGACAATTGGATAAAAGTGATACTTAGTGATAAATTAAGAATCTGTATTGGCTAAAGCGATGGTCCTTGAACTTTTTTAGCGCCATTTAAATGAATCATATAAAGATGACTGACTGAAGAAAACAAGTAAATTTCCTAAGTCATTCATGATATGGTGTTTCATGTCATTTAAACAAGCAGAGAAGATAGAAATCATTACCTCCTCAACTATCAATATAGGGGTTTATATTGAAATTCTAGATAAGTGTTTCATTCCATCGATAGAAAATATCTTTGGGGATGAAGTCATTTTTTTTTTCATGATAATAATTCATCTTGTCACAAAGCAAAGGGAATTAAAGCTTTTCTTGAAGAAAGGCACATAGAAATCAAGAATATGGCCAGAGAAACAGTCCGGATCTAAATCCAATGAAAGAATCAATGCAGGCATAAAAGCTTGAGTAGAAGTAACTAAGTATTAATTCTAATTTCTTGTCAATGAATTCCATATTTTTCCACCCTATTGGGTTATTCCACTAATATTTTCCTCTGAACGGCTTGGGGGGAAATTATACCATTAATTTAAATAATTCAATCTAGTTTATTTATTGTATGATTTATGAAGTCAGGGTTTTCAGCTATTAAAGATAAATGTTTTATGTCTTATCTGTTATTAGTTTATTTATTACTAAATAACAACCAAGATGAATATCTTGTAAATGTGCGAATTCAATCATTTTTGTCAGGTGTAGTCCGAGATAGAGAGAGAGAGAGAGAGAGAGAGAGAGAGAGAGAGAGAGAGGAGAGAGAGAAGAGAGAGAGAGAGAGAGAGAGAGAGAGAATTTCTGTATATTTATAGAGTAAATTGTCTTACAGTAGCTGGTGATTCCAAACATTTTGCCCACGTGACATAAAATGGAATTGAAAAACTGATGGGTTGTTATTTTCATCCATTGCGCTCGATTGGCTGGGTTCGTTATCATAAATCATTTGAAGAGAGTTTCAGTTCTCTTTTCAAAGCCGAAGAAAAATACTTACGAAATGCCCGCGAAAGAATTCTGAAAGAATCTACTAATAAAGTATTCTGCTTCCTAAGCTCTTGTTTATATTTTTTCCTAATCATCATCAACATTATTATTAATGGAATTTGATCATTGCAGTTTCGGTGTGAATAACCGTATTTAGCTATGCATTTCTGCCACGATCTTAAGAACATCTGGAAATGTACATTTATCACTATCGGTCTTATTTGATTCTTTACACAAGAAATAGTTTGAAACTGAAGATCTAGTGGCTATATCGATTTTTATAGTATAGTCATATCTTGAATAGTTTCTTAATTACTTTGAATATTTTTAATTCTTGCGAGTTTTGGTGTAATACTTAGCTCAGTCGGTAGAACATCACTAGGTTCCCGGGTCGATACCGGCCCTCGCCAATTCAGCTCGTGATTAGCATGGCTTGGATCTGTATGGTAAGTGGGGAGCTGATGGTAGATGTGGCTCTTCACCCCAGACGCAAAAATAATCTCCCTGGTCTAGCGCCAGTGAAAAGGGAATATACTTCTTCGCTGTCCGACTGATACCGACAATAGATCACTCCGCCGACTTTACTGTTTACAGTTACTGAAAGAATATTTCTTTAGAAAATGAGTTTTTTTTTTCAAATTGTAAACAATGTTTTTCTTTTCTAAACTTTTAAAATCTTTGTTATGCCTTAAATTTTGTTTTTGTTGTTGTTTATTTATGTGTATCAATTATGAAGAATGATATTTTTAGAATTATTTTTTTGTTTTATCATCCATTTTGGTTAGAATGAATGAAATTGAAACTGTTTAACATAGAAGCTTTAAACAGTGCAAATAGAAATTTTCAATGAATAAACTTAAAGGAGTTATTGGATTATAGACGACCACATCTATGACATAGTCTGTACCTCATAAATTCTCTCTAGGATTTCTGTTTCATTCTCTTTCCAATGGTATTTCGGACTGCCTCCCCCCCCCCCCCCCCCCCCAGCGGCTTGATGATCATAAGAACGCCTTCCAATTCTTATATGTTCCAATTTCCTGGCGGAAGATCCTGATATTTATTGATTTTCTCACTGTCTTTCAAGTTTTACTCAACAGTTCGCAAGAACTGACACATCCATGATTTTCCGTTCTTTATTCAGATCCGATTTTCCCTTATGGATAGAATCATCATCATCATCATCATCATCATCATCATCATCATCGTTATCACCAAACTCGCCAGGTATTTTCGGAAATCACATGATACAAAAGATTCCGAAAACTGACATCTTTCATTAGTATTTTCATCGTAATGGTTTGTATCACTTATATTTTGATTAAAATTCCTAATCTTTGGCTTGAGCCACATAATTCTAATGCTGTTATTATTATAGTAGTAGTATTAGTAGTAGTAGTAGTAGTAGTAGTAGTATGTAAAAGAACATCTGATTTCAGTATCATCTTCTGTTACAAGTTAGTGAGAAAGTAAACAACGTTGGCTGAACGGTAAACAAACCATAAAATATAATATACTATTTATAGCAGAAATAATCCGACTGTCTATAATCGCAGAAAGGAAATCTTTTGAGTCATAAGACAAGCACTGTGTAACAGCTTGATATTATAACGCTGGGTTGTAAACTGTGAGGTCGAGAGTTTATTTCAGGTAAATAGGAAATATTCGACGTAACTTCCTTGACGTAGGCGATTACATGTTTACATATATTTTAAGATTTTAACGAGATAGATTTAACCATGACTCGCTTGTTTTTGTATTTAACGCTAAAGTTAATATATATATATACATAAATACATATATATATATATATATATATATATATATATATATAATTATATATTATATATATATATATGTGTGTGTGTGTGTGTGTGTGTGTGTGTGTGTGTCGCCAAATGATGAAAAGGGCATTTCAATGCAAATAATTTAGTACTGATTATTAATCAGCTCGAGTATGATAGAGAATATTTTAAATTTTAAATTCAGGGAACAATCACATATCATTCTACAGATTTATTGATCCATCCTCTTATATAAATGATGTGCTCGTTGTGTAATGGTTATTGACGTAGAAAATGAACATGGCAACCCGAGTTCAAATCCTTGACGAATCTGTTTGCATTTCACATAGCGCTAATACACCTAGGAAATATATTAATCCAACTGTTCTCCCTCCATCTATGGGTAAATAGTAGGACTGATTGAGCTCTTTAATCTTAATTGGGCAACTGGTCTAGGAAACTCTGAATTCAAACCTGTTAAATTCAGCTTTTAAAGATAGACACTGTGTAACATTCTGTTTGTTCGGAAGGGTTGGGTATATGCATATATATTGTAGCAAAAGTCACAAAAACACTTTAGAACAAATCCCTATCCTACCAAAAATGGTGGATTGATAAGTTCTATAATTTTTCATACACAATTCACTTTTACCTTCGTATTGTAAATTTTATTCTAAAAAAATAACAATAATTCCCAAACCAATACATAATTACATTTTTAGCACTTTTAATACAATCTATATAGATAGATGTCGTTTTACCCGAGCGTGTGAAAGAGAGAGAGAGAGAGAGAGAGAGAGAGAGAAGAGAGAGAGAGAGAGAGAGAGAGAGAGAGAGATTTCGTGTAGTAACTTCTAATGTTATTTGCGCAAAATGAGTTAAATGTGTTGAAAGAAAACCCTTTTATTCCATCTATATTAATCCACCTGTCTGATCACCCCCACTCCATGGAGTAAAAATAAAACCAAGACTTGGTAGTGATATATCTTAGTTATCCCATAAAAGCGTATGGTTTGCAAGGAAGAATAATGGACAAGATTAATTTGATAAAAATCGTTTATTGAAATAACGAGTGTGAAAATTGTTGTTGTCGCCGTAGATAACGGTAGTAGTTCTCTGGAGTGGCCGAGGGGTCGGTGAGGTGTGGGTATCGTATGATACGTCGGAATCTCTCTTGGCCTGGTGCAAGGCGTGAGGTGGTAGAAGTTGAGTTGATACGGTCACTTGGTGTAGGGACCAAGTCAGGAATATCTCAGTGGAATAGTGATGGTCAGGGAAGGTAGTAGTGTTGAGTTCGTCAACTTAGGATACTGTTGTAAGTGGATACGGTCACTTGGTGCGGGAATAAAGTCAGGTCAGTGGAATAGTGATGGTGTAAGTGGCCGAGGGAGTTGAGTTCGTCAACTTAGGATACTGTTGTAAGTGGATACGGTCACTTGGTGCGGGAATAAAGTCAGGAATATCTCAGCGAGTTGTAGCGGGTAGCGCTGTAGTGGTCAGGGGGTAAGGATGTCGCCTGGCTACGGTGAGGTGTTGAAGTAAGGCTGAGTGTCCGGGTGGGCGAGGGCGTGCGTGGTGGTGTGGTGCGTAGCAGTTCCTTGATCCTCTCGTCTGGTGATATTCTCGGTTCCAGGCCGTCCGTCCAACTGCCGATTCTCAAAATACCCGAGCTTATATGCTGGTAGATGGGCTCCAGAAAGCCTTTGAGGTGTTTAGCGGGAAGATTTTTCATTGGTTGAAAATCCGGATTCCTTACAATATTATTTTTTGTTTATTTTGGAATTCCTCTCAAGCGTAACTCAATCCGAGCCTATGCGCAGAACTGCGTCGAATTGGTCACTTCGTGAGAGGGTACCATTGAGTTCACATCCGTTTGTTGCCTCCGACTTGAGTTTTGATGTTTTATGGTAGCGAGGTGTATTTTGTGAGTAAGCATTGTGAATCATAAGAGATATCTTCTCTCTGATATAACAAAGCTCCCCAAGATATCAATTTGATTCACAATGTGTATGTATGGTTATGTAGGTGGTGTGTTGGCAGATGAATAAATTAGAATTTTTTAAGACGTGTATGAAATAGGCCTAATATTAGTATTATCGATATAGGTTTTAGTTTGTTTTTATGTTGTTGATGTGGGTGTCAGTTGACTTATTTGCCCCATAACGAGGTGGAGGTGGGAGATAATGTGCATTCATGTGAGTGACACATGATGAAAATGGTGAGAATGTTGGTCTTAGTACAAATTTTTTTGTTTCGCTTCCATTTTTAGGTCAGTCCCTTCGTTGGTTAGGGGCGGCGTGCGTTGAATGGTGATTTTGCTTTGGGAGATAGTTTATCGACATCGTTGGGTTGATATTTCGTGGTTTTCTCTTCACGTGGTTTTGGGAGATTGAAGTTGGAGCTAAGATGTGGGGATAATTTTCGTCTTTCTCTGTGGTGGAGAGATATTTGCTGGTTTACCCCACCGATAGCTTTGGTCGTGTGGTCTCTTTCGCCTGGTGTGGTAGAAAAGTATCGCTTGAAGCTAATTATGATGGCTAACGTGTAGCGCAGAGCGACGAAGACGAAGGCTATTTTATATGGTACATCTACTTTTGGAAGGAGTTTTTTCGTTCGCTAACACTAGAGTGGATGTACCTGGATTTGGAAAAAATGGTGTGAGTTTTTTCCTGAAGGGGTATTGTCTGGATGGCGATTATGGAGTTGGGGTAAGGCATGGGGAATACAGTCCTGATGCTTATGGATGGTTTGTCATCATCCGTCCGAGCTAGTAGTGGTTGAGAATATGGGCAGTCGCGTCCGTGTGAGCGAGTGGGGTCCAAGTAATTCTTGCTTATAGCGGGTTCTTTAGCGTGCTCGCATTCCTGTGGTGTGGTGGTGGCAATCGTTTGTACGGGATATCCCGTTCTGGTATTTTCGTCAGTAGTAGTAGTAGGGGTCATTTTGGTTGTACTGCTGTCGTCAGTCTCGTTGCCATGGGTCGCTATGGTATTTACGTCAGTTTCAATCACTGTGCTGGTTGTGGAATCTTTTGCAGTATGTGCAGTGTTGTGTGAGGCTGTGTTGTCAATCTTGTTGCCATGGGTCGCTATGAGGTATGCCTTTAGTTGTTCAAAGGTGGATGTGTCCTGCTTGGACTCTATCATCTGTTCAAATATGCTGTAGTCGAGTAAATCCTTGGCAGCCTTGACGAATTCGTTCTCAAGGTCAGGATACACGGCAATCTCGGGGCGTGACGTGGGTCGTATAGGTCACGTTCAGGCTTGTGATAAATTGATTCACGTCATCTCCCGGACTGAATTCGTTTTTTCAGTCTCATAACGTCAAGTATGGATTTGAGACGCCTTGATCTATCTTGGATGTCGACTATCTGGGCTATTGGTGGTATTGTCGGCTTGGCATGATCCAGGGCTTCCATCATCCTGTGTAAGTCGGCCTTCAAAAATTGTATATTTTCTGGTTTTTGGGGTGTGGGGCGAGTTCTTAATTCTTGGAGGAACTTCATCTGGTCTCTGATAAAGTCGAGAATTTCCGAGCGAGTAAATCTTGTATAGTCCATATTCTCCATTGCAACACGCTGACACCAATGATATATCTTAGTTATCCCGTTCTGACACCAGTGTTATATCTTAGGATATCCGTAAAAGCGTATAGCCTCCGTAGTAAGAGCTGGTTTGCAAAGCAATGGAGAATATGGACTATACAAGATTAACTCGCTCGGAAATTCTCTACTTTATAGAGACCAGATGAAGTACCTCCAAGAATTAAGAACTCGCCCCACACCCCAAAACCAGAACATATACAATTTTTTGAAGCCGACTTACACAGGATGATGGAAAACCCTGGATCATGCCAAGCCGACAATACCACCAATAGCCCAGATAGTTGACATCCAAGATATATTAAGGCGTCACAAATCCATATTGACGTTATGAGACTGAAAAACGAATTCAGTCCGGGAGATGATGTGAATCAATTTATCACAAGCCTGAACTGGACCTATACGACCCACGTCACGCCCGAGATTGCCGTGTATCCTGACCTTGAGAACGAATTCGTCAAGGCTGCCAAGGATTTACTCGACTACAGCATAATTGAACAGATGATAGAGTCCAAGCAGGACACATCCCCTTTGAAAACTAAAGGCATACCTCATAGCGACCCATGGCAACAAGATTGAACACAGCCTCACACAACACTGCACACACTGCAAAAGATTCCACAACCAGCACAGTGATTGAAACTGACGTAAATACCATAGCGACCCATGGCAACAAGACTGACGACAGCAGTACAACCAAAATAATGACCCCTACTACTGCTGCTGACGAAAATGCCGGACGGGATGTCCCGTGCGGACGATTGCCACCACCACACCACAGGAATGCGAGCACGCTAAAGAACCCGCCATAAGCAAGAATTACTTGGACCCCACTCGCTCGCACGGACGCGACTGCATATTCTCAACCACTACTAGCTCGGACGGATGATGACAAACCATCCATAAGCATCAGGACTGTATCCCATGCCTTACCCCAACTCCATAATCGCCATCCAGACAATACCCCTTCAGGAAAAACTCACACCATTTTTCCAAATCCAGGTACATCCACTCTAGTGTTAGCGAACAAAAACCCTTCCAAAAGTAGATGTGCCATATAAAATAGCCTTCGTCTTCGTCACTCTGCGCTACACATTAGCCATCATAATTAGCTTCAAGCGATTCTTTCTACCACACCAGGCGAAAGAGACCCACACGACCAAAGCTATCGGTGGGGTAAACCAGCAAAATATCTCTCCACCACAGAGAAAGACGAAAATTATCCCCACATCTTAGCTCCAACTTCAATCTCCCAAAACCACGTGAAGAGAAAACCACGAATATCAACCCAATGATGTCGATAAACTATCTCCCAAGGCAAAATCACCATTCAACGCACGCCACCCTAACCAACGAAGGGACTGACCTAAAAATGGAAGCGAAACAAAAAAATTTGTACTAAGACCAACATTCTCACCATTTTCATCATGTGACACTCACATGAATGCACATTATCTCCCGCCTCCACCTCGTAAGAGAGACTAGCCAACGTTTAAAAATATTTCAGTTTGTATATTAAACCATCATCAGGCATTGTTGCTACGAAATATAACTTCTTAATAATATTCAATATAAATATGGAAAGAAAAAGAGACAAAACCTAGAATTCTATGGCCTTTAATTGACGTTCTATTTAAAAACTGTGTGATGTAATTTGTGTTCATAATGGTCATAGTTTATAAATCCAAAATACGTTCGACCGACATTGTGATTGTCAAGAATAAAAATAATGAAGAGTTAATCCAATATGTTAATATGATTAATTATAATGTTTATATAAACTTAAATGTTTATAATAATATATNTATGGGGCAAATAAGTCAACTCACAACCCACATCAACAACATAAAACCAAAGTAAAACCTATATCGATAATACTAATATTAGGCCTATTTCATACACGTCTTAAAAGAATTCTAATTTATTCATCTGTCAACACACCACCTACATAACCATACATACACTTGTGAATCAAATTCGATATCTTAGGGAGCTTGTTATATCAGAGAGAAGATATCTCTTATGATTCACAATGCTTACTCACAAATACACCTCGCTAGCAATAAAATCAAAACTCAAGTCGGAGGCAACAAGCGGAAGTGAACTCAATGGTACCCTATCACGAAGTGACCAATTCGACCGCAGTTCTGCGCATAGGCTCGGATTGAGTTACGCTTGAAGGGAATTCCAAAACAAAACAAAAATAATATTGTAAGGAATCCGGATTTTCAGCCAATGAAAAATCTTCCCGCTAAACACCTCAAAGGCTTCTGGAGCCGACGCGTACATATAAACCCAGCATTTTTGAGAATCGGCAGTTGACGGACGGCGAGGGGCCGAGAATATCACCAGGCGGGGTGGATCAAAAGGCCGCTATTTTCCACTACCAGCGTCGATAACCACACCTCACCGACCACGGCCATTCCTGACTTACGGCCCCTCGGTCACTCCCTATTTCCCGCACCAAGTGACCGTATCAACTCACTTTCTACTACCTCACGCTTGCACCAGGCCAAGAGAACTGACGTATATCATACGCTACCCACTATTCCACTGGGTAATTCCTGACTTGGTCCCTACACCAAGTGACCGTATCAACTCACTTCTACTACCTCACGCCTCGCACCAGGCCAAGAGTGAAACTGACGTATATCATACGATTCTACACCTCACCGACCCCACGGCCACTTCCTGACTACGACCCTCGCCACTCCAGAGAACTACTACCGTTATCTACGGCGACAACAACAATTTTCACACTCGTTATTTCAATAAACGATTTTTACCAATTATCTTGTCCATTATTCTTCTTTGCAAACCATACGCTTTCAGGATACATAAGATATATCAATCTCATTCTACATGCCAAACACAGTCGTGCACGCTTTGAACCACTACGTGCGTGGTTTCTCTCGCCACACAGACAATACCTAATTAAATAAGAAAGTTTTGAAATAAAATAACTGATGCATTATAAATTCATTCATTAAAAATTAACACTGAAAATGTAATTAAAATGGTTATTTTGGCTGATTTTTTTCTTTCTTTCAGCGGGGTGACACTGTACTACAATTTAACTTTAACGTTGGTGTACTAAAGAAGTAAACAAAGGTAAATAACTCTGCTAATAAAAAAACGAGTTATCTCCCTGACACTAAAAAAAAAAAAGAAGGCTGCTAAAAAGTCCTTTACAAAATTGTCTTTGATTCATTGGACCAAATTAAAATATATCTCTAAAAATTAGGCTCTGTCAATTTGTCGTCTGTTTCATTTTCAAAAAACCAATAAAATTAAATAAATCGATTATTTAAGGTCAATATCTGAATAAGTTGAATTGATGAGCAGCAAAAAAAAAAAAAACAAAATAATATTACTCATACCAATTTATTTTTGATACATTTTTAACTATTTTTTTAGTCAATTTTGCTCAAATATATCTAAAAACATGGCCGTAACGCTGTCTAATTTGGCGTAAAATCCGTATTTTACAAAATAGATTTAACCCCATTGAAAAATAAATTTAATCGCGATAGAAAAAAATTACAAAATCAGGGAATTATCCGATTTGAACGAAATTTTCAGTTTTGATTTAGCAATGAATGAATTTTATAATGCATTAGTTTTTTTATTTTCAAAAAGTTTCTTATCTAATTAGGTATTCTGCTATGGTAATTTGTTATATGAAATTCATTTAAAATATGAAACGCTAATTTTAAGTTTCAAATTTTCATATTTATTTTATAGCTACTTTAGCTTTTTATCGTTATCTTATACTTTTTGTAGAAAAACTCTATTGAAAATATCAGCACGCCCCTTTAAACAGACAAATATTGATGATAATTTTTTCTTTATAAAAGATAATATATCGAAGGTTAGAAGGGTGTTACGGCTAGGGTTAATGGTAAGTTTTAGGGTTAGGGTTATGGCTAGGGTTAGGTCTAGGGTTTAGGGATATGGTTTGAGTTAGGGTAGGGTTAGGTTAGCTGCATTTATTTTTATAGATATATTAAGATTTCAGTTAAATAATCACAGAAAAATAGCATTATTCATGCTTTTTTAATTTCATTTTCGTGGTCATTGTTAGGCTAGGGTTAGGGTTAAGGTTAGTGTTAGAGTTAGGATTAGGGTTAGGGTTAGGTTAAGATTAGGGTTAGAGTTAGAGTTAGATTTGTGGATTCGATTACAATCAATTTCTAAGATTATTATGTGTTAGAGTTAGGGCTATGGTTAGAGTTAAGGCTTAGGTTGTGTTAAGGTTAGGGTATGGGTTTGGATAAGGGTTAGGGTTAGGTTAGTGTTAAGATTAGGGTTAGCATTAGAGTTCGGGTTAGGGATAGGTTAGTGTTAGGTTATTCAGCATTTATCTTTTAAAGATATTGTTAATGGGTAAGGGTTAGGGTTAGGGTTTAAGACTAGTTAGGGTTGAGCTAAGGGTTAGGGGTTAGAGTTAGATTAAGGTTAAAGCTAATGTTAGCATTAGGTTGGTGTTAGGGTTATGGTTAAGTCTATGTTTAGGGTTGGGTTTAGAGTTAGATTTTAAGATTTGATTACAAACAAATTTTCTAAGATGGGATAGAGCTAGGGTGAGGGGTTAGGGCTATGGTGGGATAGGGTTTGGTTTAGGATTAGGGTTAAGGTTAGGGTTATCCTTAGAGTTAGGGTTAGGGTTAGGAGTTAGATTGGGATTCAATTACAATAAAATTTTCTAAGATTTAAGGGTTAGAGGTTAGGACTAGTGTTAGGGTTAAGGCTAGGGTTTAGGGTTAGGTTAGGGTTTAGGTTTATCGTCATTTATTTTTTAAAGATATTGTAATGGTCAGGATTAGGATTAGGTTTACGGCTCGGTTAGGGTTAGAATAAGCATTAGGGGTAGGGTTATGGGTAGGGTTAGGGTTAAAGCTAGGGTTAGGGGTTAGGGTTAGGGTTTCGATAACGGTTAGGGTTAGAGTTAGTCTTCAGGCTAGAGATAAGGTTAGGGTAGAGTTAATTTTAGGATATAGCTTTAGGGTTAGGGTTTGGACTAACGCTAGGGTTAGGGTTAGTGTTTTATGTTAAGGCTAGGTTGTTTTTTAGGGTTAGGGCTAGTATTAAGATTAGGCTTAGGTGTAGGGTTAGGTTAGGATTTTGGGTTAATGTTAGGGTTAGTTTTAGTGGTTAGTTTACAAGCATTTATTTTTTAAAGATCTTGTTAAAGGTTTGGGTTAAGGCTAGGGTTAAGGTTAGGTTTAGGGGTAGGGGTAGGGTTAGGGTAGAGGGATAGGGCCCAGTTTAGGATTAGGTAAGGCTAGGTTTCATTTTTTAAATCTGTAAACATTGATTTGACACCCATTTTGAATAGCCACAAAACAAATTATTGCAAGATGAAAGTAATCATAACTATAAACTATGTCAAAACAATGCTGTGTTAATCCAATTTTCTATGGTTGGTTGGGTTAGGGTTAGGTTAAGGCTAGGGTTAGGTGCTAGTGGTTAAGGGTAGGGTTGATGGGTTGGTTAGGAATGGGCTAAGGTTAGGGTTACAGCTAGGGTTAGGGCTAGGGTTAGGGTTATGGTTAGGGTTAAGGCATTGGTTAGGGTCAGGGTAGCGTTAGCGTTAATGTCTAGGTTTTGTGCTAGGTTAGAGATTAGGATTAAGCTCGGGTTCCGGTTAGGGTTTAACTATATATTATGCAGCGTGTTGGTAACTTCATTTATGTTTTAAGTATTAAATGTATATACGAGTATACTGGGAATAGAGCAAGTAACTCAATCCCATTTAAAAAAATCTATTTGCTATTGAAACTACAGCAGCATCACTTACGTAGTGGGGACTACAATTCTATAATACATAAGGAAAATACAGGTTGTACTATATATATTTACCAACCCTTCCGCACAAGTAGGGTGCGACTTAAGGTCAATTTCTTAAGCGGAGTTTAACAGGTTGGAATTCAGAGTTTTCCTTCTCCTAGACTAGCCCTCTAACCAAGGTTAAAGAACCCAGTCCACCCTAATATTTATCCATAGGTGGAGGAAGAATAGTTAGATGCTGACCTTTCCCAAGAGTATTAGCATTATGGGAAATACAAACGGCCTCGCCCATGATTTGAACCCGGGTCACCATGTCCATTTCCTACGATGATAACCATTAGACAACGCGCCTCCGCAGGTTATATTATATAACTACTAGACAATAAAACAATAAACAGCTGTTACACACAAAATAAAGAAAAGAAATTGAGAGCTATCATATCCGCTGAACGTGATGACATTTCGTGATTTTTGGGAAGCTCTACATATCACTTGATATTTAAGTTGAGAGTTTATGTTACTTCAAATCATTATTTAAAATTACGACCAAAAAGAATAATATGACACGAGTTCGAGTTTACTCGATAGCTACTGCTTTTTTTTCTCATTTGCCGTTAAGTTACAGAAAAAAAACCTGAATGGAACGTTATTTTGACACACCTTGTATTCTGAAAAAATTAACGTTCCATTCATTGGACATTTCTGTCTCGGTAAATACAGCTTCAATTTTGATACTTTTATAATACATCTATATATTATATATATATATATATATATATATATATATGGTGGACTCTCCTATCGTGAATGATAGATGAGGGGCAGCAGTGAGTGATTTGTTTCCTCCTATGTTATGCATGCTATCAAGAAGACATTTTCTGTTTCTTTGAGTGTGATAGCAGCCCAGCCTTGCTGCGAGCTATGAACCCACACTGACAGATGGAATTTCCTAAAGCGGGAGTCAGATGTTTTTGTTTTAAAGTTAGACAGAGCTGACTCGAAGTTTCAATCTATTTTCTTCAAAGCTCTTTAATCTAGCAAAACGTGTCTTATGCCATTCTTTCCGATTTGATGCTAGATTTTCCCAAGCACTCAGGTTAATATTGAGGCGTTTCAAATTGTCCTTCAATTTGTCTTTATAGCGTAAGAGTAGACGTCCAATAGAACGCTTAGCATTTGGTAATTGTCCGTATAATATCTTCTTTGGAAGGCTGTTCTCATTCATTCTGACAACGTGACCAGCCCACCTAAGCTGAACGTTTGCTAGTAAGGTTTCAATGCCAACAATGATACATTTTTTAATATTGTGCTATTTTTCACTCTATCATCCATTTTATACCGCAAACGGCACGAAGACAGCGCATGTGAAAGGCGTCAAGTTGGTTTATGTGCTTGCAGTAAAGTGTCCAAGTTTCAGCACCATACAGTAGAGTTGATATATATATATATATATAATTTTTAAATAACGTAGACAAAGAGGCAACGCTATTCAAACATAGATCTACATAGTTACTATCACCGATATTGAGTACTTTTTATAACTATAACTATAACTCTGTCTCTCTCTCTCTCTCTCTCTCTCTCTCTATATATATATATATATATATATAATATATATATATATATTGGATTTGAATCCGGTTGAATTGAACATCGATTAAGAGGAATAACGCTTACAATCACCATTTATGCAAGAACAGGATCAAATATTATGAAATATTTTGTCCTTTTTATTCAAATCCTATAAAAGGAATTATCGATTATAATGACCAAAGTATGTGGTCACGATGTGCTCCGTTTAATTGGGTCAATTGTATATCTTTCTTACCAACGACATGTTCTTGTCTTCAGACAGTACGCAGGAAAAATAATAATTAAAAAAAAAAACAGCTCGACCAAGTGACATTGGTCGTAATGACCAGGGCTATGTTCTTTGGCTTTGTCCAGCTCAGGCCTGCGCACATGAGCCCTCATGTTAAACTGACTACTTGTCATATACTATAAAAAGATGCAGTGTAATATCCACACACACACACACACACACACACACACACATCAACTTAAGATACATATACATACACTGAACTAAAACCATTGTTCGTGCTGGCAAATCTGCTTTCACCAGGAGAGAGATTATGATTTGCCTGCATTTATTTCGAGCGGACCATCTTTTAAATATAATTTCATAATATTGTTGGTGAGCAACAGGATCAGACAGGCCGACATCGTTATTATGGTTTCAATAACAAAAGGAGAAAGTGAAGCATGCGCAGTAAGCCCATCCGCCCTCACCCACCCTCCCTCATCTTAGCCGCTTTAAATTCATATCTCCAAAACAGTAACAGGAAATCTGGTTTGTCTGTTTACATGCCCGAACTTCCCCCTCCAGTGAAAGAGATTAGATTAATCTCCTTGGATACTTTTGGAAAATAGCTCTGACTATAGAAATCAAAGATTTGCTAATACTCCAACCTTTTTTGAAAGATTCCAGACGATGTCAGATTTTGGCTCATTTCGAAACACCAAACAAATATAAAGAATTTGTAAAAAAAAAAATCTTCGATAGCATATTCTTGCTTGAACTTGAGCCAATAGATACGACTAGCAGGACCTGTGGTGATATACCACAGTAAGATGATTCAATTATTACGTTTGATATGTTTACTTAAGATCTATTGCAAAATAGTTCAATATGTAAAAAGTATCATAATTTTGATTTAACTCTCTCGCACTCTTTTTTTTTTCTTTCCTTCTTTTTATCTTTTCCTTTTTATTATATTCGATTGAAACACATTAGCATTATCGCTTCCGCGCTCTCACCTCTCTCTATCTTCCCTACTTTATTGCTTCCTTTCTTTCTTTCTTTCTTTCTTATTGTATTTTTCTGTGTAGCATGTCGTTTTTCTTACCTTTCTATCTTTATAATAAAAACAGAATGGCCCATTACTTAGCTGATGTTACAGCCCTCACAAGAAATAAGATTTCGACGGATAAGTGACACCAGATAATCAGGATTTATATATATCTTGGACGATTTTAACGGTCTCACTCTTAACCAGGGGGTGTTTCAACATGATAACGGTCGGAAGATTAAGGAACAAGAGTTTAATAAGATAAGTAACAACAAAAATATGAGTAATAATAGTTCAGGTTAAAAGCGTGGTAAGGGTAAGACAAAGACAAATTTTTAGACCTCATCTTTCCGATGCAGGTATCATTGGGGAATGAGAAAAGTTTTGGTAAAGCGGGTTACATTTTTCCCATTAACCAAAACCTTTCTCTTTCCCAGAGTTACACTTAATTCACTTTTAACATGAATTGAACAATGAACTTTTGTTGATCAAGTTTTTACAAAACAACAGCAATTCTTTTCTTTTTCTTTTTTTTTTCCTTTTTTTTCCTTTTTTTTTTTTTTTCAATTAAAAATAATTCAAAATTGGGAAATGGAAATAAGGACGTAATTGGTATTTGTTTACTCAAGATTTGGCAAAAAGCCATTACATATACTGAGAAAGGGAGACACGTGAAAATTACATTGACAAATATTAAAGTCTTTTGTTCAAGGTATGATTAAAAAATATCGAAAAAATAATTTCGTTCATTACGGAAAGTCAGTAAGTTTTGTTTTAATATCCTTTATTAAATGCTGCTATGCCGTAAAGACATGATCAGTTCTTAGTACATTATATTATTCTTAAAATTTTAATTTAAGCATTCAGAAAATGAACGTCTAAATGGACAACATACATGTGTGTAGAAGTAAAGTAAGTAAAATAGGCGGATCTGCCAGACAGCGAGAGAGTCTATCCCCTTTTCACTAGCGCTAGACCAGGAAGATTGTTTTTTGCGTCTAAAGTGGAGGGCCACACCTACCATCAGCTCCCCACTTTACCGCACAGACCCAAACCGTTCTACTCACGCACTGAGTTGGCGAGGGCTGGTATCCAACACGGGACCTTGTGGTTTCGAGGCGGATGCTCTATCGACCGAGAATGTTGAGAATATCAATATCTACCTTTCAACATTGCTGCAACGGAAAAATAATGTCTAAAAAACTTCGACTTTGGATTGACCATACAGCATATTTAAGCTGGACTATAATTTTTTACCGAGTCGCCAGGAGTTCGTGTAGGGGGTTCCTACGTTGGTCAGTAGAAGCTGTGGGTTGACAAAATCTGGATATTGCTGTTCGGGAAATGAAAAGAAGACTCTGGACAGATATACATACTGTATTCTTTAAATACAATAGTATCTCTTATCCATCGTGATTACGTTCCAAGACTCTCAGCGGATACTTAAAATAGCACTAAACCAAATATATCCTTTCACGTAGATACATACCTATGATAAAATTTCATTCATAAATCGGAAATTGGCAACAATAATTTATAATAAAATTGAACAATTATAACAATATTATTCAATAAAAGTGTTAAGTTTTTAACTCATAAGTAGAAAAAACGATGGTTTTATCTAATGTAGATATAATGTATCAGTGTAGATCTAATGGCTTCTAATAAAACGGACAAATTAAACTAACTAGTTTTCTGTGTATTAATTATTACATAAGTTTCTAGATATACGAAAAACGAAAGAGAAATTTCGTAATGTGTAATGAGGATACTTAATTAAGAGTTCAAATATTTTTCTTTCTCTTTTTAATATTCTATTTGTCTCCTTTCTACCTTTATTAAATTTTAAATAAAAATTTAAAAAAGAATAAAATCTAATTCGAAGTTCCGGTCGCCATTTTCATTTCATTGTAAGCATTTTTATATCTCATGAAAATAAGTTTAATCGAATCTGTTTACTAATATTTAATCGGTATTCAATGTTTACCGTTTAAGGCCCAATTTTTTTATCCAATGATCATTTCTGTTTATGTGGGCGATCAGTTAAATATCTAATATCCGGTGTCAAGTCAGTGGTCAGTTAAATTACCAATTAGGTAAATAGGCTCAATCTGGAGAATAGATTGAGTGGATGTATGGGGAGCTAATAAAAGAAATTATCTGTTTCTATTCCAGGAATCTAGTACATGAATTGCTACAATCATCCCAAACGAGGAATCACGTCAGTAAAAGTCGTCTGTTTGTCTCACCAAATTAATAATGAAATCAATATAGATTATCAGATATTCAAATTTCACGGACAAATAACAGGTTTTTTTTCTGATACGGAATCAAATATTTCATACGAAATGCGTTGTTTTATGACTTTGTAATTTTTCCTCTTGAGTTCAACGGAATATAAAATCATACAACTTTCAAACAGATGGTACTCATTAGATTAAGAATTAGATACAAAATATTGGATATGGTATTAAAAGTCTATAAGTAAGGAAATTGTCCCAATATGTTAGAAAAATTATCCTATTTAGTAAACCCAAACACATAGCTATATTATCATTATATCACTCCTCGCGACCTTTTTCTCGCCAGCGTTAGCAGGTGGTCCTTCACTGGAGTCTGAGTGACAGCAAGTCTCATCGGGTCTCCATGACTCTTCTAGGTATTCTAACTGATCTTAATAAAAGTGTTGTCTCGATGTTCACGATTCTTCCTCTGATCTCCAATCCTCCAATCTTTTTTCCAAACCCTTTAGGACCGTTCCAAGGGTACCAACCACAATCGGTATCACCTTTACCCTCGTATTCCACAGTTTTTTTTAATTTTTATTTTTCATTTCTCTGGCAAGGACGCATACTTCTTTCAATGATATTGGCGCTAGCTGCAAACAATTTCGTCTAAGATTTGTATATATATATATATATATATATATATATATATATATATACAGAATAAAGATAGAGATGAATTCATTCTTTTCCCAAGGGAATTAGGGCTAAATAAGCATAAGCAGCTGAAATTTGAAAATTGTTTTGCTGATTCCGTTTTCCAGAATAATAATTGTCATATTAGCTTCCACCCCTCCACCCTATTTATTTTATGTAAGAAAAGATTGATTCACATTTTGTTTTGTTTTGTTTTTCCCTCGGGGGATTTATTGCAAAATGAACATATGCATCCACAGATAAAATGCAAATTCTGTTTATAAATTCTGTTTCAATAAATGTTCTGCTACCCCTCACTTCTATGTGATCAGTCTAGTACATATGAAATCAACAATATTACATTTGATACAAATGAAAAAATAATTTTCTTTGCATTTCCAACGAAGAAATTTAATTGTCAAAATTTTATTTCAGTCCCACAAAAGTTTGTAATAATAATCAGATAACCGTTGATAATGGTTTGGCTTCTTTATTTGATGGCATATCAATCTTTTTGGTTATCTAATGCCAAAGCCATCCTTTTAGGATGACAGTAGGGATGCTATTTATCCCATAGCTTGGAGTTGAGGGGGTTTCATAGCTTTCCCAAGGGTATTAGTACGAAAGTGACCGTAATAGCGAGTCTGGAGTTCAAACTCGCTTACTCTGATGTTGCAGTGGACCATTGATATTAATAGAAAAAAGGTTTTGTGCTTAAAATGAAATTAAAATGAAAGATTGTAACATTGATATGAAATTAGCGATAAAATTCCAGAATACATTTTTGGGTAACATCTAAATAGCTACTACTAACCTGTTTAAAGAATATATATATATATATATATATATATATATATATATATATATATATATATATATATATTCTGCGGAGCAATAGTTTGTTTCAGATGTGCTATCACAAGCAGATGGGTTATATCTTCTATTTTGGTTCCTTTTTCCCCTAATCACTCTCTGGAGTAATAGAAAATGCATTTAAATGTTACTTCAGTTACCATTTTTCTAGTTTAATTCTAGGGCGGATTCAGGGTGTATTTTTGCTAAATGTTCTTTTCTACGTCACAATCTGATCATATCAGCTTCCAAACATTTCATGTTGTTATCAGAAGAATTTTTATGAGTCATGAAAAGATATAATGTCTGACCAATTTCGTTGAGAATACTTCATTGGCCAAGTGGTCAGGTTTTATTTTTCACTGGATTCTCCAAAGACTACTTTATGAAAAAAAAATAACACTAAAATTTTAATATACTAAAAACAAGATGTTTCATATATTTAAAATATTTCATAATCAAATGCATATCTTATTCAGACTTTAAATACTTACATCTGCCTGAAACTATTGCAAAAAAGTCGGAGGGATTGTATTTGCTCTCATTCAAGTTAATCTAAAAATAAATCTCCAAATGTGTTCCAAGGGACATAATCGGGGGAAAATCTTCCATTTAATAAGAATGCAAAAATAACAAAAATCTTTGTTTAATTTGTGCTATTAAACAACTTTGTTAGCGTATGAACTTATTATATTTACTTGTATACAAAGAAATGTGGCCCAAAACCTACAAGGTGGTTGAAAGGTTGGTCTTCACTATCCTAACTTTAACTTAACTAGTTGAATTCACTGACCTAAAAAACTGTAATATTCCTTTCAACACAACGTCGCATATATCAAAAATGTTTCAAACTACAGTTATCATACGCCCAGTCGGCGAAACTTACTGTATACCCTGCAACAAGAAATGTATTAGGTATGACACCAAACTGCCTCTGAAGATAAAAGCTCCAGTTCTGGATATCTGGAGAGTGTGGAGTATCCATTCATTGTCATGACTCCCAGGTCCACTCTGACCTGAAGTGGTAGTAGCTGTTAGATTTTCTATGGGTCAAATAGATCTGTTTCGAAAATCATTCATATTCGATTGGACAATGTGCAAAAAAATTCTCAAGAAGCTACTGCCCCAAAAAATTAAATATGAACGCACAATGAGCATGATTCCCAATATTTAGGTATAGAATAACCCTAGACAGTTTGGCATGCCGTTGAAACCAACTACCCAATCAATACAGTCACCAAAATACACAAGTTACTCAATGAGATCCTAAATTAATCTCATATGTATATTAAATCGTGAGAGGAAATGAAATGGTTGAAATTTTATTTACAAACATGTAAACCTATAACTGGTTTCAATATCATACCAACACATATGCAAATCTGACCCAGAGTGCTGCCATCAAGTTCTGTTTATAATTAAAAGGCAAGAAAAAATTCGCTGAGCCAAGCTAAGTAGGAAGCCATGTGCACCTCACATGGTGTAATGGTTAGTAAACTTTATTAACAACAATTGTTAGTGAGTTCCACTTTCATTGAATGTCCCGTATTTCTGGCCATACGCCACAATTAATCTAAGCTTAGTAAATAACTAAGGAAGCCATTACGATGTGATAATTCGGAGTGCCTCATCATTTTAATCAGATATTTTTCCTCTTCTTTCTGTTGTTCAGTCTCCACCATCGATTGTTTGTTTTTTTTAATCGGTCATTCGGATCCGTTTTTGGACAGATCCTGTCTCTTGATTTTTTTTCTTCTTTGTTGTTGTTGTTGTCGTCCTCCTCCTCCCCCTCCTCCCGACAAGAATTTACAATTATCATGAGTGAATACGTTGTTCGTTTTGATTTCTTAGGGTTTTTCTTTTTTGTTTTGTTTTGTTTGTTTTTTTGTTTTTATGTTGATTTTTGTTTTGTTTTTTTGTTGTTTTTTTTTTGCTGTTTTTTTTTTTTGTTTTGGTTTTTTATGTTTTTTCTGGTTCATGCGTTTTATTGGTGTTAATTGCTCATTCATTTTTTCCTTCCTTTGGTTTCTTTTATACAAAATGCCCCGACACCAATTCATCTGAGTTGCAACTAGTTTGGACTAAGGAGATTAAGTTTATCGAATTTTCTAATAATAGTAGCAACAATGATATGGGTTTTGTGTATTGCTACTTGAGGTGTTTTCGATTTGATTACACATCGATATCACTCGATCTAAGCATCTGTCGATCACTTTGTCCTTATTTACATTATTATTGATTTCTATATCGATTGATTTCTCAGTCCATCAACAACCTATTGTGCGAGTTCACTCTCCCGCTATCTTGACATGATATCGATGCGTATGCAATCGTCAATATTTATTAGTTATTAACATATCTATCTCATTTGGTATCAATCGATCTATCGCTGCTCACATGTGTTTAGAGTCTACTTGATGTCTGCGATACTTGTATGTTTCCCTCCAACGCCTGTAGGTCGTGGGGATTAAAATAGATTTAAATTAAAATTAAATAAAAAAAAGGGGAAAATAACAATCTCTCATGAGCCCTCTGGGCATGGCAGAAAAAAGGACCACTTCCTACCACCAAGAAAATCCATCGACTTAAAGTGGGGTCAGACGCTATTACTGGACAGGAAGAAATTTCTTCTCCTCGGGGTAGCTATGACCCACGAATAAAGTCTGAAACCAAAACTACTTTTTTTGTTTTTGTCTCTTCTTTCCCCCCCCCCCCTTTAATTTCATTTCAGCTCGACCAGCAAAAGAAGGAATAACCAAATAAAATGGGTTAAAAAGAAAACCTGTGAACACGCACCAGAAATAACCAGCGACCTTAAACCAACATAAAATCCTTAAAACCCCATAATAAACATTGTTACTTTTTGTGTCTTTTTATTTTTATATCTTTAATTTAGTTTTTTTTAATCTTATTTTGTTTTATCAATTTTTATTAATTCCCACAAGATTGCACATAGCTAAGTGATAGTGAACAAATTAATTTCACAAACCTTTGCTAATGAGATTTATATTCATAGAATATCCTAGTATTTGGTGTTCAAGACGCATGTCGTGCCATGTCTAGCAATATAGTCGCAGAAACCATTACTAATATGGCGATTTTGATCTTCATGGATATTCCACTAATGTCATCATTTTCCAGACAAAGTAAAACTCATGTTTTTGACGCATGTTCGGTATTCGAGATCAGATAAAAGCCAGAAATCCAAATGCTGATTTTCAAGGCTGGTAGATTTTTCTATACCTGGAAACTGAAGCGACGCAAAATTCTAACCTCACAATCAATATATCTGTTTACTTCAAAACGGACAGTACCGATATATAAATATTGATCTCACATTTTAATGCTCGTCATATCTATTAGATAGTCTGTGTTTTTTTATTAACTGACCAATCAATTGATAATATCTTATCTGATGGTGAGTGCGCGATGGAGACACCGACAGTCAGATTTTTATCTTTACAGCTGGTGTTTAAATGTAGCTAAAGTGTTGGAAATTTATTAGAGGACAGGCAACACCGGCTATCAGTAGCTCCCTTTGGAGATCACGTGGGGTCAGTTATAATAGCAAGTACCCAACATTTATCCACCTCTTTCTCCCCCCCCCCTAGCTGGGTTCAATGTGAGCTGCTAGATTCAACAAGCCCACGAAGGCCAAAATTCTCTGCTTGCCTTAAGCAAAGAACAAGCAGCGCACATCACACACAAAGAAGATCGATGAATGTCTGTCACTTCCACCCGTTAGGAGCATAGGGCATTCGACTAAAATTGCCACGAACTACCTATTAACATTCGAACAAAGGTGCACATAAGTTTGTTATCAAGAGGAATAGATATTCATAAACGAATTCCTCTGCAGGCAATATTTCTGTATCCCTAGCACCCCTAACTTTACTAAACCTCCATACTTACCAGTCGTCCTTGTCCGACCTAAACTGAACTGTTTGAACTTTACAAACCCTAACCTCTACGTTTGAAATTGTAACATTTATAGGTTGCATATATGCTTATTTGTACATTCTCTCAGTACAATAAATGCCCTTTTGTAGTGAAGAAAAAAGTCTGGGAACTTCAAAAACCCATTTCTGAGTCAACTTATGACGACAAAAAAATAATAAAAGAGCTATTCAAAACAAGTTAAATTCAAAGAAAGCAAGTTCAAACCAAAGGGGACTTAAATTTCCTATATTAATTTTCATAAAAGGTTAGTTTTTCAATGCTAAATACATATGAAAACACAAGTTTAGCGCTACACAGTCAGCTACTTTCTTTGCCGTAAAGTTTTATTTAAGATATCTTTATTATACAATGTTCTGATAAATTGGGGATGATAATTGCTTCCATAATGCATAATTTTAAGTACTTGAGCAAGATCTCGATATCATTTGTCGACATTCAGATCTTCCTTCAAGGTGTGTAAGACATGAGGTGCAATAGGATTTATTATGATGTTTACATAGGAGTTCAGAAATTTCCTTCTCCTTCTGAGATTTGAGAGCTCAGTGATTGATCGTTTCTAATCAATAATTTATATAAATTATTCAACAAATTTTGCATGTAACTTATAATATCAGATAGTAATTTTACTCATAGCTAGAGAGAGAAGAGGTAAATTCATGCCTTTCCCAAGAGAATTGGGGCGAAGCGAACACAAACCGCCACAGCCAGACCGTTTATTCAACTGTTTGAGCGGAATACGTTTGACATCATGCAAATCTCAAGCGTCCATTGTTGACGCTTCGTTATTTATAAATTTGTTTTGTTTTGTTTTGGTTTTTTTTGGGGGGGGGTTTCATCTGTTTTTCTTCAAAATTATATTCGATTCATTTTCGTTTAAAAAATTACAGTTTTTATGCTAATGATCTTAAAATACTTCTTTCTAAAAATAAATCCTTGGCGTTACTTAT
>CM042143.1:100498476-100510976 GCA_023376005.1 Doryteuthis pealeii | reverse complement strand
GTCCTGGGTGTATTACTAAACAGTATTCGGTGGTAAGATTCATGTAAAGTACGCATTAATTGCTATTAGTTTCAGGTTCACTCTAACTCGAAACTTGAACATTATTAGCATTGGATGGGAATGCTTCAAAACATAACTGTGCAAACAAATGATTATTATCAAATAAGAATAATTACTTGAAACTATTTAATTATGTATAAATCATTAGTATCAAAAAGAAATACTAGAAACTATAGAACTCTGCCATTTATTTGTATTAAATAGGAATAATTGATATCATAAAACTGTGTGTGTGTTTATGGAGTAATAAAAATGTTGCAATTTAGAGAATATTCAATGGAACATTAAAATTATATTCATGATTGAAATAAAGCATTTAAAAATTAATCAAATTTCGGTATTAAATAACCCATAAGGAGTTGATATACCATTTAGCTAATAAACAAAACCAACCCTTTACTTCGTTAAGAATATGAATATACATTTACGAGTGGGTGTTGAAAAGTTCTCAGCCCAACAAAGAAGAGACATTTTCACAATTATTAAATAATAAGAAAGTGTCATTTAGTACAATTTGACCACTTGCAAAAATATTTTCTTTTTCTTTGTACAATTACAAAATGTATTTCAATTTCGGCGATAAAGTCTTGTTAATAATTCGTTTGAGACAGTTGTTTTTATCTTTGTTGTCTTTAGCATAACGTTTGAATCCCTAGAAACCTGGAGGGTATAGCGACCGAAATGTTGGGATATAAGACAATAAAGATTAAGAAAACGGTCAGAAAAAATCTTTGTATATACACAAAGATTAACTGATGTCTATCATTCCAGATCCAATATTTGAAAGGAAAAATGCGTTTTTAGCAGATGTATGATAGTACCGACCTTCATGGCCCACCTAAAGTACCTGTAATCCAGGCAGTCATCGAGGTGGTTGCGATGCTGCCATGTGTCTGCGACATTAGCCTTTTCAAATGCAAATGGTGACATTATTTAATCAGACAGAATACAAAGAGGAAAGAAAGTTCTTTAATGTAAAGTCTGAATGCTCACAATAACTGGGAATCTACTAAGGAAGGTAAATGGGGTGATATGAAGGGACAAAGAAATTTCTGTTTTACTATATGCACCGAGAATGTTTAGATAGACTGCTTCCCTCTCGTTGCCCGCTTTCTTTTTTTAGGTCTTTGGTTTATAATTCAGAACCACTCCTCTGCCCTCACACCCCACACCCCACACACACATACCCCCCCCCTATATATATATATATATATATATATATGCCAATCCCTCCGTCACTACAGAATGTGACAAGGTTGATTTCTTAAGTGGATTTTAACAGGTTTGAATTCATGGTTTTCCTTCTTCTAGACTGATTACCTAGCTAAGGTTAAAGAACACAGTATTCTTTACTATTTACTCATAGCTGGAGGGAGAGTAGTTGGATGCATACCTTTCCCAAGGGTATTAGCGCTATGTGAAATGCAAACAGCCTCGTCCAGGATTTGAACTCGGATCGACGGTCCATACCCTACGACTCTAATCATTACACGACGCGCATATATATTTTTTCTTGCAGTAAGATATGAATAAATCAAACTCGAATTTGATCCACTTGTTTAAGCGGTAGATTTTGTAATAAATACTGGCAAGTTAATCCAAAGTGGTTATTATTATGGATTAAACATTAATGAAGAAGGTTCTTTGCTCTGGATTGAATTAAAGTTTGTTTGTTTCTTTGTTTGTTTGTTTCTTTGTTTTATCTTGGATTTTTTAACAATAAACTTTTTATCAAATCCTGCATTTTTTAATATCAGTCTAATACTCATCCCGCTGAATTTTGCAAGCGAGTGATAGAAGATTCAATTTTTTTTTTGTTTTTTTTTTTAGTTTTTTGGGTTTTTTTGTGACAACTCACCTGTCAAAAATTTGATACCAATTCACAAAAAATTCTTCATTCACCAAGGTGCGAGTTTAATCAATTTTCAGTATTTTAATACATAAATGAATAAATACCGAAAGTTGAAAAAAGCATCTTTATACTTTCCTCGTGCCCAGGTCACCAGTGGCCAGAGAGTCAGGTTCAGTTCCTGATATCTGATGTATTCCTAAAGAAGAATAATGAAGGAGCTGTACAATTTGTGTCCCCCATCCCCATATACACGTGAGGTGGTCTTAAACTCGTGTGGTACCATATATCCGCAGAGAGGAAATTAAATATCACCAATTAACTCTGTTTCTTTTTCTTAAATTTATATTTTTCATGGTATAATATAAAAATTTATTGAACCTTTGTTTGTGAATAAATTAGTTCTTTTTTAATGGGTTCGATTTTTCAAGTTCTTGGTCATACCTACATTCAATATAACACTAAAAACAGAAAAATTATTTATAAGTTAATATTTGATTAACAAACAAGAATCCGGATGGTTTTATTTACATTTTGATGTTTGTTCACAAAATAAACAGAACATTAATGTTCTTTAAACTGTTAAATAAATAAGATTTAACATTCTATATGATAACGAGAAAAAGAAGAACGTTTTGGGCTTTATCGGTAAGATAACTTCAGCTCTAGTTCTCCTATTGTTTTTGTTTCATTTTGTTTTGGGGGATTATTTTTTTTGCCTTTTCGTATGTGTACATGTTTTTTGGGGTTTTTTTCTCTTTTTTTTTTTTTTTTTTTTTTTCATTGTTACTTTTTCTTTTCTTCTTTCCTGCTCGGCTCATCAGTAGCAGCTAAACCAAGAGATTAAAAACATCGTTAGCGTTAACACGAATGCAAATACTAAACTGCACTTTCCGTATCGAATACATGCCATTCTAGTTTACTTTACGTTTAAACATCAGCTCATAGCGGCAATCAGGTGACTACAGCCCAACAAACCCAATCCTTCCCCTTTTGCTGCTCTCTCTCTCTCTCTCTCTCTCTCTCTCTCTCTCTCTCTCTCTCTCTCTCTCTCTCTCTCTCTCTCTCTCTTTTACAGGATCTTGTCTTATTCGCCGAAGAACAAAGAGAAGTTTTGGTTTCTAACTGGCTAAGCAAAACGTAGAACAAAACCCGACCATGTTTACTCTATTTCTCTCCATGATGACATCATATTGGCCTTAGACTTCGAGATGCCTCGAAAAGCTGTTATGATTTGTAGACATGAAAACAGAAAAAAAGGAAGGATTTTGTAGGCGTGTGAAGCAGTCAATCTCATAATCTTTTAATGCACAAAATGGTTGCATTACAAAGTAAGAGAGACAGTTTTAAAGCCAATTAAACCTTAAGTCAACACACTTCTGATGCAACACTTATCGGCATTGCTCTGTGATTACGCATAAAACTACAGATTGAGTTGTGTGTGTGTCGCAGAGAGTAGTTAGAGGCATCCGAAATTTCAAAATAATAAAATACAAGCTTTGCCTTTTTTCTTTTTTTCTTTTTCTTTTTTTTTTTTTTTTCGTAAATTTTGTATTTTACTTTCTCGTCATTTTCTTAATTTTATTTTATACTTTTCTTCAAACTCAAAATTCGAATTAATATCAATTAAAACGTAATTTGATTTAATTTCAACCTGAAATTCTTACAATGTAATTGTATATTTTAGCGAATTTTTTTCTTTACTTTGAATACTATCAAAATTTGTAGACTAATCCTCTGCAAAATGAAATACCTATTATTATTATTATTATTATTATTATTATTATTATTATTATTATTATTATTATTATTATCAACGAGACATGCCATTAACTTTCGAATAGGGTAACACGTCTCTTCAGCATAAATTACCAGGTCATAGAAAGATTGAAAAATCTTTCTATGCACAAAAGCAAATCATCGATACTTATGATGACAATATTCTTCCTTACAAATAATGAATTTCCTTCAATACAATTAGGAAAATGGAGACCGTCGCGTAACGGTAATTGTCTTAGGATATGGACACGATGAAGTCGGTTTCGTATCACTTCGTGCTAATGTTCTTGGGTAAATCATGAATCCATCTGCTTTACCTCCAGCTAAGGGCAAATAGTAGGGCTGACTGGGCTCTTTACATATTGAACAGCGACCAGTCTAGGAGAAGGAAAACTCTGAATTCAAACAAGTTCTACTCCGCTGAAAAATTGACATTGTATCGCATCCTGTTGCGGTAGGGCTGGGTTAATATAAATAAAAATGAATGAACAAAATGCTCATATTTTTTTAAATTATTAAAGAGAACATTCATTTTACAAAAGTGAATATGCATACAGAGGAACCAACCCAGAATAGAAAGATATAAGATAGAAGTTCCGGCCAGATAAGAATATAAGTATAGCAATAGGAAGATAAGTATAAGGACTATGCAACAATAGTCCAATTCATATGTGTCAGGAAATTGACCTTGTGCCATATCCTGCACAAGTAGGATACGACACAAGGTCATTTTCTTAAGCGGGGTTTAACTGGTTTGAATTCATGGTTTTCCTTCTCATAGACTGGTTGCCTAACCAAGGTTAAATGGCCCAGCAGCGCTATGGGAAATGCAAACAGCCTCGCTCAGGATTTGAACTCGTCGTGTCCATTTTCTACGACAGTAATTATTACACCACATGCCTCCATGGTCCAATTCATATAAACCTGTTCTTTAGGAAAGGCATGGATCCTTCTATTCTCTCCCAAAACTATGAGTAAATAATAAGACAGACTTGGTTCTCTGGGTTTGGTAAAGCAACCATTCTAGCAGAAGGAAAAATCTGAATTCAAATCAGCAGTTAAGTCGTCGGGGTGGTCTAATCTCGGTATCAGCCAGACAGCGAGGGAGTCTATCCCCTTTTCACTAGCGCTAGATGAAGGAGATAATTTTTGCGTCTGAGGTAGAGCGCCACATCAGCTCCTCACTCTGTGCTACTCATACACTGAGTTGACGAGGGCCGATATTGAATCAGGTATCTTGCGATTCCCTGGCAAGTGCTCTACCGACTGAGCTAAACCCACATAAAAATTGACCTTGTGTCACATCTTGCTAGTGGTGGAGGGGTGGGTAATTATATACAAGGATATTTGTTACTCACGACATATTTCTTAAATAGTCGCCAGGATAAGTTTGAATCTGGTTGTAAATTGCTTGTGTTTTCAGCTGTTCGTTTGTTTTACGTCACATTAAATTGTAGATAATTTGGTTGTTAAATGGCTCTCATCTACTTAAGGGCAGATAATCTGAAATCTCAATAATTTATTCACTCGGACAAGGTTGATTTTTTTATGTAAAAATAAAAAGATCGATTGATTTTAAAGTTTATTTTATGCTTAGAGGTTAGGGAATTGCGTACATTGTATGTTTATATTGACATTTTTTGTGTAGTTTAAGTTAATCAAGTATTCCAATTTAATACAAATAATTTGCAAGCAAACATGATTGATGGATAGATTGGGCCCTATCAAGTACTACAACTCCAGTTCAGAGTGTAACAGGGAGTAATGACAATGAGAGGGTACTCCACACTCCCTAGAACTCTAGAATTGTAACTCCCCATCAGAAGCATTTTAGCGTTATACCCAGACACTTTAAAAAAAAGACTGTGTTTCTCTATTACGTAAGTAACAAATGCTCTCAAGTTAAACTCTAAAACAAATAAAAGGTTTTGCCAGCAAATAAAAAAGGGTTGAAAACGATCAGTCAGTGTTGTACTTTAGTCTAATGTTTAACTACTTAAATAGTTAAAACAGAAAACAATTAAAACTGCCGATTCAAATTTCATTTAATTTCATTTAATAACAAAAATAACGTAATGAAATCTACGGTAAGAACATTAATGCATTCGGTGTTTTCCTTTCTTTTTTTTTTTTTTTTTTTTTTTTCTGCTAGGAAGTTTGGCTATCATCATTCTGGCTTTGACTGGCGACTCCTTTGTTCTGTAACACTCTATTGGGACAGAGACGAAAGAAGTGTGGGCGTAGAATACTTAGCCCTCACTTTGAAAACACTTCAACGTCACATGACACAGACAGAAAGAATCGTGATGTTTATTTATTTGGAAAAGGAGGATAAGCAAATTTTGGGTTGATGTTAGGAGCTATCAACTGCACCAGTGTTAACTACTTTTCTTTTTAACCACGTGACCTAATTTATATCAAGAAAGTAACATGACTTTAAAACTTCCATTTTATGATTCGGTAGTATCTCAACCTGATGCTCTGAACTCTCACACAAAAGATCAATCCACACCAGTTATAAGAGTAATTGAAACTCAACCTTATATAATCAACCGCTCTATCGACGGCGTTTAAAATATGTTGACTGTATGCCTTGTAGATGGGTAAAACCCTTTCCCAGCAGAAGAGGGTCCTGGCTATGGCAGTAAGTTGCCTCTGATGGGAACGCTACAGCAAAAACTCTTAAGGAACAATTACACAAAAATATAAATACAAACGTACAATGAACGTGATTCCTTCACTTCTAGATATGAAATAACCCTTGACGGGTTGTCACACCGTTAAAACCAATCAATCGATCAAACATCAATATAGATAAAATTCAGAATTCGTCCATTTCAGACATGTTTATGACTTTTTTTCTTTCTTTTTTAAAATTATTCATTTTTTTTTTTGGAGGTGTTTTTATTAACTTTTGGTATTTCTTTGCTTTCATCGTGAAAGAACAATTTGCAAGAAACCCAAGAAAATTTAAAAATAAGAAATCGAACAATGATGTATTTCTTTTTTTTTTTCCTCCACAAGAAAAGTTTTCGATGTGTTCTAAGCTTAGCTATGTACGACACAAGGCTAAATAATTGCGGGAGTATGAGAAAAGAGAAAAAATATTGTGTTACACCAATTCTAAATCAGGTGGGAGGTTGCATTTATAGAAAATCAGCATTCGTAATCCTATCTTTTATCTGAGCTCAGACACCCACTTCTATATCTATTTCAACAATGAGGCAAGGCACATTTAATATAACGAGAAAAGTTTCGTGTATGTAGTACAGATGTTGCGGTATTGAATTTCAGCAGGTCTAAATTTTCATATATCAAGTACTGTATCGGTTAATTATAAAATCTTATTTTAATCCTGAATAAAGTTCTCATTCGCGCGGTTAGTCTAGCATAAAATCTATTGAAACCACTGCTCTACTTACAAAAAAAAATATCTTAATGGCGACCCAATTCACTTAGATTTGTTGTGAAACTCTTTTGAAAAAAAAAGCGTTAATTCTTTAATTGGCCAATTCCCTTCCAGTCTGAAAAAACAAATTTGAATCTTATCGACGTTTCGTCATTTTACGTCTATAGACTCTTATACTGATTAACAAAAAACGTTAGCTACTAGCTGAGTACTCACCTACATTGAATAAAAGAGTTGGATCGCCTCTGGTTATATTACAATCTTTGTTATCAATTACAAATTTACAGCGAACAGTTACAGGGTGTCCCATCGTGGTGTAATAGTTAGCAAGCTAGCCTTGCAGATCCATTACTACTGAATTGCGAGTTCGATCCTCGCTATATACTGATACATAACAGAAATAAGATTCACTAATTACATTTTTTATATTTTCTAATCGAGTTAATGTTGTTCACAAAGTTTTGCAAAGAAATATTTTTGATTGAATTGAATGACAATTAAAAGATGCAAACATTTTTGTTTTTTGTTGTTGTTTTTGCCAAATTTTTAATCCTAACTACGCAATAATAGTATGTAATTATTTGGGCGTCCCATCGTGGTATAATGGTTAGCAATCTAGTCTTGCAGATCCATTATTACTGAATAGCAAGTTCGAACCTTTCTAGATAGTCCATACTTGTGACCTTATGTCACATCCTACCCGTGATAAATGGGTTGGGTATATGCCTACACTTACACAATTACAAACGATATCAATTTCTATAAAATAAAACACAAATTTACATAACGGGAATGGAATTCATCAATTACATTTTTTATATTTTCTAGTCGAGTTAATATTGTTCACAAATTTTTGTAAAGAAATATTTTTAATGGAAGTGGATGACAATTAAGTGATTTATCGATTCAAACATTTTTGCCAGATTGTTAATCCTTACTACGCAACAATACTATGTAATTATTTGGGCGTCCCATTGTAGTGTAATGGTAGCAACCTTGTCTAGCTGTTCGATCCTCTTTGAATACCCCATACTTGTGACCTCGTGTCACATCCTATCCGTGGCTAACGGGTTGGGTAAATGTAATTATTTTATATCTCCAGTTTTAAGAACGGTCTATAATACTAATTAGTAATGTTTAATTCAATTAAAACATTTATTTTAGTGTAACCAATAATTCGTTTTTTGTTTATTTGCTTCCCACCCCCTTTGGAATTTGAACATTTTAATTTTAGATCATTTCTTGCCACAGACTGGTTTCTGTCTGAATGTTATTATTTATTAAAAGATCCTTACGATAAGATCCTTTTTTCTTCATGTAAAAAACATTTGCGAGCCAATAAGTATGCCTACGAAATTTGATAACTCTACAACAAACCACTTTGCCATCTATACAGGGCAGACCAACAAACTTTTCCCAATGATTAACGTATGTACTATTCATTAGTCGTCCAACTACCGAAGTCGCTTTCTTACTAGCCTTTCCAACTACAAGCACAGCGTTAGGTGTTTACGTCTCTGTCTGAACTAACATTACGCTCTGAAATTCTGTTTCCAAAATGTATTTCCTAAGATTTTCTTGCGATTATCTTCAAGAAGAATTTCCTCTAGAGAAGTCTATAAATCTGATTACATTTATCTAACAGCGTCCTGCCATTTTATAACCTTGACGTTATAGAATAACGATAATTGGCCTTCTTCCTGGAAAAAGACCAACGTATAACTCTTGATTGAACCGATTCCAAAAAGCTACTTTGCAATGAAATCATTAAACTTCCGTCGTACGTCACAGATTCACTTCCGCTTGATTCGATTTAAGTCTCGATTGCATCATGTAACATCAATGTCCTTGAACAATCTGAATGGAAAATATATATTCGGGGTGTTAACCCGCAGCCATCTTGGTATCAAATGCACCAGGGTGAGTCAAATATGCAATATTTTGGTACATGCTAATTTGTGGCGCGTATATCACTGGGTGCCCCATACTTCTGCCACAACTAAGCTAAGCTTAGTAAATAAGTATATCATGTGATCGAAGAGGGTCACGCTGTGGGAGGTACCTGTTGTGGTTGGTAGTATCGTGGTAGTTAGTGCGCCAACAAGTTGAGCATTGCTTCCTTCCGTGTGAGAATTGAAAGTCACACTGATGAATGTGCAACGTAGTCTAATTCGGAAAATTATTCTTTACGGGTCGTAACGCTGTGGATGCAACCAAAAATATTTGTTGTGTGAAAATTGAAGGTCAAGTTGATCACAGTCCATTACCAGACGGTTCAAGAAATTTAACTCGGGTTGCAAGAACCTCGATGATCAGGTAAGGTCAGGTAGGATTACGAGGTTGTGCTCCAAGCCAAGAACATTAGACGAGTAGCACTCGTAGAGTATCGTGCGAGCTCGGCATCTCAACAATCCTGTGTAATTTATCACTTTCACAAAAGCATCTGAAACTGTCAAATTGTGCCTCATGGTACCAAAATAATGCAAAACTTTTGACTCACCATAGTAGTCGCGTATTTTCCAAACGATGACAGTGTTGGTTTTCGAATCCAGATAAAAGCCAGGATTCCAAATGTCGATTTTCAAGGCAGACAAGGTGAAATTTTGTTTTTGTCAGTCTCCCACAGAGGTTTTGGTTGATTTGTTCTTTGGTTTGTTTTTTGTTTTTTGGTTTTTTTTACGGTATATCAACCCTTTTCGGGTCATTTAATGCTGAATCAAGTCATTTAGATATTCGCTTTCTTACAGTACTTGCTGTTGCTTAAATGATCATCCTCTAAGTTTAACTTCGCAGTTTAACTTCGGTGATCTAGAAAGAACTGGTGCTTTCAGTGTAACTTGACCGTAAGCCTGACAGAAAGGTAAACGTCCTAAAATGCAAGTCTGCTTATTAACAATCCAACCCATTATTAATTCTCTTGTATCAACAAACATCGTGTACAAATACATATGCATATCTATTCAATATAAACATAGTGAATATCGGTATTTACTAAGTTTCGTTTAGTCTAGTACAAAAACATATCTAAGAAGTACATAGCGAAAATCGAATTCACAACAGCAATAATGTTCTTTTAGGCTGCCTATCCATTACACATCAATGAAGGGCCCAAAATGGATTGAATATCATTTTTTACATAAAAACACAGCCAACATCTCTTGCAATATATCATAAACACGTACCCCATCCTAACAGACTGCAACTACTAATATAATATACTAATACTACTACTGTTGACTACGACTACTATCAATAATTTGTTTGGACACTCCTCCTAAACTCTCACCTGGAAAACCGTTATTACTGAGTAATAAGTTCGATCCTAACCAGGTGTACCCTACTAATGGCCTTGTACCGGACTAAGCTATGCTTAGCAAACAGATACTTAGTAAATTAGATACATATACATATAAGTTTCAATATAAGCCTGATTAATAGTAGAGAGAAGAGAATTTTTTTTTTTTCGTGAATCTGTGAAAAATATTTTTGATTCGTTATTCTATCCCAGTGTTTGGCAATATCAGATAATCTACAACGTTTCTGGCTGGTTCGAATCAAATCTCTACAATCTCTACAAGGCTAGAATCGAATATAAAGTGGATTGAAAATGGATAAGTCCTTCCCGGACTTAACCGATCATGTTTTTTTTGGGGGGTAGGGGATCTCACATATTCTTTCATCAGTAAGCTGTGAGTTATCATGACTGTATTTAGGAGAGATACTAATCCCGCTACTTTCTCGACTGTTTGAATTCAGACTTGTCTCTCTTCTTTACTAACTACCACCATGACAAAAAAGTCCATCTGTTTAATTATAATTACTTTTTAAAAAAGCAACTAAAAAGATGAAGGAAATACTTGTTAAAATTAATAATAAGCTGCCTTTAAGGACCAGTTTAGCTCAGTCATTAGAGCACCCGCTTAGGAATCGCAACGTTCCTGGTTTGATACCGGGTCTCGGCAACTCAGCGTATGAGTAGCATAGCTTGGGTAATCTGATCTGTGCGGTAAAGTGGGATCTAATGGTTGGTGTAGCGCTCCATCTCAGACACAAAATCAATCTCCCTGGTCTAGCGCTAGTGAAAAAGGGATAGACTCTCGATATTCGGGTGAGATCGACAATAGGCCACACCACATACTTTACTTACTTTTACCTATGTTCACATCGGAAAACCTATTTTGAAGAGTGAAATCTGACTGGGTTTTCTGAAACCGATTCCAAATATTGCAACTGAAAATTTTATTTCTATCTACATGAAGATAATATAAATGACAATTTGAGTTTAATTTTTATCAAGTATAAGTTATCGATAAGTATGAGTTATTCGATAACTCAAATATTGTAATAGAAAATAAAATTTTAAAAATAATTATGAGAATGTTGTGAAATCCTCGATAGATTTTCATACGTTAAATAGATTAAACTAATAAGAATTTTCAAACTTTTAGCTTCAATTTTGTTAAAATTATTTCGATGTATCAAAAGTATTTTCGATTTCTCAGAACTTTACTTCAAAGTTTATTTCGTGATCGCACTATAAAACCATGACTCATCTATATGGACTGTCGTGTCCATTAAATCGCTACATAAACATCAAAACACGCCTCCAAAATATTTATAAACCAGTAACACGCATTAAGTGCTTACATCACAAAACACACCAAAATATTTAATATATACAATGGTTGGGAGTTTTTCTTACATTTGATATAATGTCAGATTATCTGACTTTGCCTTCAGGATAAATTTTCCCGAGTTATCGCGAGGAGACAACGTAAGATAGGTTTCTTTATGTTCAGAATGTAGATGACGTGTGTTTTCGTCAGTGAGGGGCGGGGGCCACCCCTCACTTCAAGGGACCGAAGGACTTTGAACTATTGGCACATATACAATGCTGCTTTGCACTGTCGGCACATTGCAGAAGCTGAACACAAATGACTTTCTCATCCAAACATAACCAAAGAAACATTATTGCCAAGCAGATAAAATTAATCGTTTCTTTTTATTTCTATCTCATAGACTCACCTTCACACACACACACACACACACACACACACACACTCATACACAGACACATTCACAGATGCATACACACATACATACATATACACACACTCACCTTCCCTTTTTGTAACTTCGCTCCTCTTTTGGTTACACACGAATAAAGTTGTTACATCATAAATAATTATCATTTAGATTTCTTCCTGAAAGTGAAATTCTATTGTAGGATTAATATGAGTTATAAATATTATAACCGCAATTTATTTCAACAACATTTTTGCTGAGACACTTATTTAGTTTGCAAGTTTCCTTCGTCTGGATTTAAAACCTCAATTCTACAGTTTATCTTAATATAAATATGTATTTACCTAACCTCTCTGCTAAGAGCAAGGGGTGATACAA
>CM042143.1:100493476-100495976 GCA_023376005.1 Doryteuthis pealeii | reverse complement strand
ATTATATATATATATATATATATATATATATATATATATATATTCTCCCCATCCAGCCGTTCACAAATGCTAAAAGGCCAATAGTTATTGGAGAGATCCCCTAAGAGAAATCTATTTTCCAACTATGCAACTTTATTTCTTCATCATTGCAGGATCAGAAACACTTATATCGATTAAGTATGCATTTAACCTGCCTTATATGCAAAACAGTTGCTACAGTTATGAGCAGTTCAAGAAAGGTTAAAATCTAATTCTGGCGTTCACTTCCGAGAATTCTCTAAATTTAAGTCAATTAACGCACATCCACTATTTGATCGACCTAGAATCAATCAAATATATGACACATAGTACAGATAATGCTGGTAGCTTTGATTTCAATCATTTAATTGCGAGAAATGAAACGGTGTTAAATTTTATTTATTTTTCGCTATCTGAAAATTTACTTCCAAATATTAACCAGCTGTTTCTTTTTATTTATACCTTTTTATTTGTACCTTTTATTTATCCATTAGAAATTGATTAATTAAAATAATATTGTTCAGATGATGAGTCCCCATGGCGTAGTGGCTAACTTTGATGGACTGCGACATCATAGTAAGCGAGTTCGAACTCCAGTCACACTATTATGTTCATTTTATGACTAACACGTTCGGGAAAGATATGTCCTTCCTCATACCCAACAGTGGGTTAAATGGTACAACTATTGTTATTGTAAAAGGATGGCTTTAGCATTAAATAACCAACGAAGGTTGATATGCCATTAAAAACAAAGAAACCAAACCTAAAATTTTTCAGTTATTTTAGATTTTTCTGCGGTGCGGATGTAGACCGATGTCCAATTTCAGGCACCCTATTGCAGTCAAAAATATAGGTCCAGGTTCAATTTCTGATGCCTTAGGTTCCCAGACAGGAGAATGCCGAAGAAACTGATTAATTTTATCATTGACCCCAGGTACTCATGTCTTTATGCCACTCCGGTGGAGATAGGTAAATAACTCGTACTGTATATTTTAAAGTTTTTTACTCAACAATATTTTTAACAAAAATGGTAAGTATAAACAAATATATGTTGCTGATTATTGTTGTTTCATGTATTTCATTCCTAGTTTAGATTCTTTTTCGATTTCTTATAGCTTTGTATTTCTGAAAGTCTGTGAAAGGAAGTCAGCATAAGAGTTTGATCATATATTGCGTGTAAAGAATGACCTCTAACTTTTGGCTATGCTAGCCTACAAAAATATTTTTTTCAATATTTCTTCTTTTTTCAAGAGAAATATTCATCTTAAAAAGTAATTAATTACACGTGTAATTCCACACAAGGTCACAAGTATGGGGCATTCAGTGAGGATGAATTCATTACACGAGTATATACGGTATGTAAATCTGTCTCTGTGATTATCTTTTGTGTGCATATTGACAATTATGAATAGAAGAATAAACGTAGTCAAGCATAGATAAACAAAAAGTCCGATAAAGGTCAGACAAAAGGTCTGTAAAAACTCTAAATGTCAACAGTAGATTTTGTATTGCATCGTATTTTGCAAAGCGTTGTGTGGTACAAGGCCAAAGGAAAGAGAATAGTGAGAGGGAAAATTGTGTTATATAAATCTTTCGAGTAAGGAAACTTTGCGTGCCCACCTAGAAAATCAACATTCCTAATCCTGGTTTCTAACTGGACTCGAAAACCGGTGGGAAATACACGATTTTTTTTAGTCAGAATACAGGCCACAGGGTATGTGTTTTATAAATCTGAATTTCGATGGTAGCCATCGTAAGGAACCGTAAAGATACCCATGCAGCGCACTTATGGATGCAGCTCTTTCGTTGAAACACTGGGCTGAAGGCTGAGAGGTCAACTGATCCCGCAATTATATATATATATATATATATATATATATATATACTTCTATTTACGCGCGTGCGTGTGTGTGTGTGTGTGTGTGTGGTGTGTGTGTGTGCGACTTTCACGGTGGGTAATATGACAACTAAACAGAATGATTTATTTATTCAAACTCACAAAACTGTTGGGTAGTACTTCGTAGTGTGTGCGCGCGCGCGTGCACGTGAATACATAGATACGAATTTGCGCGAATCCTTATTATCATGGATCCGTTCGTATACCTGTTCCCAACAGATTCAATCCGCTTTTTCAGAAAAGGAAATTTTCAATTTTAAAAAAATTTCTTTTAAAAATACAATTCTGAGATCTTACTGTTTTGGTAACATCTTACTGAGTCATGACGAGTAGATTTTTAGTTTAATGGGTGAGAATAATGACGCACACGCTGCACTCCACTTTCAAATTTCATCATGCAGGGACAAATGGTCTCTTAGTGCTGAATTTGGAGACAACTCTATTTTTCGGCGGAACTCTGAATGACTAAATAATCGATTCCAAGAACACCACTATTTGCTTTAAATGAAGAAGAGCCTAGAAAATGTACCCTGAAAACTCTATTTTTATCAGTTTGGGTCAATTGGTAGAGTATCCGACCCGTCT